>VYZX01017295.1:22884-109411 GCA_013401335.1 Brachypteracias leptosomus | reverse complement strand
TATTTTCATTAAAGCTGTTTTAGTTTTGCCATCCATAAGTCTCTCTCATTCCCTTTCTCTTCCCCTTGGGGAAAGGAGAGGGGTTGAAAGAGAGCGTCTGTCATTTGTCTAGTGGCTGGCCCATCCCTAATCCTTGACAACTGTCCATTTACTGGGCTGTAAAGGAGAGAGGCCTCTGCCTTACACCAACACTTCATAACTCTCAGGAGTCATTGGGGTGAAGGAGGCCATGTCAGATGTCATGTAGTGGCTCTTTGGTCTTCTTGCATCTGGGGCCATGGCACTGTCTGTGGGCTAACAAAGAATAATTTTGGATGTTGAGGGGGCTCTACACTGCCAGTGAGCCTTTGTTACCAGTTATCCTGACCACTTCATGCCTGTTTTGTCCAGATAAAGTGACATAAACCAGGCTGATTACAGGGGAGGACTAGAGCTCCATCCTTATTCCAAAATCACAAAAATGCCTGACCCTCGGTGTGACCTGGGGCATTCCAACAAGGAGAACAGGAGCTTCAGAGGTATTTCCTTGAGCCATGGGGATAAGTCATTCTTGGCAGAGATAATATAGGTTTTCTCAAGGAGGCAGAGCTCTAGTGGTGACAAGGAAAATGTTATATTGTGTAATTTTTACTAGGCACTAGTGGGACTCTCTTTAGCCCATCAGTTTCCAGCTTCCTGGTAGCACAAAGTAGTAACACATAGGACTGCCTTTGAAAAAGGGAGGAAAAAGGCAAATACTTGCCCTGACTTCCTTTGTAACTTTATTTTCACTAGTGGATACTACAAACAACTTGTGAATAGTGCAAAAATGAGGAGTTTGTGGAGGTCAGGTGATAAGTTTATGACTCAACAATAAAATATTGTGAAGTAGGAATAGGTAGATCTTCTACATGCTTTAGGAACAATGTTTTTAGAAGCATACTGTCATCTTTTATAGTGAACTTTTTGGAGTAGGGAATAGCTTTGTTCTGTATTTCCACATTGCCTGGTGCACTGGGTTGCTGGTCTCTTTCAGGAGCATCCAAATGCTGCTGCAAAATAAATACTGGTAGTGCTGTACAGACTGATATGCTGCATTTTCTTTGTTGGCTCCCCAATAACATTTACTGCTTTAACAGTACCAGTGCTTTTGTAAGAGTGTTACACACCTCACAAACATCTAAGCCTCCTCCTTCAATACTTGGCATGGTGTAAACAGCACTTTCCAGGCACAAAGTACTCAATGTTATAATAGGGCTCTGCCAGGAAAGAGATTTTAAAATGAGATAAGTTGAGACAGGCCTAAGTATTCTTCTTCAGACAGCTAAATACTGCATGCTAAACTAGGGGAAAGCCTCCAGTTTAATGCAGAGATATCTGAGTTGGCTTTAAATGCGTTGTTTTGTGTATAAAAAGTCTAGCTGTAGCAATACAGAAGCCTTTGCAAGAGAATTTACTCTGCTAGAGAGACTGCCTCTTTCAGGAGCAGCAACAACAACTAAAAGATAGCTTCATTTTTGCCATAAAAATTCTTCAAGAAAATATTAAAAGTCTAATACAGGACAGAACTCTAGTATGAAAGTAATTTTAAAAGAAAATCCTATTTAGTGACCAAGAATAAGGTTGTATAAAGACTGTGATGAAAGACAATGAAAGCATCCCAGATGCTTTAGATTATACCAGAAGTATGCTTTCTGCTGGAACCCATCAGCCTTTGAATATCATTGGCCTCTACCCAAGGCTCCTTGTCAAAGTCCAACCCAGCCATGCTATCTTTCCTGGGAACAGTCAGGTGTGCCTAGTCCTTCAGCCAGCATGGCACCTGTGTTCAAAGTGAACTCCCTGTGGAGGAGGATAGCAGTGAAGCAACTCGTGAGCTTTCTTTTAATAAGTAAATTGATTAAAAGATCTGTGCAAGAGATGTTGCAGAAACCTCTGAGGGATGCTCTGGCCCAGTAAGTCTTAAAGGCTGTGGCTAGGTTGCTTTGAAGTGTTTCTATCAAAGTAGCGTAAACACTGTACTGCTTCTCTTTCATTTATTTTCTTTCACATGCTTCCAAATGTGCTAATTTTATGCAAAGATGTCTGTTAGCTGTAACAAATATTTATCTTCTACAGAAGCTGAGCTCTTTTGAGTACACAACAGCACTTGTAAGCAGGCAGTTGAGCGAGGCAGGTGTGCAACTGCTTCCTTCCCTTCTTTTTTTTCCTAGCTATCCACCTTACATTACATTCCTCAAAAGAGCTGAACTTCTCACAGTCTGGTTCTGTGTATAGGCTTCAGTGGGAGCTGCACCTGAAGTATCTGAACACAGCTGAGAGCTCAGAAAGGTACATCCAATATTTAAAGCAGGTACTTAAAGGTATGAAACTGCTATTACTCATCTATATGTATTTTTTTTTCTGTACAAGATTTCTTCTTTAAATCAAACCTTATTAAAGAAATGGTATTGTGAAATGCTGTGAATGTCTCCATCCCTTTTCCTCAACAAGAGCTGCCTGTAGTCTGGTGACCTAAGCCTGTTTACACNCACATTGCCTGGTGCACTGGGTTGCTGGTCTCTTTCAGGAGCATCCAAATGCTGCTGCAAAATAAATACTGGTAGTGCTGTACAGACTGATATGCTGCATTTTCTTTGTTGGCTCCCCAATAACATTTACTGCTTTAACAGTACCAGTGCTTTTGTAAGAGTGTTACACACCTCACAAACATCTAAGCCTCCTCCTTCAATACTTGGCATGGTGTAAACAGCACTTTCCAGGCACAAAGTACTCAATGTTATAATAGGGCTCTGCCAGGAAAGAGATTTTAAAATGAGATAAGTTGAGACAGGCCTAAGTATTCTTCTTCAGACAGCTAAATACTGCATGCTAAACTAGGGGAAAGCCTCCAGTTTAATGCAGAGATATCTGAGTTGGCTTTAAATGCGTTGTTTTGTGTATAAAAAGTCTAGCTGTAGCAATACAGAAGCCTTTGCAAGAGAATTTACTCTGCTAGAGAGACTGCCTCTTTCAGGAGCAGCAACAACAACTAAAAGATAGCTTCATTTTTGCCATAAAAATTCTTCAAGAAAATATTAAAAGTCTAATACAGGACAGAACTCTAGTATGAAAGTAATTTTAAAAGAAAATCCTATTTAGTGACCAAGAATAAGGTTGTATAAAGACTGTGATGAAAGACAATGAAAGCATCCCAGATGCTTTAGATTATACCAGAAGTATGCTTTCTGCTGGAACCCATCAGCCTTTGAATATCATTGGCCTCTACCCAAGGCTCCTTGTCAAAGTCCAACCCAGCCATGCTATCTTTCCTGGGAACAGTCAGGTGTGCCTAGTCCTTCAGCCAGCATGGCACCTGTGTTCAAAGTGAACTCCCTGTGGAGGAGGATAGCAGTGAAGCAACTCGTGAGCTTTCTTTTAATAAGTAAATTGATTAAAAGATCTGTGCAAGAGATGTTGCAGAAACCTCTGAGGGATGCTCTGGCCCAGTAAGTCTTAAAGGCTGTGGCTAGGTTGCTTTGAAGTGTTTCTATCAAAGTAGCGTAAACACTGTACTGCTTCTCTTTCATTTATTTTCTTTCACATGCTTCCAAATGTGCTAATTTTATGCAAAGATGTCTGTTAGCTGTAACAAATATTTATCTTCTACAGAAGCTGAGCTCTTTTGAGTACACAACAGCACTTGTAAGCAGGCAGTTGAGCGAGGCAGGTGTGCAACTGCTTCCTTCCCTTCTTTTTTTTCCTAGCTATCCACCTTACATTACATTCCTCAAAAGAGCTGAACTTCTCACAGTCTGGTTCTGTGTATAGGCTTCAGTGGGAGCTGCACCTGAAGTATCTGAACACAGCTGAGAGCTCAGAAAGGTACATCCAATATTTAAAGCAGGTACTTAAAGGTATGAAACTGCTATTACTCATCTATATGTATTTTTTTTTCTGTACAAGATTTCTTCTTTAAATCAAACCTTATTAAAGAAATGGTATTGTGAAATGCTGTGAATGTCTCCATCCCTTTTCCTCAACAAGAGCTGCCTGTAGTCTGGTGACCTAAGCCTGTTTACACAAGTCAGAGCTCAATGTTTAATGCAGTAATACAACCACAATACGTAGTTTCACAACTCCTTTTAAGCTCCTGCATAATTAGCTTCCATGAACTAGTTAATGAATTAGCTTTCATTAATACCTCACCTCTAGTTACAGAGGTCACCTTCAAATGCAGACAGAGGAGTTTCCAATCAGTAATTCTGAGATGGGAACTGTCCTCATTAACAGCTGTAGATGTTAACTCTGAAACTTAGCAAAGACTATTAAAATTTGAACAGAATATCAAATTACTTTTTACCTGTCACTTTCATGATGGGTAAAAAGAGAGCTCCCTGAGTTCTCTCATTGCTCAGGAAGAGCAATGAAAGTTCTCCCTACCATGATCACAGCTGTATCCATGATGTATTTAAAACCATTAAGTTCTTTATTGACTGCCACAGGTTGCAAATACCACAGCAAAAATCTGTGCTGTCACTCTACAATGGCTTTTTGATAATAAAGATATCAGCATAGAGCCTAATGCAACAAAAGTAAGAGGCAATGGGATCTAGAGGCTGTGCTGCACAGTTAGGTCTCACATGAGGTGGAGAGCTGCCTTTTGGGATCACATGGAGTTGGGCAAGGGCAGCCCTGGGTTTTCCAGAGGGAACTGTTAGGTTTACATAGGAGATGAGTCCTCTGCCATGCACGCCTGCGCTTTGAGTGGTGGGCATCACTCATAAACTCAATAAACTTGCTCAGAGTTCTCTCTTTCCTGAAGAAAGAGCTGTGGTGTCAGTCCCAGTGTAGCCAGAGGTACAATGTTAAAAACAAAAAATAAAAGAAGAAAAATTTTAGAGGGTTTTTTTTTTTCTGTTACCTGATCAATGCATAATGTGCTTGGCCATTTTGATGTGAAAATACTAAGAATTTTGTGTCTTTAAAGGGAAAGCGTGAAAGACAGATGTTCAGGGAGAAGAAGAGGTTCTCTAGTTTACAATGTTGTTTCTTTTTAAAATGCAGTAACCATAGAAAAGGACCCTTAGGATGGAAATAGGAGTTTTCTGTAAAGACTTTTCATGCTGATCAGCAGTGACAAGATGTAAAAAAAGTACCAGTGAAGAAAGATTGCTTCATTTGCAAATATAATGGTCTCTCAGAGACGTATTCATACAGCCAAAGACATTACTCTCCTTGCCACTCGTTACCACGTGGTTCACGTACAGGACGCTGTGATCAGGCAGACAGTAAATAAGGAAGCAGGTAACTAACCTACAGCACTCTGAGAGTTGCGTATTAAAGACTTGGCCTCCTGGGGAAGCAGCACAATACCCTGAGATGCAATATAAAACATTTATAACCTCCCTTTTAAAAGGCTTCCAGAGGGGAAGTTTCAGCTTTTCCATTTTGTTGCAGAATGCTTCGCTGGAAGAAATACACCATGAGGAAAGGGGCAAGCAAAGTAAGTTAGCAGTAATTATCATGCTGTAGGGCTCTTTGCTAGCATCTTTGTTGGTCACTCTACAAACTAAAATATTTCAAAGCAATAGAATGTGTAGACACAACCATTTCCATTTAAAACAGGAATAGAAGATATATTGTTACAAATATTTTTAAAACTTCATCACCTGCAGTTGTCTCTGAGTTTCAAACTGAGTGGTGCAATCACCAGACAGGCAAAGCCTCGTGTTTCAAGTGTAGAGCCTAGTGACATATAAACAAGCAGTTAGAACATCTGATATACCTTGGTAGCCATGAAAATATCTGTTTTCATTTATTTGCCAGTAAAATCTGTATTTGAACAATAACATATACCAGTGAATGAATTTCCTCACTTGGTGCAGCAATCTGTGACACATGACAGGGTTCCCATTTTATGTAGTTTTGCTTGAAAAAGTTAATCAAATCTAGTAACATAATGTAAAAGTAAAAAAAAAGCCTAATAGAAAATGGAATTATTTTCATTAAGTTCAACCTCTTAATCCAGGATCCTGAGCAGACAATTTCATATCCCATCCAAATTTATTCTAAGTTTTACCATCTAAAGGCACACATTTAAAATGAATAGTTTTAAAAGAGAAATCTCTTTTTAATTACGTTTTAATCCACCCACAGAGATGCTGCATGTTATTGATTTCATTAGATGATGGACATTCCTCTTGCTTACTCACAAATGCAAATTTTTGCGTGTCACCAGGCAATTTCAGTTATGCAAGTCAAATGCATAGACATATGCATTGAACAGAGCAGAAACCAAAAATCCTTCCTCTGCTTCCAGCCAGCTCTCCTTCTTTCTAAGAAGGAGTTATCATTACTCGGAGACACATTTGTGCATCCACAGAGAGGAGAAGGGTCACAATAAGGAGATGTTCTAACTGCCACTTATCTCCATTTTGTGCCAGAAATCATTTTTAATGAGCAAGTTCACTCTTTTCTGGGCAATCCCCACCATATCACATTACCCTGAGCCAGAACACCTGGGAGCCTTCAGTGAGGTTGCATGCACTGCAAGCAGACCAAAAATAGGCCTGCGAAAGATCCCATGATAAATTGCTGGCTGGTGTGAGTCACCTTTGAAACACGAACTGGTGTGCTCTGTTATTTGGTTTGCAGCATTCATGGGAGAAAGTTCAATAAACTTGGTTATAAAAGTTATGACTAGTTTGAATGTGTACAAAAGAAGTGATTTCATGCATTTCCTGATGCAGATGGTGACAGAAACTAAGAGCATGTAGTACTCCAAGAACAAAAACCAAAGAGCTTTATTTAGTGTGACCTGTCACTGTCCCTCTACACATTTCTAACAAGGCAGTGGCACTGGTCAGTGCACTGCACCAACTTAAAAAATTAACATAGAGGGTACTTCTTATATTCATAAACACAAACTGATATGAGGTGCTGCTGGGAATTTAAGTCAGAAAAATCTCCACAAAAAGTTAGAAAGATTTAATTCTGCCTTCCCTATAATATAAGCTGAAGACCCACAATTCCCCATCCACTCTTTAATTTTAGGACCTTTTATACCCAGAAATCCACCTTAAATTTCCCCCTACAAGTTTTCAGATCCCAGCACAGGGTTGGTTCAGATGGCATAGCAGCAGGAACATCCAGTCCCAGTCCAGAGGAGCCCTATGGCCAGTGCTGCAGCAGAGACTGACTGGTGCTGGTGCAATGGCAGGAGATTTCCTGTACAATATTTGTCTCACTCTTTTGGTACCAAACAGAGACAATTAGCCCTGTAGTGTGGATTTTTCTTTTACACCCTCCAACACCCTTCTGTACTCATCACAGGAGTGAGGCAAGTCTGCTGCTTGAGTGTAAGGCCCATATATTGTGTTTCTCAGGAAAAATGAAAAAAAAAAACAGAGAAAGGAATTTGTTTCCTGTGAAGTAATGTATGTTTTATTATCATCTCTTACAGCTAGGCCAACTCAGTAGTCTTCAAAACCACGGTAAACCTCCCTTCCTGATGACATCCCTTGTTTCCCAGCAGTGATGGAAATGCTCTAGGAAAGATTTGTTGTGGTGGCTGAGCAGAACGTGGTACAGTAAACCTTAATACTGAGCAATGCTTCTGTTCTGTCTCAGACTAAATAAATCTAAGAGAGAGGCAAACAAGCATGATTTTACCCTACTCATACTTCTAACTGAAGAAATGGTGTTTGAAGACCTTATGTCTCTCCTCCAGAGTTTCTGAAATTGGATGTAATACTGCAGTCCCCTTCAATAAAAAGTGGCACAGCAATAGATGAATGTCAGAGCAGCTTGGGGTAGCCCTGGTCTTCACTTACTGCACTATTTTTTTGTTGAGTGATGAGTTCCCTTGCACTGTTTATTTTGAATATATTTCAATATTAATCTGTTTTGCATAAGGTAAAGTATTGTATTCCTCAAAAGAACTGAGAAGAGCAGCAAAACTAGTCTCGTTTGACACTGGGGGGAGAGAAATCACAAACTCAGATTCATAATGAGAAATTTATTGCTGCCTGATAATGAGACATTCTCTTCTCTGTCTGAGGATCACAATCTAGCTACCCTTCTCCTTTGGTCCTATGAACAGCTTATTGATTCAAAGACTGACTGTTTCAAATAAGATATCAAAAGCAAAGATAAAGTACCCATAGGGTAAATGTTACAATATAGCTAATACAAGTCTGGAAAAACAAGAGTAAAACAAAAAAACCCAACTTTGCTGGGAATTCAACGACATGGATTAAGAAACTTGATCCTTCTAAGCTTGAAGATATTATTGCATCTGCAATAATGTTCTACAATCTTTAAGTCATTCATGTATTAAATTTTAGGGTGGAGACATTAAAGGAGGGTAAACCCGAGGGAATTCTTCAGGTTGCTTTGGGAATTTGAGAAGAACATCTGAACTCCTTTGGGAGCCTAATGCTCTGTAATAAATGTAACTGCTGAATTATTAATCAAAAACACATATATTCTCATAAATGTTAAACAACAGCTGAGGAAGTGACCAGAAGACTATTTTCTAGGACGCCTGGAGAGTGATGCTCAGAACTTCATTGTTTGAACTGTTTGAGCTGCTCTGATTCAGTAGCCTTAGGACAATGCACTCAACTCCAATTGCTTCCCTGCACTCACAGGGGCTATATCCTCTATCCCCCATGCTCAAAGATGGATGATGTGTAGCGAATATCACTCTGCCTCATTTTTGAGCCAGAGAGTGGCATTTGGATCAAGCAGCCTGCTCCACAATGCCAGGAGGCATTGCACAGAGGCAAGGCACAGCTAATGGACTACACTGAGCAAGGCAACTCTTCCCAGCAGGTTCCTTCAACCCTGCTGCAGATGGCTGGTGTGTGAGCCATCAGCCCAGTGATAAAAGCTCCTGCCAGTTGGCTGACCCACAGTGGCTTGCCAGAGCACCTGCAGGAAGGCAACAAGGGCCAGGAACTACTGCTTTGCCTAGAGCTGTTGATGGGTAGGATGTTACACAGGTGGAAGTAACAGGTTCCAACCTTGCATCCAGCTCCTTGCTGCTTTTTGCCCTCCTTCAAAAACTCCCTGACTCTAACAGGGAACTGCCACCTATAGAGCCAGAGACCTGGCTGCTGTGTTAAAGAAAATGTCAAATCCTGAAGGCAATGTGTCTTTCCTCGGGTATTGAGAAATGCCTAGAAACATATTGTAGTCCTGAAAAACATTTTAACATTTAACCTACATTTCAAAGATGGGAATAGGAACTCTGGGGCTTGTACTGAAAAACAAGAAAAGGGAAGAAATGTGAGATAACGTTGTCCAGATTAGTCTTCAGAATGTGGGGCAGTAGTTATTTGTACTTGCCTTGAGATCGTGAGGAGGTTAAGGTCTTGTTGTTTCTAACGACTTAAGAAGCAGAGGGGAGAGATCAGAGCAGACATACCAAAGAAACTACAATATCCATGTGAGGAACTGCACACATTGCTGGAGGTGTGCATACCTAATCTCTTAGAGAAAATAAATGGTGGTGAAGAAGTGACTGGAGGCACCATAGCTTATATTATTCTCTTTCTAGAAGGTAATTGCCTATAATGGAGAGGAAATATCACAGGAAGTAATGGTGAAGAGCTGTTCAGTTGTCTGAATAATTATTTTAATAATGCACAACTTAGGTAGATTGTTCTGAGAATCCAGTAAAACTGCCTATGACTTGCCAATTGGCAGCCAAAAACTGAAGAGGCAATTTCTACTCCATTTCTATCAGTCTTTTTGCACTGATTTTGCCTGCCTTTCTATGCAGGCAGTGCACCGAGAAGGGAGGCAGGTGCTAATATTTCTTCAGTCACTTGTGGCATCTTTGCTATCCACTGGCTATTCTAGACTTCCCATCATATCAATAGGGATGGACACCTTCAGAGGTGTTCTGAACATCTGAACTATTGGTCTCTGTGGCTGCATCTCCACTGTTAAAGGCTTTTGTCCAAGAGAGTAGTGTTTGTTCTCAGGCCAAACCAGGGTACAGGGTGGCTGGTTCCCCAACTGCTTGGGACTGGCTCCTGCTAGAGCAGATCCATAAACTCGTTTTACCGAGTCTCCTCTGGGCACCCCTCTAGCATTGAGACTTAACAGCTGCTTTTCTATGGAAAGTACCTGAAATATTGCAACACTAAGTCCAATGGCCACTGGTCCAAGCATGAGCAGTAGATGCAAAGCCTGGCCATCCATTTATTAAGCAGGCAGATAGTTACCTGCAATTGCTCTCTGTATATGATGCAGTAACAGGAGAAGAGTTGAGGGGGAAGAAGGTGCTGCCCATGTCTCAGATCCCTATTTTAGAACACCACCACAGTGCCCAGCTTTGTTAAATACAGCATTACTGTAAACGTGGTATGTCTTCCTCATGTAAATGTGAAATAGTGCTTCTGCTGCTGATTAAAGTACAGCTTCCTCAAGAAAACATTCAACTTATGCTTGTGGAGATATATATACACACACACCTCTGTAGCTAGAGAATTCCACATCTTTAATGTGGAATTATACTTTCTTTGCTTCTGTCCTCTCTGGTTGTCCTTTAGTCCTGCACTACAGTGATTTTCAAGTAGCAACTGGAAGGTCTGTGCTGCAGTCAGTGCATAGGAAAGGTGTGTGTACAATACAGTGCCAGTGGTATGTGTTACACTGCCCAAGTGTGGAAAGGGGATTGACCAGTGCTCCCATTGCTAGGATGATGTTATAAGGCTGTCATGAAATAATAAAGCCAAATTTGGTGTGATTTACACCCAAACTCTCTGGTCTGGAGTAGGCTGGTGGGATGAAATGGTCTATTCATTGATTTTCTTTTAGAAAGAACTAACATGTTTGCTTCAGAAATGAACTCAGATTTTTTTTAAAGAAAAGACAAACACACACACTCTTAAAAAAAAAACAAACCCAACCAAAATCTAGGTTATATGTAGTATGGCTGCAAGTGTCTAAGAATGAACTGAGGAACTAAGTGATTTAACAGTTCAGCATTCTTCACATGCCTCTCCATCCTCAGCCACCTTTGAAGCAGAGACTGATCCCATAGAGTGACTGATGGAGGAAGGCATGTTTTGGGGACAGAAACATCAGCTACAGCAGCTTCTGACTCCGAATGCCACAGTTTGTTTCAGTGCTTAACAAATGATATACACATGACATACACTAAAAATGATCGATGTGTCAGTAAGGCAGGAAAGCCTGAAATGGAAATCTTATGTCCTTTAAAGTGGAGAAGCAGCACAGGTTTGCTCTGCTTCTGAAAGGGAAGTGCCAAACCAGGATGGGGAGGAAGGGGAAATTTTTCCACCTATTGGGGCCCCTGCTATTCCTTGTAGGATAACTCCACCTAAGTAGGTATCTGAAATACAGAAATATAATTCTTGACTCTCTAAGTTGTGCTAAGAAGCAGTGTTTCTGGTACTAAAATCACAAAGTGCACTGTCCCAAAGCAGCAGACACCCATCTCAAGTGCCAGGACATGCTGACTCTGAATCCCAGTGTCCAGTAGAAAGCATGAAAAACTTGAGAGCTTCTGAGAGACTTTGGAAGGGATGCAAGGTCCCTGGGGCTGTGAAAGAACAGATGTGAGGTAGTCTGATGCCATGGCTGATGGAGAGCTTCCCCACGAACTGCATGCAAAGCCCATCATGCTGGGTGTTCACTACTTTGATACACAGCTGAGTGCACAGCCCTGCCCCACGCTCCAGCCTCTGCCCACTGCAACAGAAGTAGGATCTCACCCAGCACCAGGGCATAACACTGTGCCTGCCATGAAGGATGGTCTGTGGTGTGTGAACCCTCAGTGAAGCTACATTTTCTCTACCTCTGAGCCAGGCACATGAGCTCCAAAAAGGGGAGATGCCCTCCTTCTCTGTTTTCTTACCAATATGAAAGCTGGTTTTGAACACTAATTTTAATCCCTTCACTACCTAACTATATGTAGCCTGAGGTTTCCTCCTGCAGCCAAGCAAGGAGGTAGTTACCTCGTTCTGCTTCCAGGACAAGGGGTTTTGGCTCCTTCTCTGTTTTCCTAATTTAGGCAAGGATAGAGCTTTTGACTGCCTCAAAACATTTTCTTCTTTCTCATAGCCAGTAAGAAAGAGCTTTTTCCCTTCTCCAATGTTCCTATGCATTTGTGACACCTTGAGTCTCAGGCTGCACTCTGCCAAAAACACAGTAGAAACTAAAATCACCCTGTTGAAGAAATTGCCTACTTTGTACCAGAAGGTCAACATTTTAACACTAAGCTATGCAGCATCTACTTACACTTTGCAAATTTGATTCACCAAATGATTTACCAGAGCATACGTATCGTGATTTATTTTTAAGAACAAAAAAATACACTGATTTCATTGCAAAGTCA
The DNA here is from genome assembly GCA_013401335.1 of Brachypteracias leptosomus. Taxonomy (NCBI): domain Eukaryota; kingdom Metazoa; phylum Chordata; class Aves; order Coraciiformes; family Brachypteraciidae; genus Brachypteracias; species Brachypteracias leptosomus. The sequence goes on along the minus strand of VYZX01017295.1, from coordinate 97,077 downwards.
AATACAAGAATAAAAAAAAAAAAAAGATGAAGAATAGTGTTCTAATTCAGATTAGAATTCACATGCATGCAAAATATATAGAGTTTCAATTAGACTTTCTTTTCCTTTGACCAGAAAAGACAGGGATCCATTTATTGTTTATTTTTTAATGTAATAGAAGTAAACGCTATCTTCAAAGAAATGAGGTAATGTCCATCAATAATTTACTTTCAACAGCTATAATATTTAAAGGTAATCATCCACTGGGCCATTTATTAGACCTGACAGAGTGAATACAGTGTCAGATATCATTGTAAGGCCCAGAGGTTTAAGGCACCAACCCTTCAAGCTCCGACACACTTGCCAGTCAAAGTAGTCTCCAGGATATAGTTAAACCAGGTCATGAACCTTTGCTTGAAGTAAATGCATTTAAGTCTGTTCATGCTTTGGATCTTTGTCTCTCTGGCTGCAGGGAAAGTGTGAGAGTTGGCTCTGCACTGCAGGGAGAGTTTTATATAAATGTAATATACCTTTCTTTTCCTTGATGTGTCATATAACACATAACTGATAGCTTGTATCATTTGTCTATGAAACTGTAATTATATACTCTGTTAAGTACTGTAAAAACGAAGTAAAAAAATATTAGACTGATGGGCTCTTTCAGTGAGGTTAGGAGTATCAGTCAGCAGATACATCTCAGCAAGTCTTTTAAGTCCTCCAGTGATGTATGGGAAAGAAAAAACTTTTACTTCAGATATCTGAATCATATTGTACTTATATAAAAAAAACCCCAACTTTTCTTCCTTATGTTCTGGTTTTAAGAGCATCATAAAATCAAATCATGCTGCTAGAGCATCACAATACATTTTATTCATTTAATAACTACAACGTCCATGACATTCTGTGCATCCAAGGAATTAAAAAAAACAACTCACCAACATTGATTTTGCCTAATTTAACACCTTGTCATATTGGGATAACTGATAATACATTATGATTAGAAGCAATGCTGCAAAAGGAGAAGAAAAATGAAAGACTGAGTATTAAATCTGATCCACATGTCCAAATCAATGTTGCTGCCTCATGCAGCAAATACTATTTTATTGGTGTTATCTGTCCCTTTCTCTGACTGCCATATTGAACCATGCATTGGTTAACAAGTGCACATTAGTCACATTTAACATTCTTCATTCTGGAAGAGCAAACAGGACACTAATTGGGTTGGCCTGTGTTTGGAGAAGAGCCTCATTACTGACCATGCCCAGCCAATGACTCCTTCAAGCTGCCCATGCCTTGGTGCCCATCTGCCTCCTGAGCAGAGCAAAGAGCCCAGCAGCAGCAGCACCATCCCTGACCCAACACATTGGTCTGCCTGTGCCCAACACCCCCACAGAAACAATGCAGTGTGGAGAAGGAAAGCTGTCACACGTCTCCTGCCCAGCTGGTGTGTCACAAGCTGCCCTGCTGCACCCCATGGAGCCGTCTCATCACCGCCTCCACCACCGAACAACTTTATCTCCCCCTTGCAGCCACCGGCTCCCTGCTCCGTCCCTGGAGAGAGAGAATTTTGGGCAGCTCCCACTAGCAGCACAACAGCCACTGTATTGCTGCATCAAAGCTATGAGCTGCTGGAGCAGAGCCACAGAAACTTCTTCTAAATGAAAAATGGAACTTTTCTGAGCAAGGTGGGAAAAACAGAGTTGTGTTCTCTTGTCACAGCAGTGTGTGTGGTGCAAACAGTGGCCCACGGTGATACACTGCACAGGTAAAGCAAACCTAAATGCCTCTAGCTCAGAGGCAAAGTGGACTGGGCTTTTCTTGCTTAGGCTACACAGCTCAAACTCATCCATTCAATGATTAAAATGTGCATATTTAGTCCTAGAAAACCCCTTCTAGCCTGGAAGTAAGATCTCAGTGAGTTTTTCTTCATGCCAATTTTCATCCTCTTCCCAGAGTAAAGAATCTGATTTCTTTTTCCTCTGTATGTAATTTACATTTATCTTAGAGCTACAACTTATCATATATGATAAGCATTCTTTACTTCCTCACAAACTGCAGTTTCTGTGGGCTCTGCCAGAGGTAAAAAAAGTATGGATAGCCTCTTAAATTTTAGAAGAAGTGAGAAGAGTGTAAGGGAACATTTGTTTTTATTCATTTTTTGTAGAAAATCAATTATGTCAGATTATGACAGAAAGACCAGTATTATGAACTAATAAAACCTAACCAGTTCTTTCATGACACTCGCTGAAGGCAATTAATGTGCTAGGTACCTTCTCATCATATTTTAAATAAATGAGCCTATTAATCGAATATAAAGAAACTTTTGCACACTGTAACTGATTCAAGTTTTATTGTGCTGCCATCAAGATCAGAAATACCTTTAAATTCAATGCAAAAAAAAATGCTGAAAATTAATAAAACCCCATAAGTTTTACCATGAAAGTTGAAGTAGCATTTACCACTATCTAAAACCAGCAGATTCATGTACTGGAGCATTTCAGAGGTCCTGTTTCCAAAGGCTGTCTCTCAGGTGGATTCTCAGCTGTCTCATAATACAGCCAAGCACTGCAGCCTTTTCCTCAGTGGAGGAACTAATTTGGGTATTTCATGGGAGGAAAAGGAGCCAGGGAGAAGTTGTTTGTAGGTATGTAATACCTTTGAGATCTCTACCCTTTGGGTCAAATATAGCTGAAATTAGCTGACATATGAACAATTATAAAACTAGAACTGAAAAACAGATCACATAAGCCCAGCTCCCTTTGGAAAGTAAGCTATAAAGGCAGAATAGACCAATTCAGATTTTTTGCTTTCCTTACACACTTAGAAAAGCAAATTCACACTATCCAACCAAAACCAGAAAAAGCAGCTAGGGTGGCTGGTAGAGGATGGCAGGGAAAAAAAACAAGTATACAAATGACATAAAATTTACAAAACATTAGCCCTCACTGTCACTCTTTGATCCCAGCAGTTTAAGCCAAATAGCGTTATTTTCAATGACAGAAGCAGAGATTTAAGGACAGAAAGGAAATTCCTTCAATAAAGACAAAGTTTGAAAGACTAAAATACTGATAGTGTGTTTCTATATCAGAAGGAAAAACTTTAATAGCAAAACACACAATGAGTCAAATTTTTCTTGTTGTGACTCCAAGTAATTCCACCAACCCCAACAGAATTATATCACTCAGCCAGGGGTGTTTTCTGGTTTTTGGTAAAAATGCAGAATACTGAGAGACTCTATTCCTCTGGTTCCTACATTAGGAGGACAATTTAGCCACCAGTTTGAGACTGTGCCTAATTGTACTCGATGTTAGTTGTATTTTCTTTTGCTGAGCCTAAATCTCTGTGTGCTTCAATTTTTGGTGAGGTGGACATTGTGCCAGCAGCACGGAGAACTACTATGTAGACTTAACAGCTGTTTTCAAACATGCTTCCAAATTTGTAGCTTGATTCACATGTCGAGCCATTATCAAATTGCTGTGCCGAGCATAATCAGTACAGCCCTCTTTAAATATCTAGGCTGAGACAGCTACAGAAAGGGATCAGCAAATGGCATGAGGCAGATGTACAGTAGCTATAGAAACTGCAGCTTACACAAAACAAATAAGCATGGACCATTACCTACAATTTTGTTCACGTTCCTTCAACGGCGTCATAACATCTGTTGTAAGGAACCTTGTAGGGAGTGCTGAGAAAATATGTTGAACACAAATACTGTTGAACAAAGAATAAAGCCATTTCAGACTTACTGGTGCTAAAAGGATATTTAAATGTGCTAATAAAGAAACTAATGAGGGATGCTGGTGGTGCCAAAGCAAAACACTAGAGAAAATTAGCTACAGCAACCTGCCTGTGTAACAACACACTTTACATCACATTGGCACAGGCTATAGCAAGACAGTATCATAATTGCCTTGAGCATCAACAAAAAAAAACAAACTGTGAAGAACGCGGCACTGTTTTTATTACTTCATGGCTTACAAGAGTTACCCCTGAAGATTTTGGGTTTCCCTCAAAAAAATCTGACTCTCAGTTCAAAAGTAGATTTGAAATGAGGATTTGAAATGAGGTTGGGGTTTCAGCCAACAACAGTGACCACAACCTTTTTTCTGAGCCTCCAAGGGTTCACCAAGAAAATATCTATCTTTTTTTTAAGCAAGAAAAATTGAAAAAGCATAAGGAGGAGATATGAAAGCAGGCATCAGAAGTAATGTTTTATGTATCTATCCTAAGGCACAAATTAAATTCTTACAGCTCACTCCTTCGGGTTCTCTTTGCTTAGTTGTAGAACTGGTGGGCTGATGTCCTAGAGAGCACTCTGATGTCAGGAAGGTGCTTTCAGACTCTAAGATGCTGAGTATGAAAGGTAGGTAAGTGCAAGCAAAGAGAAAAGTGATTTGGGAGCAAATACCATAAGTGATCATGAGGCTTTATCCACAGACAGGGCCACAGCCTTCCTCAAGAATGAGTGGGAGGAGGGAATAGCCACTGATCATCAGTGACATTGAGTCCCTAGTCTGAAGAATGCTGCAGTTTCTCCCTGGAAAAGTACATTGTACCTGTAGTTGGTAAAAAGGTTTGTCAGACTCTGTGGCATTAACTGCAGTCCATCCCGCTGTTAGTATCTGTGCCCAGCTTTGAAGAGGATCCTTTACAGATGATTGAAAAGGAAAGCTAGGAGGGATGCATTCTAAATCCTGGAGTCTTCATGCATCAACCGGCAAAACAGGAAATTAGTATCGGGGGATTATCTAGTTTCATAGAATCATAGAAACATTGGAGAAGACCTTTAAGATCATCAAGTCCAAATGTTAACTAACACTGTGAAGTCCACTACTAAGCTGTGTCCATAAGCACCATATCTGCAATTCTTGTTAAATACCTCTGGGGATGGTGAGTCCAGGGACCTAGCAGGGCATACCTCCTATAGGTGTGCTCACTGCTGCTGTCCGATACTGGCATAAGAGCAGGGCACAGCCTGACACCTGTATGGTTACATGTTCCCACCGGAGCTCTATCTGGGCAGCTTTGTCAGATATGGTGGGTGCAGAGCTTAAGAAGGCCACGTTTTTCTGCCAGGTGAATTTCTTTGATTCCTGGTTGAGCTGGCAGAGCTTCAGCACCTTTCCTGAACATCTTTCCAAATGAACTGCCATGCCCTTGCTGGTGCATCACCACTTTTTGCCCACCCTGGTTGTGGCGCTCCTGGTCATTAGTGCTCCATTGCATTAGGTGGTATAGAAAAGAGACAATACTTGTCATTGAGATATTGTAGTTTTAATAGACTAGAGAAAAGGATTGCAGAAAGGAAGGGCTGTTGAGCATATTTTACAGATAAAAACCTAACATATAGGGAGATCAAGACTTCAACCTACAGAGTCTAAATGTGCTTAAATGAGTATTCTTGTCCTTTCTAGCTCCAGAAAGTATGCCCTCAGTCTGTCAACAGCGCATATACCAAAGTAGGAAGAATTAGAATTTTCCAGGATTTGAGACTAGGAAACCTTCCCAATGGCTTCAACAAAGTTTAGGTTTTCCCAGATCATTTCACAGGTATACTGGAAACAGATGTAGGAGTGATAACTCAATATAATGCTCCGCCCGTATGCAAGATGTGAAAAAAGAAATTATCTTCAAGCAGTATGTGGCCTCTTTTTCCTAGAATCTTCACCTGTAATAGTTGTTTCCAGCCTATCTTTTTGTTCAGTGGGGTATTCTACAATAACACCCTCAAATACGGCATTTAAAGATTTGATTGGTATGTGGAAAGTAGGCGTATGTCAGGTTAGAAGCATGGTATTGGGACATTTTATTTTCCCTAAGGATAATTGAATAATATACTCAAGTCACTCAATGCATTTAATGACTTTTTTGCCATACATTATTCATTTTTTCATTAATTTTACATCTTATAGAAGGGAAATTTTCCCCAAAAGTTTGAATAGAATATTTGCAATTTAGTTTGTTTCACTGAGCTCTAGCTTACACTTTCTTTTTCATGAACACAGTTCATCAAAAACAAGAGCTTGAGAAGAAGGGGAGCAGTGATATAACAGACACAGAATGGAACTAGAGAAAAAAAAATCCCAGGGATTTTTGTGTTTTGATACCTGGAAGGTAGGACTCAGAAGAAGATGACATGAGTTTCTCTGAGAACAAATATCAAGTGTGCAGTGGAAGGGAATGATGAACACTCCCAGGGCTGCCACTAGAGAGGTGAAAATACCCATTTTCCATGAGAGGGAGTTATATGTGCCTCTCCGGCAGAGCAGGACATGCTGAACTGTGCAGGCTCGCTAATCCTTTTAAAATTATTTGGTATTGGATTTGTACTAGGTTGTATTAATTTCTAGTGAGTGGCTGGAAAAGGTCACTCATGCATTGTGAAAAACCAGGAGGCTCCTGAGCACAGACTGTCACCAGAATTTAATGAGGTGATCCAGTCTGTGCATATGCTTGTAACATGTCATAGCAATGATAATGAAAAGCATATGTATTATAGGGTTTTTTTTCCTTCTTCCCTTGATAGATACAGGAGTTAAAAATGGGATAGATAAGCTAATAGGAGAAAGTGGAAGGAAAGCTAATAATTCATCCCATGTTTCCCATTCTGTAACAAGGGATCATTTTCAAGATATCTTGTCTCTGGTTATCCAAATGCATACACTGAATCACTGACCTGCTGGGAATTTAACAAATGAAATCCAAGTTTAAACTGCGTCTCTAAGCCCAATTTCCATATCTTCCCAAGGGTGAGCTGTCAACTCGTACTCTATAACACTTTTCACATTACAAGTGTTGTATTAGGCCTAATGCATCTTCTTTGCCTGAAACCTGTCTACTTGGTGTTGACTAGAAAATTCCATGTGAAAATCTGTCGCGAACAAGTTAGAGGGAAATTACATTAAAAACAAACAGAAAATTTGCTTAAACTGTATTTTACATTATTTATTATGGAACACTAAAAATGTGCCAGGAGACAAAACGGTGATCATTGGCTAGCCGGTCCTGTACAGTAGCCTCCAGAGTAGGAATCATAGAGTCATTGTCCAACCACCCTGTTCAAGCAGGGTCACCTAGAGCAGGTTGGCACAGGGTCGTGTCTAGTCAGATTTTGAGTACCTCCAAGGATGGAAACTCCACAACCTATCTAGGCAGCCTGTTCCAGTCCAGGAGTCCCATGTCTTTTTACACCAAGATGCCTTCAAGCCAGTCGTCCCCAGCTCGTGTTCATACACTGGTTTATTCCTCCCCATGGGCAAGACTTTGCAATTGTCCTTATTGAACTTTGTGACATTCTTCTCAGCTCATTTCTCCAGCCTGTTAAGATCCCTCTGAATGGTGTCACAACACTAAACTAAGTGGCTGTTTCTCAAGACATCAAGTCTGTAACTCCTACTTAGCTTTTGAGTGAAAGCTATAAGCCTAAGTACCATGGATCTAGTGTCAACTTCCTGCTGTATTTTCCCAAACAGGTTGACAAGGAAAATTATCCCAGTCATTTGAAGATGCTCCTGGGATGTGGGAGATCCAGGCCCAAGAACCTGATCTGCTTCATTCATAAGAAATGGATTTAAGCTTTGGTGTAGGCTCCTGCTGGAGCTCTTTTCAGTTCATGTAGTCTATTGTCACAGGCATGTGACATCCCAAATGAACAAATCAGTCACTCAGTTTTCATTAATTCTTCTACAGCTGTATCAATATCCTTTTAACTTCCTTTTTTTTTTTTTTCTCAGAAGAGCCACGAGCATGGCAGTTTACACACTTCAGATTCAGATTGACTTCGTAGAAGATTCTTGGCTGGGGCTGGTGATCCTTCCAACATTTATGCTTTGTGTCTACCTAGAAATGAGAGAGAACTACTAAGTGTATATTCATCCCCAAGGTAGAGCCCCTCAAAGTTCTTCAACACCTGCTCTTTATTCCTTATTTTAACCCCAAACTCAGCTACTAGAAAGAGGTGCAATCAAAATAATTTTTTTCTATAATGTAAATAGAATCAGATAAGGACTGAAAAAGCCAAAATTCTTCATTGTGTGCAACATAGAAGGGATCTATTGAATTAAAAGAAAAAAAAATCTGTTTTTTTCCTCAGATGGTGACATTTTCTCAGGAAAACATGATCTAAGATGCCAGTTGGGTTAGAGATACTACTGATTACCACTGGCATGCAATATTTTTGTCCTCCTACCTGACTTTGAGTCTGGCAGAGAAAAAAAAAATGGTTAATGGGCAAAGAGAGACCAATTCTAGTTAAAAAATTGATTGTAAAAAGTCAAATAAAAAGGGGAAACAAATTTTAATTTCTATGACAATAGTTCCTTAAGAAATATAACCATGTAAAAATATGGAAGTGAATATGAAATACCTAAAATAAGTTAGTTGGCCCCACATAGTTCTGTATGTCATTTAGTCCTCTGCAGGAAACTGAAAAGTCAGCATATTTGTACACAGTGGTAATAATTTCTTATCAGTCCAAATCCAAGTTGCATTTAAATCTATTACCTGGATTTTCTAGGCTCTACTTTATAATCCTTTCCTCCAAGGTCTCAGGGAACATGGGGCTTAATTGATGTTGCTTTAGAAGTGGACTTTGTAGTGGTGTTTGTTATCTGTACTTCAACATCTTTAACAATCATTTTTCAAAGAGATCTGCAAAAGTTGATTTACCAAAAAGGACTTACACAATATAAAGTTGTTCTTCATGTAGCCTGCTGCACTTTTACGTCTTTGACTTCACTGTTATTGTTTGCATTCTTAATGCTTTACATATTATTAGAGCAGCTAATAACTCAGTGCAATTGCAACAATTAATTTAGGGTTGATTTAAATCAACAAAGGGAATCACAGACTCCTGTTACCTCCACTTCCGTTTTTCAAACTAGAAGCTAGCAGCACTGCAGATTTAAGGCCTGATCTTATCAATTGTTCCATGCTGTTACCTGCATAGATTCTGCTGATGACAAAAATGCAGACACAGATACTCAGGAAAAATACATGAAAAAGAATAGATTTAATATAACTCTACACTTAGCTTAGACTTTTCCACCTTTGGAAGGAAAACTTGTTAATATTTCTCAGACTATAAATGTTAGAAGAATGAACCTTCTGAAATCCATTTTTATATTTCTAGGGAATTTTGTAATATCTAATGGTGTATGAGATATGCTCTTACCCAAAGCTAAATAATATTTTAAAAATACTTGTCTGTGAAAAGAAGTAGAATTACTTTCTGGAGATATAGACACTCAGTGTATCATTCTGAACCCATCTGCTCTGCTTCTCACTAATTTGCATATTTCCCGTGGAAGATTTGAGGTTTAAACACATTTACACACCAGAAAAGTTAAGCTAGTGTATTCTGTAACACATACCTTATGTCTTTTCAGTCCGATTTCCAGGGAAATGCAGCTTACGTGATCTTGCTGTCTCTGTCCATCCATCCATCCCGTGCTGACTACAAGCCCATCCAACAGAAAGGTAAGATATCAGTGACAAATAATTTCCTACGAATTTCATGAAAGTCTGTGCCCAGGCAGTTGAGGGAGATCTAAATTAATGCCCTGCACTGAGAGAAAGGTTGCAGAGCGAGTCTAGCAACAATTGCCAGCCACCTGGTCACAGCAAATTCATCATGTGCATTGGCTGGCTGATGGGTCAGCCACATGTGCAACTCCAACTCACACACAGCCCCTTGCCTAGCCATGGAGAAAGGGACACAACTGAAACATGGGCATGTCATGAGTGTGGAATGATGGGTCCCCTCTGTGCCCAAAGGAAGAACAACAACGGTGATAACGTAGGGGAAGCCAGGTAATGACCTGAGGGGTTGGCTGATGGGTTATCCGGGCATGGGGTAGGAAAGGTGTCGGGTTATTGTTATGAAAAAGTGAAGCAATGAAGGAAACAAATCCCTACGATAACATCTGCATTAATTCCACTGGTTCTGAGGCATTTGTTTTCTTGGAATAGTAATGGAAATTACTCTTGTGTTTGCTGTTTTAATACGACATTCTTGAGTGTGTCAGGGCAGTAGAGGCAGAATCCAAAACTATTGGGTCTATTAGCATGACTTTTGCTGAAGGACTTGAAATGCTGATATTAGAAGGAATATTAGATTCATGTCTCTTGAGGGGAAGTAAAGCCACGTTTGAAAATGTGTTTTATATGCACTATTTGTTTATTTATTATACCATAGTTTCTCAGACGCATTTCCTCCCACAGTCACTGCTGAAAAAAATAAAAAACCAAACAACAAAATTACATTTAGTATTTTACAGAAAAAGAAATGGGAGTGAGATCTGTAAATAGTGTATTGTTCTGGAACTTTAGTGACTGAAAAGATTTAATACTCCTATTAACAATAGCAAATAAACAGTGATTGATTATATTAAGCCAAATAACTTGTGTTCTGCTAAAGTATATCTTCCATCCACACATTATTTGAACTTATCTAAAAATTAAGAATCTGCTACCAACCCTGGTAATTTGTTTCTCATTGATTACAAATAATGAATGTTCTTAATTTCTCATTTGTATTTAACTAGCTTGAGCTTACAGACGTTAGTTCTTTTTATCATAGAATCACTTAGATTGGAAAAGAACTTTAAGATCATCAAGTCCAACCATTAACCTGACACTGCCAAGTCCATCACTGAACCATGTTCCTAAGCATCACATCTATACTTTTAAATACCTCCACAGATTGTAACTCAGTCACTTCCTTGGGCAGTCTGTTCAAATGCTTGATAGCCCTTTTGGTGAAGAAATTTTTCCTAATATCCAACCTAAACCTCCCCTGCTGCAACTTGAGGCCATTTGTTCTTTTCCTGTCACTTGTACTTTGGGAGAAGAGACCAACCCCCATCTTGCTACAACCTCCTTTCGGTTGTAGAGAGCAATAAGTTTTCCCCTGAGCCACTTTTTCTCCAGGTTAAATAACCTCGTATTCCCTCAGCCACTCCTCATAAGACTTATTCACTAGACTTTTCGCCAGCTTTGTTGCCTTTCTTTGGACATGCTCCAGCACCTCAATGTCCTTCTTATACTGTGGTACCCAAAACTGGACACAGTACTCAAAGTCTCATGAGTGCTGAATAAAATCACCTCCCTACTCCTGCTGGCCACTCTATTTCTGATACAAGCCAGGATGTCGTTGGTGTTTCTGATCACCTGGGCACACTGCTGACTCATATTCAGCTGTCTGTTGACCAACACTCCCGGGTCCTTTTCCAACAGGCAGCTTTCCAGCCACTCTTCCCCAGGCTTGTTGTGTTGCACGGTGGTGTTGTGACCCAAGTACAGGACTCAGCACTTGGCATTGTTGAATGTCATACTGCTGGCCTTGGCCCATCAATCCAGCCTGTCCAGATCCCTTCGTAGAGTCTTCTTACCCTCAAGCAGATCAACATTCCTGCCCAACTTGGTGTCATCTGCAAACTTACTGAAGGTGTATGCAATCCCCTCATCCAGATAAAGATATTAAACAGACCAAATTCCAATACTGAACCCTGAGGAACGCCACTTGTAACTGGCCTCCAGCTGGATTTAACTCCGTTCATCAACACTTTTTGGGCCTGGCCAATCAGCCAGTTTATACTCAGCAAAGTGTATGCCCATCCAAGCAGAATGCTGTGGGAAACAGTGTCAAAGGCTTTACTAACGTCTAGGTAGACAACATCCATAGCCTTTCCCCTATCCACTAAGCAGGTCACCTTATCATAGAAGGAGATTTCCATCACAGCTTCCAAATGCTTCATTCCTCGGATGAAAACTAACAGAGTTAACCTCTTCCTATTTCTGTCTCCGTCAAACTCTGGAGCAAAATATTAACATTTCAAGTTGAATCTATAAACCAATATTTTAAAACTGCTTCTGCAGCTCTTGTGGGAGTTGCCAAAACCAAAACAGTCCCAAGTAGAGGGACAAGGAGCTGAATTTATCTGCCTACATCCCTTACTACACCTGTAACTCAGGTGTCTATGTAGTCAGGTATCTATAGCATTTCAGTTCTTCATATTTACTTGAGAGAGTTCTGGCTTACAGTCATTAAAAAGAGAAATTCCACTTATTCTTGTTAAAATATACTCTGCCTGTCTTTATTATAACCTAGAACTCAACCAAATGCCAGGATCTTGATTCTTTAGTCTGATATGCTCAGGAGCACTGTCAGTTCGAATACATTGATCTGTGATGCAGCTCTTTACCTGACTTAGGCATAAGAATACTCAAGGAATCCTTTAGGTTACACTTCTTAAGAAAGTAACTAGACATCCTTGCCCAAGGTTACGTGTTTTTCTTCAATGTAGTGTGTAAAGAAGAGAAGGCTATAAAATCAAGTCACCTAAACAGTATTAAAAAATATAGTTTATACAAGTCACAAATGTAGGTGTACATTCCTGTTTCTCATCGATCCACTTAGTCACAAAGGTTTGTCTTTATTTATCTATAACCTGTACTAATCCAAGTTTTACTACCTCTTACATACACCTATGGTAAAACCAGACACAGGTGGTAAACACAGGCAGGCACCTGATTATGTCAGGAAGCACTTGTAAAAATTATCTCATTGACTTCAGCCCCCGTAGGTAGATGTACTCTGCTGCAGAAAAAACCTCAGCAAGACTGAAAATTCACATGAGATTTAGGAAGCTGAGAGCCCAACTTTGCTGATATTTGAAAAAGATACAGATTCATCAGGCCAGAAATAAGGCTGTATTATGAAGTATTTATGAAGTATTTTTCTTTTTAAGCACCTGGTAGCACTTGCGTAATAGAAAGTCTGTCAGCCTTTTCAACATGAAACTATAAACACTTGATAAGACAGGACCTAGGAGCTCAAATAGTGTACATAGTGTCAAGCTGGCAAGCCTGGCTAGTTTTTCTCCTATTGAGAGAGTAAGCAAATAAAAGACTTCAATCTTTTGTTTTCTAATCTTTAAGTCACTCTGAAAGCAATTGTCTTTCTATAAAAAAAGCATGGGAACATGTAATTTGTTTCATTATGACAGGCAAACTAATACTTAAAATTACTAATCCTTTTTTTTTAGTATCTTTAATATATAACCATTGTGCTATAGCTTAAATAAATCCTGTGCAACGTACTTTTTTTGACTGTGCAGTTTTCCTCTTTTATTTAATATTCTTAAATGCTTTAATACAGCATGTTTGTTTCTCTCTGTTCTTGAGATATTATTTGATATCTGAAAAAACGTGAACATAAGTCATTTCAAAGCAACATAGGTCATTTCAAAGCCTGCTGCCAGCTCTCCTGGTGGCTCTCCTCTAGGTGCTCATGTCCCCTCCTGCTCCACACCATGTTGCTGCCTGGTGGCCAAGGTGCCCTACAGCCTTAGCCCTAGTCACCCTGAGGCCTTGCTAGATACAAGTGTAAATGTGCAGAAGTTTAACAACCGATCGTTGTGCAACATTTGTGTCTGATTAGCACACTCCAGTCAGCACTAATAACAGCATTGAAAGGAACAACCAGTAGGGATTTGGGGCAGGTCCTAATGAAAAAAATGTATTTCTAGGGGAAAAGCATGGCAAAAATTCATCCTCTTTGTCATCTTCATTTTTGGCATCAGTTGCACTGGAGTCCCCATGGGAGAAAATAAACTGTGACCTCACGACTGCTCTTCATAGCTGGGCACTGGAGAGAGTTTTTCCTGTTCCTTTTCTTTCTCTCTTCTTTTTTTTCAGTTTTCCCACAACTTAATTTGTACCTTTAAAATCAGCATATACCATCAGCTACAGATGCCCACTAATTAATCACTGTGCATGTGGACCAGCCTCAGCATCCTCCATGCAGCTATCTCTCCCAGTGTCCTGCCTTTGACAGCAGACATTAGTGAATGCCAAGAGAAGAGTGTAACAGTAAGACAAGCCTATAGAAATGTTTCTCCAGAATGTCTTCCTAGGACAAATAATTTGTGGTCTAGGAACTTCCCTGAGCCAGAAATTCTCAAGTGATACATTTGCAATTAGGAGTCCCTGTTGGACTTTTCTGTCATATATTTGTCCCATTGCTTTTTAAACCCATGCCACCTTTTAGCACCTCGAAAATACGTTGGCAAGGAATTCCATGTCCCTCTGTACTGTGTGCCCAGCTCTCTTCTGATTTGTTTCAACTTGCAGTTTTCTGGCTCCACCTGGTGCCCTTTTTTCTTGTACTAGAAGGGACCATAACCAATAGTTCCCAGCCTTCTCCGTGCCACTCCATGCTCAGTATGACCTCTTGGCTGTTTCTTTTCCAGGATGCAAAGCCTCAGCCATGAAAAGCTGGAGGTGCACAGCTCATGGAAGAAGAAGGAAAGGAGTGGGCGAGTTCTGTTCACACCATTAATGGGAACCTTTCTGATGGGCTGAGAGATTCTACAAACAGAACAAGGTTCAGCATTTTAGGCTAGGATTTGAAATGTGCAGTCTACTCAAGAGCAATGCAGGACCATAAAAAAAACCATGTTGATCATATCACTATGTACAGGATAGTAAGTCCTGTGAGTACATGGACATTCATGGGAATGCACATGATGGGATTTAAATTTTCATCTTGTCCTTTCCCAGCTTTTTGAGGAACTCAGTTTCATTTCCAAGAACAACAAAGAAGGCACTAGAAATTAGATTTGTTTAGCAAAGACGTCTATAAGCTGCTTCCAGTTCAGAGGATCAATCAGCTAAAATTCAGAGAGTACAAACAGTATTCTTCCAAATGTATAATTTTCTGCCTGGGAAAGTGGTGGAGTCACCATCCCTGGAGGTGTTCGAAAAACGAGTAGTTGTGGCACTTCAGGACATGGTCTAGGGGTCAGGGAGATGTTGGGATGAAGGTTGGACTTGATGATCCTAGAGGTCTTTTCCAACCGAAATGATTCTATGATTCTGTTTTCTCATGTCTGACTTGCAAGACAGGCACAATGTTAAGAGCACTGATGTGAGCATCTGCACATATAAATTCTTTCTATGTATCTACAAAGGAGACAATATACACAGAAGTGTTTCATTTTGATGAGGGAACCTTGTCTAGACAGGAAAGGAAGATTGCCTGTGTCAAAGGACTGTCACTTGCACATAGCTCCAAATTGAAAAGTGTTTTATATTTTCATCTGTAGTCACATAAAGAATTTTCAACAAGCAAAACTCTCCAGCAAGAGAGAAAGCTCTTCCCTTTGAAGAAGAAAAATTATTTTTTAGAAAAATAATTATAAATAGACTGTAAAATGTAATTTTTTTCATGCCATACTGGCTGAACAATAAAAAGTGATTAACTTACATTATAGCATCTCATAATTGCATCTTGAATGTTGTAAGTGCAAGACTTGAAAAACAGATGAGTTAAAATGCAAGTTTTGCTTCTAATTTGGCTTTTGTTGGTTTAAGTCTGCCATGTTAGAGCCATTAAATCTGTATTTTCTGGTTTAATTAACAAAAGACATAATATATTACCTTCTACATCATGGCATGGAAATCAGTTTTGCAAATGCAGTTATAAGTAGTTTTGTTAAGTTTCTACCACATCTCATGAATAAAAATAGAACACACTGAATACTGTTCTCTGTAAACTGGCAAAAGAGTAGAAATAGGCAAAGGAATATTTCCTGTCACTTAATCTTGTCACAGCAAAATGGATTAAAGCCTTGTCCAAAGAAGGTCAACAGATACTCGGCATTCAACTGATCTCAGAATCAGTCCCTTACACTTTTGCTGACCTGATAGATATATCAGTCAAGGGGATTTACACACTGATGAGCAGCTGAATATAAACATTTTCTCTCAGTCTCAATTGTGCAGTAAATAGAACCTGGGAATATGTATGTATGTAAAAATTAGTGTACTAAGCAGATCCCAAAAGCAACAAGCAAATGGAAATGTTGGGTAAGGTATGCAGCACTGAATTTTGCTACATGATAGACTAATGCTTCTATGTCCACTTACCTCCTGTGTTATCTCAGATCTTTAGCTAGCCCTGATTCTCAATCTGAGCTATGTATCAAGACCATCAGAAAAGACATCTCATCCTGTATGTCTTAGCTGACGTGCAAACCAACTAGCACCAAGCTGCAAATGAACCTCTTTCTTGGTCTTTCCTTTGTGGACCTCCCAAATGCAGACAGGCTTCTGGAGGACAAATAGCAAAACTGAAAGTGTATCCCACTGTGAAAGTCATCACTCAGGTAATGAGCTTCTACCTGGAATGATCACCTAATGATCACAAGCACTTTATCTCTTCCTGGTCTAGTGGGAGGTGTCCCTGCTGTGGCAGGGGGGTTAGAAGTTGGAACTAGATTATCTTGATAGGTCCCTTCCAACCTAAACCATTCTATGGTTCTATGATTCCTGGGGGGTGGAATGTAGTGCTGTTCACAGGCCCAAGGTTTTGTCCTTTTAACAAGCGGAGGTTACAGCAGTTTAAGAACCACAGTGGGGAAAACAGAAAACCCATCAGAAAAACCTGAGAGCCAACAGTTTATATGAGCAATTGCTTAAGTCACTGAGATGCTCTTTGTCTGCATTTCTAATGTGCCCATTACCATAATAGCACCAAAACAATTTCTTTTCTTCCTTTCTCTTTACAGTTACAGTAATCATTTATTTAAAATAAGAGCTACATCAGCCAATTTCATACAAGATATTACCCCTGCTTACAAATGTTACCTATTTGGGCAAGCAAGATCTGTAATTCAGAAAAGATTAATCTTCAGAGGATCACAGTTCCAACCACAACATTACTACATACAGAAAAACATAACCCAGCTATTTTCTGCAATGAAAAGCTGTACCCTGTGGCAGATCAGCTCACCATGTGTTAACTGAAACTCTACTAAACATTTTCCATGGTTTCCACCAGGATAAAGTAACAGTACTGCATGTCCAGATTGCCTTTTTCTGACTCTGTGCGGGAAAAGTATTTTCCTACCAAAAGGGATACATGACTAATGAGAAAGAAAGAATATACTTTGTCTTTAAAATATAGCTGGGCTAGGGGGAGGATTCCAGTGCTGTCTTGCAGACCATTTCTTAGTTACCTAAGAAAATTAGGCCTAGCTTAAAATATCATAAAACCAGTCCACAACTAATTGCTAAAATAAATTCAGAGAGAAAGAGTGGGAAGGCATTTCAAGTGAGTTGCCCTATGAGTCTCTCCTCTGCTCACTCTACTGAATATTTTCATTTATGTAGAGCTGTAAAATGGTTAATTACAAGTTATAGGGCTGCCAAAAGCTGTGGAAGATCAGAGTAAATTTTAAATTGATCTGGTAATGTAGTTGTCCAGGACCAACAAGATTCATTTAGCCTGGTATTGCCTCAAATGCAATGTGAAGGGTTTATTCCTGGCAAGCTATTACAGAAGAAATCAATGGGGATAATAATCAGCTAGACAGCTGTGCGTTGGTGGACGAGATGGGTTATAGGGTCACAGAACTGGTATGGATGCAGCAATCTACTGCTGCAGAAGGAAGACAATTTTCATTTCAGGAAGCGTTACAGAAATGGGATGTGCAATCAGACAGAGAAGATATTTCTTCTGTTATGTGGAGTGCTAGTGAAGAGTTACCTGCAGCACTGCATCCAGACCTGGATTCTTCACTTGAAGATAAGTCAGTGAAAATGCAAGGGAATGTGAGCAGTAAGAGATCTGGAAAAGAAAATCTACAGAGAAAAAAAATAATCTAAAAGAACAGGGTTGGTCAGCTTGAAAAGTAAGAACTGAGAAAGAAATGGAAATTTTCCATCATCATGAAGATTGTTATAAATTGCTCTTGCTAAATTCACCATATTTAGGGCACATACCAGGGAGGGGACACTTCTTAGTGATGAAGGCAGAGAGAGGGTAGTATGGTGACCCTGGGAGATTACGAAATCTCCATCAGTGCAGGACACTCAGGTTGTGTCAATATTAGCAATTAGCAATACTGGAATATAGGCCTGGGAACTCACTCATCCTCCCTTCAAAACCATCAGTTGTTCTGTGTCCTTCAGCACTCCCTAAACAGTTCCTGGGTATGGGCTGGCAGTTCACATGGGCCAGGCATCATTTCCAACAGAGAGGCTCAATGGGGGTGTCCTCCACAGCAAAGCAGGAGAGCTTCAAAGTATATTTCCCTGGGCCATTTGGTCTCAGGATCAGAGAACTGTTCCACGCACATTTAACATATTAGTACTACGGTACACCAATAAAAGTCTGTAGGAAGGTAAACCCATCTCCACAGCAGGAGAGGTTAGGAAATATTGTAATGCCTTATCTATCCCTACGAGCTTGCGGTCCTGTGTTATGTTTACTAATGACCTTTGCTGGACTATGCAGAAAACTTTGGGCTACAGTACAATCCAGATTAAATCCATTCTCCAGGATCCCTATAAAGCGGCAGAGAGACTGACTTTAAAGCAAACAACACAAAGAGAAAAAAAAACTTTCTTCCCCTTCCCTGAGTGGTTTGTCTTGTAGATAACTCAGTAGAAATAGAAAAAGCGGTCTAATATAAATCAAGTCTAACATCTCAGCTGGAGATAAACAACTTTTATCAAGTAGGAGATGCAGAACTCTATTTATTGTTATATGGCATCACAAGAACAAGCATTAGCAAACAGTACAAGTATATTGCCCTTCCATCATTTAGGA
Source organism: Brachypteracias leptosomus (assembly GCA_013401335.1). Taxonomy (NCBI): domain Eukaryota; kingdom Metazoa; phylum Chordata; class Aves; order Coraciiformes; family Brachypteraciidae; genus Brachypteracias; species Brachypteracias leptosomus. The sequence continues at coordinate 78,482 of VYZX01017295.1, read as the reverse complement.
ATTCAGAGGGAGCTGGAGGCTCCAAGATGCAGCCTGGCTCTCCAACAGCTTCTCTGCACCATCTGTGGGCCTGACTTCATCACGCTTTACAAACAAAGAAAATGTCTATAATACAATCACTGCTCCAATTGTGCCGTGATTGATAGTAGCTTAGCTGCAGTAGCAAGGAGCTCAGCATGGGCTGGAGATCCTCCCAAAAGGGGTGGCTTTCTCAGTCTGCATAAGCACAAGTGTTGCCCCAGCTGGATTCCTGCTGTCGTGAGAGACACTTAACTTAATCCTATCTCAGCTAGGTCTTTGCAGCAGCTCCAGTGTAAATACAGCCAAAGAAGTGTCTCAGATGGCTAGCTAAGCTGTTGGAAAACGGTCCCTATGGTTCCTACAGGCCTTTGTTCATGAAGGCTCAACATCAAGAGGCATCTTTCATATATACATCAGGAAACATATCAGAATGAAGTCAAGGTGTCATTGGAATCTTCTCACTATCACCACCTTTCCCCCACACACCAAAGTCCTACTTCATTTCTACCATTACATCCTGGCACCCTATTTTTCTGAGAGAGAGTAGAAAGAGTAAGAAGATGTAGCCACTCAGTTGACCCAAAAAGTGGACAGTAGGGTTATGAATCTGACCACTAATAATTAGCAAAAAAAGTCTTCAACATGCTGTAAGAAAATCAGCAGAATGATGAGTGGCAAGGGCCAGCACATCAAAATGGGGAAATTCTGTGGAAAGTGAATATTTTCCTGCTGTGAACTTCCTTCCTCTGCTCCTTGCCATATTCATAGTGAGACTCAGTTCAGACACATTCAATTAAGATATCTAGTTTGGCTTATAAATAGTACAGATGAAGGCACTAGCTTTAATGGAGGAAAAAACATGATGAAGAGCCCCAGATTCTTGAAATCCAGCATTAGTAGGAGAATAATAAAGAAAGTTTGTTAAAATGTATTTTCTGAACCCAGAATACAGTTTAAAATAAAGAGGAGAGAATTTGAGTTACTCAAAGCAAGGTAGCTTTAAAATAAATCTAGATATTCAAAACTGCTTCTGAGGAGGAAGATGACTTTAAGAATGCTTAACTTTACTCACTGTCAAGCCTCAGTCTACTCCCTTGCAACCCCACACCATTTCTTCTAAGTCACCTGAGAGAAAAAAGCTGGTGGGTGTACAATTTTTTTTCCTATTCCTTCTGGGCAGTGTGTTGCATAGCTTGAAATCCGTATTTTTGTAGCAAATAATGAAATAAACTGATCCCCTTGAACCCCAGCATATAGGAAGAACATTCAGTACACTGCAGGACTGCAAGCCACCTCTGAGTCATCACATCTAGACCCCTGCTGTCTCCAGCAATCACGACACATAAACCGATTCGTAAATCTATTTCGTTACATATTTAAAATGCTATGGATATTTGCCCAATTTCTAAGCCTTTTTAAACTCTATTCTGAAGTGTAGAAACTTTCTTCAAACTCACATCTTAAATTTATTCACAGACAGCTGTAGCCTTCAGTTTCATGGCATGGAGATCCTTTATCTTAGCTCCTCACGCTGTACAGCACTAACCCCCCTGTCATCTGCAGCCCCATCTAAACTTTTCTTTGCCAGAGTGAGCAACCCACTAATCACCACCAAGATGTCAGAAAGTCTCTGACCATCTGAGTGACCTTCCTCTACAACTACAGCAGCTGGAATCCACTTTTTTCCAGGTTTTTCTTTTTTTGAACTGGGTGAGCAGAGTTGCGATCAGTTTTCCAGAGAGCCTGTAGCAGCAGCTTGTGCAATGGTTTAGTACTTGCTAAAAACTGTTTAATCTGGTATTTTTTTGCTTTGTATGTGCTTTCTTGATTACAGTGTCTCAATGAGTGTGATTGACCATCACATGCATGTTTCTTCTTCTCACCTTTCCTAATGATAAATCTCTAGTTTATTACGGTAGTTATTGCTCTTAGTCCCTATTAAATTTTCTACCACTTCTGTAATTCCAGTCTACAGGTTCAGCCAAGTTCTTTTATTTGATATTCAGATCCTTGTTTGCAATGATGGTACTGCTAACCTTTTCATTAGCAGCAGTTTTCATTACCACACGATTTCCTTTTCCTGCTGATTTTAATGATAAAAACACTAAATACTCAAACTTAATCATACACAATGTATTTTTAAATCCAAGATATAATATTGCATTTTCATGCTTAAAAACAGATATCCTAGACAGTTACAGTACAATTCAGCATACCTTAAACTGTCTTATTCTATTTTTCACTTTTCCCCATACCTAATTATTTTAATAAATATCTTGCTTTCTGATACATGGACAGTTTATGAATGACAGCAGCATGTAAACCTTCATTTTGAAACAAAAACCTAAGGAAGTTCAGTAGCTTCACAAACCTTTCTACCCGAGATGGTTTTGGGGATATTTTTAGCCTGTTGTATTGAACTGTACAGTAGCAACAGAGCTACTGTTTTATTGGGGTTTTATTTATAAATGTAGGACTAAGCATTGCCTTTGTCATAAGCAAGCTGCTATCTTAATAAAAGAAATGGGTTGAAGCTTGCTTATGGTCTGAGCTTTGCCTTTATGCCTGAGGTTAGGTACCTAGACCTATATTTAGATACCTAAATAAGTGTGGCCTGAAGCACTGTATAACTCCAACTGATGTTGATTTGACTGCAGGTCCCAGTTATTAGGTTTCCTGTCCTCTCACAGGATAGGAAGATTTCATTTTGGTGAGAGATGAAGATTGTCAGTGTTTCCATGCTCTGTAGCTCCTTGCAAAACATTTTCTCTCTCTTTACTTTTCATTCTCTTTTGGAGATGGGTTAGGCAAAAAGGCGACGGTGTTTTGATGCCCAGTGCCTCGACAACTGGCAGACAGCTATGGCCTGTTCTGAGGCTGGATGATTCATGTCTACTGAAGAGAAAAAGGCTAGAGACAGCATATTTCCCTCAAAATCAAACCTTTAAGGCAGCCCCAAAATCTGTGCAGAATGAGAAACAGCAAACTGCTTGCTCATGTCTCTGCCTTCTCTAAAGTCATAAATGTTTGCCTGATTATTTTGGATTAGTTTCAGTTTAGCGTTCAACAGCTGAGATGTCCTAGGCTTTCAGAGATTCATATTTTAAAACACTTCCCTGCTCTGTCCCTAAAAAATCCTCCAAGCAGGACTGTAAACATTTAGACCTCATCCCATAAGATTAGCTTCCAGCCAAACCTGAAGCTAGCCGGGACTTCTGAGCTAATGAGAAGCCTCAATGAGTGTCTGTGCTAGTTTACTACTCCTGTTTTGAGCAACATTTTAATACTGAGCTTAGCCAGAGCCAGGTGGGTGGTGGGAACAACGACATGCTCTTTCCACTCTGTTTGAAAGTGCCCCAAATCTGCTGACTAAAAATTTCCTTGTGAGGTACTTTAGGTTTCATTTTAAAGTAGACGAAGCAAAGTTTAGCAGCATATAGAAAACAAAAGTGGCAGCGGAAACCCATGGGTTGAATTTGGAAATAAACTTTATATCAACTATTGTGTGCATCACTGGAGTGTCCAGAGACAGGTGGAATCAAAAGGAAACACAATGTAAAAGGCAGGAAAGGGAAAAGAGAGGTTGAAGATGATACACTGTGAAACCCTAGAAGATTAGTACTCTTTATTATGAAGAGACCAGTCACTCTCAAATGAAGAATCTCCACAGCCATAACCCAAGTGCACCTTTAGCCTCCCTCATCCTTGCTAAATTAAGCTAGCAATCATGAGCAACCGGACAGCAAGCCAGTAGGAACCTGCCTGCAATGCACTGGATTAAAATTGATCAAGCAGTTTTGGAGATAAGTACTGCAAACAATGCACCCGACACAGCATGATGACACTGCAAGTGGTGTGCACATTGTCACAGCTGATACCAGGAGCATGAACTGCCCCAGGGCTCTCATTAATGCAGCAGCTCCCTGAGAACTGTAAAAGCCCAAAGCTCCTCTGGGAGCTGTGCATTGCAGCCATATGAAGTACAGAAGGAAACAAAAGGCAGGAAAACCTTATGTGCCATTTCATATTATGATAGTCCTTCGCAGACTGCACTGAGCACCACACCTATGTTTCAGTGTTAAAAAAGAACAAGGGTAGGAAGACTTAGGGAAAGGCTGTATTTCTCCATAAAGAGAGAAGAAAGTCACAGAAATTTGAAGCTGACAAGAAGACTCTGCAGCGTGGTTTGAAGTGTATCTTTCAGTATCTCCAAATGTTGACAATTTATTATCAGCCATGGGCAGTGTTAGAATCATGGAATAGTTTCAGCTGGAAGAGATCTTCAAGATCATCGAGTACAACCTTAGTCCTAGTCCTATCAACACCACTAAACCATGTCCCTAAGCGCAACACCTACCTATCTCTTAAACACCTCCACAGATGGTGACTCCACCACCTCCCTGGACAGGCTGTTCCAATGCTTGACAACCCTTTCAGTAAAGAAATTCTTCCTAATATCCAGCCTGAACCTCCCCTGGTGCAACTTCAGGCCATTTCCTCTTGTTCCTGGTGTTCTCAGGTTGTGCTTCTCAAAGCCCAGTTTTCACCAGCTCTGCTAGCTACTTTCAGTGGTGTCTACATTGGGAGGAATAAAAAGCTCTGCAGAGATGCATTATTTTAACTTTTTGCTGTTCTCACGGGAATATCTTTTTTCTTTTTGAATTACAAAATAAATGGCTTTATGAATCTTTTAACAAAAACTAACTTTAGAAAAGAAGGAAATGTATACACACACACATATACAAATACGTATATAATTTATTTGTCTTGGTTTGGTATTTTCAATCTTGCATATTAGGATATATTATGGCTGACTAATAGACTGAAACTCAGAATATTGAGCAAAAATAATTCTGCCTGTATGTCAAAGGTATAAGCCTGCAAAAACAATTACAGAAACAGTGTAGGTTTATACAATCAGTAAAAGACTAACAAAATAATAGCATGCTGAAAAGCCCAAAATTTCTCCAGCAAAATCATGTCAGACTTTCTCAGTGTGCATATTGGTGTACCACATCTTGTTCACCTTTATATTGCCTGAATTTATAACTGCTTACTTACAAAGTAATGCAAATACCAAGTGAACTAGAGCATCAAGATTTTACCATATGATTCTATGGTGTTATGACAAATCTAAAGCAAAAAGCATGCTTTTCTTTCTTTTTTTTTTTTTTTAAATTTTCAGCCTCTCCCTGATCTGCCAAACTCCAAAGCCACTCAAATGCTCTCTTGGAGGGACTCCCACTGCTGGAGCCCTGACACATCCCATTCTGCCCTGGCTCCTACCCATGCTCCTCATGGACTCAGCTCAGCTGTGAGACATGGTGCTGGTTGCTCAGCACTACAGAGACACAGCCCCTTTGCTTTTGAATCAGAGCTGATGTCTCTAAAAAACGAGGTATGTGCATCTGACTGATGCTTTACTTCCCACCTTCCCACCACCTGTTGGGCTGGGCAAGGGCTCAAGTTTTCTTGGACACCTGTGAAGCGCCAGCACCACAAACTTCAGTCTTGGCTGAGCCTCTGTGTGCTGCTGTAAGACAAATATTGACAAGTGATATACTCAAAAGTTTTGCTAACAGCTCTGGTTTCTTCACTGGCTAGTTAAGTTTGATGTCTTTCTATTAAAAAAGCACATGTCATTTAGGTAGGCTATGTAGTACATGGACATATAAAAAACACACAGGTTATTGGGCAGGCTCTAGGGATTCACAGGTGAGTAGCATCTAATCCAGAACTAAAACTCAACAAAGAGAGTGAAATCAAAGTCACATAGTCATGTGTCACCTTACAGGAGAGGTTTGGACATGCCAGCAACTAAGATGCATCAGGAGGTTATCATAAATATTTATATAACATTGCAGAAACACCAGGTGCCTTAGGAGAAGCAAAGTGTACCAAACAAATAGAGCCTCTGAAGAGCTAAACTCCAAACAATGTAAATCAGAACACCAACTCTGAAGCTGGGCTGTGGCACCTGTCTCCCTGAAGTAGAAGGTAGCACGCTGGGCAGGATAAGTCTGTGTACTAGAATCTCTTGTGTGTGTTAGAAACTAATTAGATTTATCATATCAGGGCCTTGCTCAGCACCCACTGGAAAGCCAGGCTTCGGATCCAGAGCACCAAGCCAGGAACAAGGTCAGCTTCATAAAGACACTGGGTTGCACTCATTTTTATTCAGCGTTTTCCAGGTGAAGATTTAATGCAGATTCATGTAAGAGGAGACACAGAGAAACAAACTGTCTCTGAACCAAGCTGGAGATTTACTTCTCCTTAAATCCTTTCTACTCTGTCTCTAGGTAAACTGAATTTAATGCTTCCTCCCAAGCAAGATAATCTGTTATGAAGACTTTAAGAGTCTAAATAACAATTTTATTTTATTTTTTTAAGAAGGAACATTATAAAAAAGATTCTGTCAGAATAAACAGAAATGCTATTAAATCTAGCAATTCATCTGCATGCTGGCCTGGTAGAGGGAACCCAGTCCAAGAAGCAGATACTTTGGAAAAACATAGGTAATGGTACCCAGGAACTATTTTCCCTTATGGTTTTATAGCATGCCATAGGAGGCACCTCTCAAACTAAGTTTAAAAGCTGTAGAAATTTTGTTGATGGAATTTTTGATGAGATTTAAACCTGAGTGTAGCTCACCCATGAGCCTGGGGGTTTAAATCTTTTTTTTTTAATACACAATATTTAGCTCTTTTTAAAATACACTACTCTCTGTTTTTTACCTTTTTCATCTGCAAAGTGATAAAAAACAGCTCATTTTTTTGTATACCATCAGTGATGTGCAAGTGTGCTGTAGCACCGCTCTACTGCCCTGAGATAATATGTTGCTAACTGGGTACTTCTTGTGTCACTGTCATACCTTGTTACTCAGCAGCAGCAGAATCACCTGAGCTGAAGCAACTGTGCCCAATAGTAAATTTGTCTGTATCCTTGTATAATTTCAATAACATTCATCCTATTTTTCATAACCTCCTTAACATTACTGCAAAAGTGACATTTACTGGTTTGGAAATGTATTCTAGAGCCTTATAGGAAATAACACTAACTACTTTAAATAGCAGTTTGGTCTTAGTGCCCCAAAGAAGATGTCTTTGCATAACAGACAAGGTAAATACCTTTTCCAGTAAAATTAGTTCAGCTGTTTTCTGTATGCTGGATACACCTTTCCCATCGCTTTGTCACTATGGTGAGTAGATGTGATGCTCTCCAGCTTTTCCACTTCAGGTATGTCTAGGCTTCACCATGAGGTAAACTATGAGAATATCTAAGTGGAAAAGACGGGTAGTTTGTCCATTTGGCCTCGAGGGAGAGTCTGTATTACAGTGTGGACAGACACTGTTTCAATTCAGCTAGTGGTAATTTCATTAGACACATTCATAAGAAACTCATGAGAACATGCTTGTTTCTTTCCATGATTTAGCTCAGGTATTTCTAAGTTATGCAGGCACTCTTCTTGGACCATAGATGGGATCTATCTCACTTATGCCTTTAAAAGTTGGTTGTCAAGCTCTCAGCTATTTACCCTGCCTCCCATTACTGGCAGCTGGGAGAAGTAGGTACATCCAGGGAGGAATTAATCTCATCTGGAGGTAGGTAGTTAAAGTAGGTCAGAGAGAGTGCATGTGTAGGTTGCTCTCCAATGAACGTAGTGAAAGCCTAGAGCAATGAGTGGAGAATTAGACAACTAAACCTTGAATATCTATACTGCGATGGAAATAAACTTGCCCAATATTTCTGTCGGCAATAAATAGCTGCTACAGGAAAGTTGTGCTCTTGGTCATAGTTTCATGACTTGGCTTGTAAAATATACCCTGCTCCAGGGTCTCCTATCTCCCCAGACACTCCTCAGAGTGTTATGGTGTGTAAGTAGGTCAGCACTCTTGTTAACATTATACCACTCCAGTGATAAACCTTTTGTTTCTGTAAAAACAATGTCCAAATGCTACTTCTCAGGTATCTGTTTGGTTGTGATAGCATGAGCATGGCTTGCAGTATAATATTTGTCCTTTTTAAATAGATCCATTAATTTATTCCCTGTGCAGGAAACCTTTGTACAGATTCACTGCTGAAAGAAAATAATACTTATGTAGAGGACAAATGTTTCTAAAAGGGCAGCTTCTTCTCATCCACATGCTGCCCACAATACTTGTGCTTCTTTTCTATTTTATTACAAAAAGTAAACATAAACTGTGAGAATTTATGGGACTTTTTGGTGTTGTTTTGGTAGCATTTTTCCAAATGAGACTGTTTTTTTATGTTTGGTAAATTAATTTAAGTAGAAGGGTGAAACAGAAACAATTTGGAGTCTTGAGGGATGAACTTACAAGAAACAAATAATTTTACATTGGTTTGTGTATTTAACTACTCCTTATATTTGGATACAGTGATCCTAATTATGGTTTTGTCTTTATTTCCTACCCTTACTTGAAGACAATGGCAAATGTTACTATTGTAGCCAAGTACAAGAACTTGGTTGCTGCAATAATGGTGCTCTACTGAACATTTTTCAAGATATGAAGCAGTAACATAAAGCTTGAGGAAATAGCCATTGCCGCTATATCCACATAGCCATATGGCCACTAAGGAAAACTTGATGTTGTAATTATTAATCTTCTCTCTTATTTTCACCCTACAGTATATTAAGAGATCAGCTACATTTTCTTCTGTGCAAAATAAATTCTGAGAACAAATATGGTTTCTGACCACAACTTGAAACTTCTTTTGAAGATCTCAGGCATAGTTACAAGAGTCAGTCATTCATGAAAATATCTGGGAAAAAATACAGAATACTTCAAGTCATTTTGAAAAGTTGAGTTTTCAAGAACAGTGTCTTTCCTGAGCTTAATGGCAAAGGAGCACAGCTTGTTGTCTTCAATTCACCAGGACCAGCTGGCCATTTTCTCTTATATTAAGTTCATTGTAGGCATATCACAGACAAGAAGACTGCATACAGCAATTATCACCAATTCCATGCTGTGTGTCAGTATACATTTCATTTTGCTCGATTAGCAATGCTATTCCCTCAGGTTGTTGTTTTTTAAGCTCAGATTTGAAAAGCTCATGTTGATCTGGCAAAATTTGGCAGCCTTAGCCTACTTGGCAGCCTGAGCATCTTTGAGAGTTTGAAGCTAGATGTGACTTTTCCTTTACTTTTAAATTTTAAGTATATTGATTTCATGTTCTTAATTTAAAAAGACAATGTTAACATTTTTATGTCTCATGATACCAGTGGTAGTATCTCAGTAAAATAAATTTTTTAATGTATTTGAAGAATTTCTCTAGACTTTTCTTAGAAATTGGACATCAGTTCAAACCTAGTAAATAACACTTTACAATATGTTAGACACCAGATAAGTGGCATATTAACAAGACTGGGTAAGGTTTGCTTTTCAGTGATACCTTTGTGATATCACCAAGGACATGTTATGGTAGTACAGAGATGAAGAAGGCTAGATGTTCACCTGACCCTTATAGACCAAGAAAGAACTCCTCACAGAAATGCAATTGGTAAATATTATTCTATAATAAGGATTAATTTCAACTTAAGTATTTTCCCCATATATTGCTTTTTAAAATGGAAAAGTCTGAAATTGCTGAAATAATTTATCATGCAAAAGGCAATAAGGCTTTTGTTTTATTTATTGTGTTCCTTGGGCATAAAAAAGAGTTAGATTTGAAAGAGCATCTTGATATATATATCACAACCTGTTTTGAAATTAATGAGTGCAGTAATTTTCATGCCCATGAAATTCAAACTAGATACCAAAGTGCCTGGACATCACTGGAAAGTAAGAATCAATGCTCACTTTCTTCAATCTACTTTTGTATGTTCATGTCTTGTAAAGATAATTCCACAAGGCAGAACCGGGATTATGTGTTAACAGGCAGAACAGGGGGATTGCAAATAAACCCTGAATGGGCATATAATTACAGGCAAGCTGTATCTTTAGCCTCTCTGCTCCACTCCATGTCCAAGTTTCAAAGTCCTGATTTCCAGAGCAGAAGCCTGGGATCTCTGGCCAGCCAGGAACCCTATTAACCAACTTGTCTCCACCATGGTCCAACCTACGGCCAAGCTCTCTCTTGGCATGTCCCTGTAACTCTGACAAGCCATGACTCTCCTCCCCCCTCCCTGTGCTGAGATAAGCCATGGATTTGATTCCACATCAACAAAGGTGTCTTTCCAGGAGATCTTTGGTTGAATACTTCACTTAACAACTGTTGATAGCCATTGAGTTTAAACATGAAAACCAAAGCTAAGGCTGATAGAATATTTTCTCGGCAATACAATACCCAAATCCATAGATAGATACCTTCAAAGTTCTCCACACATAAAACCATCCACAATGTAAATAAACCCTAATTCCAGTAAAACCTTATCATTATTATTATCTAAACAAATTCTTTCTCTACAACAGAAAAGGTTTTCTCTTCTGCACATTATCTTTAAGTCATCCAGACCTTCCTCCACCTTCTTGATCTGATTTTTAAACTTAAAATAATTGATGGTGTTGTTCTGATGACAAATACTGCAGTAATGAGCCAGGGCATGGATATTTTTCAAGGTGAAAAACAGAAAAGAATCTTTAGATCCATGATAAATCAATGATTTGAACAAAAACACAATCACGAATGAAAAGAAAGAAACAGAAGACAGCCCATCAATCTTAGTGAATCACAGCAGAAGTAGAATATAGGTACAAACTATGTATTTTATTTATTTTCTGTTTTGTTATCTTATGAGAATGCAGTGTGCTTAAGCAACGTGTCATTATCTTTCAGTGATATATTGCAGCAAAACATCATGCAGTAGAGGAATCCATCAGCAAACAGGAGATGGGAAGTAGTAAATAGGGAGTATATTCTCAATGTTTTAGATCAAAGATGATAGAAAACTTATGTAAGTAACAGAACAGGCCAAATATGGTTACTTTTTCATATTTGAAGCAGCTGTTGACCAGCTCCATTGTCATTCTTAATTGGGTGCATTCACAAAAGCAAGTGTTTGTCTGAACAGGTATTTGGAGTATGGCTGGTTTTCATACAAATACTCTTCCTCACACATGAGCAACTGTAATGTGTGTTATTTGCTATTCAACATCTGCACTTCTGTTTAAACTGCTCCGATTCTCTGATAAGGGGGCAAAAGCAGATTCTGGATGATACAGGTGATCAAAGATGATGGTGAAGACACAGATTGTGTCATGGTTCATTTGTCTCCTTTAGGGAAAGGGGCACAAGGAACATAATAGAATTATATTTTTCTATCAGTCATAAACCTGTGATATAAAGTTAGATTAATAAAATGAAGGACAGATCAGAAGCTGAAGGATAAATCAATAATTCATGCACATCTATCTGTCAAGTTCTTGCACCAAGAGAGGGTTATATTGGATTTTCAAAGGCAAATGAGCTTCTTGCTCTCTGCAGCCAAGGCTAACATTCCCTCTGGCAGGACTTTGGCCAGGATTGGATACCAAACTCTCAGTCCAATAAAAGAGATCTCCATCACTTGAGCTGAGGGACTAACTTCCTGACTTATCAATGATGATGACAGCAGGTGCACTAAAGGCTCTAGCAAACATTCAGTGTTGATTCTTGCTGGGGCAATCGAAACTGGCACTGCGCTCAGCTGTTCTCCCCTCCCTCCATCAAACCTTTGTGCTTCATTACAGCTGGAGGACTGGATATACATCTTCAGTTCAGTCACCAGAACTTACAGCCTGGTAGTTTATCATGGAGTACTTCTTTAGATGTTTCAGCTAATGTACAAGACTGAAGTGGGACACCTGAAGCTTGAATGCATATGCCCTTCTACCCTTGCCGCAAGAGGAACAGCCTGAAGCCAAGGGCCGCAATAGATCACAGAAACACAGAATGTTAGGGATTGGAAGGGACCTTGGAAGATCATCTTGTCCAATCCCCCTGCTGGAGCAGGATCACCTAGACCAAGTTGTACAGGAACACATCCAGGCAGGCTTTAAATGTCTCCAGAGAAGGAGACTCCACAACCTCCCTGGGCAGCCTGTTCCAGTGCTCTGTCACCCTCACCATGAAGAAGCTTCTTCTCATATTTAGGTGGAACCTCCTATGTTCCAGCTTACACCCATTGCCCCTTGTCCTATCATTAGATGCCACTGAGAAGAGCCTGGCTCCATCCTCCTGACACTCACCCTTTACATATTTATAAACATTAGTAAGGTCACTCCTCAGTCTCCTTTTCTCCAAGCTAAAGAGACCCAGCTCCCTCAGCCTTTCTTCATAAGGGAGATGTTCCTGAAAACACAGGTAAGAACTGACAGGGTTAGAGTTATGATTAGGATTAGGGTTAGCTAATGTAACAAACAGTACTGGTCATTCCTGCCCCAGAAATAGGATCTTGACCTGGGAAAGTCACAAAGATCAGCTACTGCAGTATGAGGAACAGGGGAAAGTCTTCATATGAGAAGACCCTAAAACTGCTTGCCTTGCTTACACTAGAAGAATGAAGGCTGAGAGAACAGGGGTCTGTGGCATATAAGTACAGGGGTGTAAATAGTGTAGAGCCACAAGGGCTGTTTAGGTGAAAGAACAAGTACAAACTGATCAGAAAGAAACGAAGCCTAAAAATTAAAAGGTTGTTGGCACTTCAGATGTCATCAGTGTGCTCAGTCTCTCTACCTGATACATCAGGTAGATATCAGGTGGCATGTTGTTGCTTGTGCTACACCTATCAGTATGCCAGAACTGGACGCAGTTCTGGCATTCAGAATCAACCTGGTTATCTTCAGGTTTCTGGGAAGACTCGGGAGCTTATAATGGGTGTCAGCAATGCTGTATCACCGTTGATTACCTGTTCTTGTAAGGTCCTTTTAAAGCCACTTTTACAGCCCTGTTCTTCAGCCAATGCTGTGTACCAAACTTACAGTGACCCAGCAGTTGCCTCATAACATTTTCCAGTGCACTGAGAAGTTTAAGACTATGGTGAAGAACTAAACAGTGGGGTGGAAAATCTGGCTCTGACATTATTACTGAAGTAGGATCCCCCAATAGATATCAATGTAATCACCCCAGGCTTTCATCAATAGAAAAAGAACAGAATTCTGTAGGTGTATAGTTGTAATAATTCCAATTATTGTCATGCAAGAACTATATGCAAGTATCAAGTAGCAAATACATCATGTGTCAAATTATATTCTCTGTAGTATGTCAGTGACTTCAGTGGACAAGCTCAGGGTACAAGAAGACAGTGTTTGCTCTTTATTTTCGTCTTGAGTAAGAAGTTACTTATAGCTACCAAAAGGGAACTTAAAATTCATTTTGGTCCTTCAGTCTTAGAAATTGATCACAAACAGCATTTTGGAAAAGTCTACATGTCTTATACCCATTCTCCTATGAAGCATTTTATTCCAGTTTTTAAGTTATCCCATGTATCTATAGGTAGGAGTTATTTGGAATAAGTGCTCTGCAGTACTCATATGTTATTTTAATGGCCTGCTTTTCAAATGCAAACCTGAAACTTGAAAAGAGCTGAATTTTCTGGTAATAGGCTTGGTTTTCCCAAATGGTATTATGATAGAAATTTTTGATGGAGTTAACAATACCTTATTGAGCTCAGATGTCGAAATTTGTACTTTCACTTATAGAAAGATTTACTGAAGAACTGTAGTTTAAGGAGCGAGGAATCTTTCTGTACTGAACTTTAAGTGACTAAGATACAGTAAGCCAATGAAATTATGTTCCAGAATTGGACAAATAAAGTACTGAAGTTGATATACTAATAAAGCACAATATTAATACATTGGGGTGATAAATTAATATACTCCACACCCTAAGAAAATTAGTCTGCCAAGTTATATTAGTACCCTAGTATATTTAAAACTGTTATTTGTAAAGATAACAAAATATGTCTGAATTACATAACTTGTTTGACTGTGGTTTGCAATACTGTTCTCCAAGGCAATTCTGTTTCATTAGTTTTGTACTGCTCTTAGAGCCAGAATGTGCAACTTGTGCTTCTGACTCCACAACTGCCCTTGACAAGAAACCGTGTCCTCATGAATATCTCTTTGTAAGTGGCCACCTTTCCTCCAACCTCAAAGAAAGGCTGCAAGCGTTAATCCTGGAATATACATAATTCTTGGCTATTCAAAGATATTAGAAAGAAACACGCAGATTGCTACAGAATGACAAAATGATTTAAAGAGAAATGGCAGATCGATAAATCCAGGCTTAACCCATAGTTTGATACATTTGATATTGCTGTTATCCAGGCAAAATGCTGTTCAATAAGCCTCCTGCCTGCACAGTGACTTGTAGGGCTGTGTACTGAGAAAACCAGTAAAAACTATTTGAAAATCTTATTTAGGCACTGAATCTCTTAAAACTGCCTTTCTGGGCAGCAAGGTAATACTGTACTGTCAAGATGCATTATTCCTTTGCTTTAAAAAGAAAGTAGGAAGTCAGAAGCAATCCCAGGACTGCAGGTGACATTTTCAACTGGCACCTGCACTAAATTCTTTTCAAGTCTCTTATTGTGCAAAGGTAAGCAGCATCTCAGGAGGGAACATTTATAAGAGTTCATTTATTAATTTATAAAACTATTCGCCAGGCAAAAAAAAAGGAGTTCATTTTGTGGAATACATTTTACAATTCTTTTAAGATGTATTTTTCACATCTTTTTTAGAAGCCTGTGGGTTCAGTATTACTATGCAATGTACTGCAAGTCTCTGCGTGGTAGTTCCACATAGTGAGTGCCAGTGAAATTAAAACTAGGTTCTGCTGTATATGGTTTTAAAGGGGCTAAGATACACATTTGCTACCACTTACAAGTATTTCCCACACATATTTTTAAGTATGTTTACCGTCATATTACCCTTTTTGATCACAAAGGAACACTTTGCATCTCAGGGTTGGACCAGCAGCTGAGCTAGCCACTCAGTGGTAAATATTGGCAAGTGCTGACATTTGAAGTGCCACTGTTGGAGCAGTTATTTGACCAATACAGGTGAAACCTGACATCTTGTGCTTGGTGCTATATTCAGGAACCTTTCAATTACTTTGATCCCTGAGTGTCAGGGCTGCTTTGGAAGCAGTTTGCTCCAGTTTGATCTCACTGACACACCTGCTATTACTGGCCTTAAGCATATTCTGCTGCCCACCCCTGCTATCTCTTTTGCTTGGCTCAGCAAAAGGCTTCTCCCCATCTTCACCCATCAGTCATTTCAGAAGTCTCCACTAGGTCCCTATTCCTCAAGTTATTGCCCTCCTCCTGAAGATCTCGCAAAACAGAACATATTGTAACAACAGTGATGCTCTGTGTGTGACTTTGTTTAAGATCTCTGCCCTCTGGGTTTTCCCATCTGAAAACAGAATCTCTCATACTCTTGTGAAGGTTAATTAATATTTGCACAGTACTTTGTCCTTAACTAGCACTATGTGAGTGTCAAGTAGTATGAAAAAGTAAGTAATCCTGCCCTGGTGAGGAACAAAGAAAATGTCTGTTAGATCTTTTCCAGATACGAAATGTTAAGTCTCTCTTTCATCTAGAGAATGGAACAGAAGTGCCATCTTAAAAGTCCTGTTTCTCCTAGGAGAAAAGCCAAATGTCTCAGCTAGCTACCAGCACTGAAGCCAGGAAGGGTCTCCAAATAAAGAAGAGTCAGTAATTAAAAGCACCTTCATCCTTCCCCTCACGGTGGGTTAGTAGGGGAAGTGGAGCAAGTTCTTCTCAAGCCCAGCCCCAGGTTGTGTGATCGCACTGTGGACTCAACATCCAAGGAGCTGGGCCTGAAATTCCTGCCTGGAACAAGAAGTGCTGGGTGTGAAACATAATGGGGGTTGAGCTGGGGCTTGCCTGGACAAACTCCATAGCACAAGTAGCTGCCCCAAGGAGACTACCAAATTACATTCCCTCACAATCTTTTCACTACCTCACTTGTAGAGAAACTCTGTATTCCTCAGGTTAGAGACAACTCACAACAGTTTCATTTACGTGCTGCCTGTTTCTACAAGTACCTGACTTCAACTCCCTGCTCAGTGGCCACCTAATCCTGCAGACATCTGACATCTGCAAACACCACATTGATATTTACCTGTTTTCCCAAGCACTTCTGGAGCTGACACCAGAATTACTTCAACCTTATCTAACGATTGCTTGGTGCTGGCAAAGGGGTAAGCAGCCTCTCAGTAGCTCCATCCTTTGTGATTAGTTTCAACATCCAAATCCATGGGTGGTTGCAGGACTATGAATCTTTATTAGGGATTGCTACAGCACTGCAGCCTGCTGTAAGGGAATTGCACTCCCCAAAGGAGCATGAGCTCAGGCTTGCCTTCCACATTTCCTACTTATTAACTTTGGCACTCTACTCCAAGCAGGCTGACCTCTCTACATCCAATTATTAGCAGCCTTGTTCTTCTCCTGAATTTCATAGAAACCCTGAACATCTGCAATGGTGGAAAAGCTGTGCTGACATTTTTGTGATTGAGCTAAAACACTTTCTGTTTCTGTGCTAGCATTTACACAGACAGTCTGTATCACATCCACAGCCTGTTTGGATAACCCACCCCTGGAGCCAAGCAATACCTGGGAGGTGAGTAGGTTTAGAAGACTTCATGCTGTGGTACCTCAGCTCGCAGCCGTGCAGTTTTGTTTGGCCTGGTAGTACCTTGTAGGTAGCAGTAGGGAACCTCAGACTCATGTTAGTGGCTGGCTGGCTACCACAGCCACTGAGCATCAAAGGATTTTTCCCCAGGAAGGCAGGACTGATGGTGGCAGTTGTGTTTGCTCAAACGCTTGGAGAAAGCTGGCACTAGTTTTGGACAGGAGCCCAGAGAATATCTTTTTAATGAACTGTAACTTGCAATATTTCTAATTCATGGATGATAAAACATTGTTTATATGGAGCAATTATTACCAATATTTTTTTTCTAAGAGAGGTGTTTGTTACAGTAGCGTCTGTCAAAAACCTAGGACCTTCCGACCTCTGCAACTTTGAGACTCACTAACAAGGAGAGATTTGCTGAAATGCCTCCTCAAGAACTGAGGCATGCCAGCCTACTGTTTTCCCCAGAATTATATTCAGTCATCTCTGCCTTTCTTTCAGTTTTAAACTTGGCTGTTGTCCTGGAGTACTTCTCCTTCCTTCTCTCTCTCACATTTTCTAAATCCTCAGTCCAAGCAGATTTAAGCAAACTTTATGCTTTGAAGGAAAAACAACTGGCTCCAAATCAACTTTGAGGTCATGGTGCATACACTGAACTGTCTGCCAAACATGGTGTAAGAGCTTTGCATGATCCCTTTTACTTCATGAACTCCATCAAGTGGCCTTAGGGCTTTCCAAAGCTGATGTTTTATACACATTTGTGACACTGATACTCACAGCTGGAGGCTGTCAGCTGAGATGTTTAATGGGAGTGCAGGGTCACAGCCCAGTCTCCACTGTGACCTTGTAGCAAGGATAGTCCCAATGGACCTGGCCTCATGGGCAGGGTGAGCTGTTGTGTTCTTGCCCTGCACCTGTCTCTTTGCCTTTGAGTGTATGGGAAGCCTCTCAAATCATCAGAAGCTCAGCCCTGAAGGTGCAGGCCTGTATGTTTGCTTAGTGGATGAAATAACATCATCACATTATCTCCTCTCATTTTTGAGCTTCTCAGACATGAATATCTGCTGAAGATAGTATTGTGTTTGCTCTTCGTCCTTTGCTATTCTTACTGGGAAAGAATATTCTTTCCCAGTAACATCTGCAAAAAATCCTTTTTGTGTATATTTCTTGCCAATTGTTACACAGTGTCAATCATCCTTGTTACACCTCTGTCTTGTCTTTTATTCCCCCACCTTCATCTGTGCTCCCAGGAGAGCTGTCTGTATTCAACAGACAACCAGTGGAGCAGAACACAACAAAGCAGCCGTANTCTCTCCCTGTTTGCCTTGCTGACAGAGCTTTGGGGGGCGGGGGGGGAGTGATAGAGGGACTAGAGGTGGGCACCGGGTACCCAGCCAAGGTAAACCTACCACAACAGCATATAGACCACCAGGGAAAATAAAAGAATAGATTCGCCTCTACCTTTAAACAAGAATTTGTCTAGAATAGATGAGCGTTCATTTAGCTGCACTGCCAAGAAGATGTAAAACATCTGCAATGCATCCAGTCTTTTCCTGCTTTACCAAGAGGAGGTATCCATTTCTGATTCCAGGTGAGAATGATCTTACCCCTTGACCAGGTTTATTTTGAGTCATTTGCTAGCTTCTATTGTTTGCATACAAATAGTGAAAAACACTTGATTCAAAGGACACACAAGAGTTCTCTTCAAAATAAACTTTTTTGTCTGTATTTACCTGTATAGCATCTTTCCATAGGATTTACCCTTTTTCCTTTAATTGGACATCCGCACTGCACATTTTTGAGCTCCTAGTAGTTTTGATGACCCACATTCTAGTGTAGTATAGGGACAACTACTAATCCAGAGACTTTTCTAATGGCAAACAATTAATTTTTTTTATCCTACACATATGGACACATGCAAAAGAACATATACTTTTAAAAATGATTGTTCAGATAGATCCACAAACTGCATGGACAAGCAACCAGTAGAAAAACAAACAAACACAAAAAACCCAGAGTAAGTTGTTGGTCTATAATATACTTTAATTTTTAACTGTTGAAGTCATTGACTATGTTTCAACTTTCTGACTGATGGAATAGGATCTGGCAAGAGTCTTTCTCTGAGTTAAAGCAGATTCTGACCCTGTTCACTCACTACAAAAATTGAGAACAAATGCTTTGCTTACTTTGTGATGCTCTAGATAAAAGATTTTGGCCACTGAATAAAAACATTCCTTGTGTATATGTTCATATTTGACTTTGCATGCAGAAACATGAACCTGTTGGAGCTCTCCATATGCAAAACAGTTAACAGTGTGTCATGGGATAGAATAAATCCACAAGCACACAAAGGCTCAGACATTTCCTGTTTGAAAAAAGGAGGGATGTAGGAATCCTGCTTTTAAGGGTCGTTCTCATTTGTTGAAAGTCACTGAGCCTGGAAGAAGGCATGTTCATATGGAAATCATCTTGCTGTCAACCTCTACTATATGATGAAAACCAGTATGATTCACATTAAATTTGATTCCCTGTTGAACAGCAAAGACATTCTTGGACTTTGCTGCAGGAGCCTGATGGACACCTAATGCAGCATTGACCTCGATTCATCTATTTTCCACCTCCACTTCCTTTTCAGTGAAGCATGACCTGTGCTAAACTGTGCTGCCTTTAGAGTGCCTTATTTGGAGCTCTTTCCTATATGTTACCGTGTAACATAATCCATAGCTCACATGCATAAGTAATTTTATTGCAATCACTGATGATGATACAAAGATTTCGTGTGAGATACAAAGAGGGATTTTTTTTCTGAATCAACTGAAACATTTCTGGTAATGAATGGTGGTACAGATATCCTGACCTCTCATTTCTAGGCTTATAGTTTATGGCACATTGACCTTCTTGGGGAATTGCTAAACACTGTCAGGTAGCTACTCCTGCTCTCATACAAGAAATGGCCACTCTCTTTCCTTTCTTGTCATCATGGGAGTGGAAATTTCTTTCATTCTGTCTGGATTTACATTCCCTCCCCTTACACTAATCTTTCTGAAAGTGCCTGACTTTAGTATTCATATAATGATGACAACAGGGAATCCACAAAGTCAGAAAAAAGTCTCCAGTCTCCATGGGGAAAAGAGGATTCATCTTAGGACATATTTGTCTCTGTTTTATGGAACAACAGATTTGACTGATAACATCATTTCCTTGGTCATGGAAACTCAAGTTGAAGGAGGGGGCAGAGAAAAGCAAAAAAAATGTTGATTTCAGCAGTAAGGTATTCAGCTAGGTGAACTGAGCAGACAGCAAGAACTCACATCCAGGGAACGAGCAGCAGCATCATCTATCCTTTAACAAACCACAGAACAATCTTTTTTTCCCAGCTGAGCCCAGGGGAATAAAACAGATGGGTTACCTCCCTCTTGTGGTCCTGGGATGTGGGCCCCTCTCTTTGTGCAGTGGCTTTGGATCTTTGTCTCTCCTGCCACATGATGGTCTGGAAAGCTACTGTGGCTGAGCAGAGACCTCTTGGTGCCAGCCTGACAGGCACTCATGGCCAGAGTGGAGCAACACATTAACTATGACTTTATGGGTCCAGAGCCACCCTCCGTGCACTCCCCACTGCTCCCTTGTACCTACAGCTGGAGCCATGCATGGGAATTGTCAGGGTAGACCCAGTGACCACACTCTCACCTGAAATCCTCTAATCCTTTTTGCTACTGACTGAGCATTTTTTATAAATCTACAAAATGTGAGTTTAATGGTCATGGGAGACATGGCATAAGACAGACAGTATTCTTCCTGGATTACCTTATTCTTGGGAATTTTTCAGATTATGATTCAGCCATCAAGTTTCTTTCTTGGTTGGAAGCTAAACTTATGTAGTGAAAACTGGATAACTTAGGGTTATGGGACACCCAGCATCACCACCACTGAATCTCTAAGCCATTGACAAGAAATCAACTGTAATCAAACAAAAATTTTAACATTTCACTATGGAAATGTGGACAGTACATCATACAGCATATTTAATAATGTGTACTCTCTGAAGTTAAAGGCTTTAAAAATATATGCGAAATAGAAGTGTTGTGCAGTATGTATAAGCATGTCTTCTACTTTCAGGTCCATCAATTTAGGATTGAATACATAGCATTGAAGGGTGCAGAAAGGAAAATCAGCTGTCTCTAAGAAGAAAATCTTCAAATACATTTTAAAATTTATTTTACTCAGATGCCACTGATATCACAAGATAAAAAAATGTCAACATTTTCTTCAACTTTTTAAATTAGGAACTTGATATTCATATGCTTTAAATTTAAAAATTAAGGGTCACACCTAGCTTCAAACTTTCACTTAAAAATGCTCAAGATGCCAAGCTAGCTAAGGCTGACAAACTTTGCCAGATCAACATGGGCTTTTGAAATCTGTCTCAATCTCCAAACAAAACTTAAATGGTTGGACTTGATTATCTTAAAGGTATTTTCCAACAATAGCAATTCTGTGATTCTGTAAAAAGAGAAGCAGTCAGAGCTTGTGAGCAGACAGAAACTTTTAGGGGGTGAAAAATAATTTTCCTATATTAGGATTTCCCCAGGTTGATGAGATTATTTTTAAGTACTTTACCACTGGGAACTGTTGAAAGATAACTTTTCTGAGGGGTTTTTCTACTCAAAAAAATCAAAGCCAGATAAACATTTTTGGCAAGGTCCTAAATCAAAATGAGATTATGACCCATAAGCATTAGACAAATATCTCCTTTAAAATTGCTTTTGAAAAAAAAACAAACTTCTTTATCTTTTCTTCCTGCAGCACCTCAGCTCTGACCATGGACAGAGTTACCTTTTTTGATTTGCTGGTACAATAATTTCTGGGTTTTTTTTTTTTTTTTCTGAGGCTGTTAGAAAAATGATAGTTTCTCCTTGTTCTTTCTGTGACTTTTGGCCTTTGCTTTGTTTTTCACTCTGCATTTTTGCCCATTACCACAAGAAACCCCACTGACTGAAAAATTGTATCAACGGGGTGTAGACTATTGTAATGTCTGTTAACAAGCCAGGACATATATATAATAAACATGTTTATGCTCACAGGTGGTGTAGATTGTAAAAAAAAAATAATGTTCAACTTTTCTGTTGGATAATCTAATGCAAGAACTATTTTTACACAAAGGAATTGAAAGCCAAGTTCTATTTTTCACTGTTATTGGTAAAAAATCCAACTTTCCAATGTAATTGATGTCTGGTGTAGCTTCAGCTTTATACACTGATGAAACAGAGCACAACTAATTGCAATCTTTCAAGCTCCATCTATACCTCCACCAATTTCTTTAAACTTTGTCTAAATATATAGGCCATATATTTACCCCATTGGAGTTAGTTGCAGTCTCCAGCAGGGCTGGGACTTTCACTTGGGTCTTCCTGAGGTCCTAATTTCTTCCTCCCTTTTTAATTTCCTCACACGTTTTGTCCACTAGATGAGCTCAGGGAAAATCAGTGACTAACTTTTTTCTCTCTTCTAACACCACTTTTTTCCTTATATATAGTCTTAACAGTTTATCAAGTGGTATAGAGTGATGACTAAAAGTTCCTCACTTTGGAAGACTTTTTTCTTCTGAGAAGGAATTGCTTTTCTTCATCACAACATCCAAGGATATAGAATGTGTCCTTTGAACCATTTCTGGGAAAGTGCCATAGGCACCCACAGCAAAGAGACAAGTAAGCAACAAAAATCACAGCATCACTTCCAAACCTTTGGTAAGAAATGAAACTTGCCCGTCTAAAGCTCGCTTGTTATCACCTGACTCTCTGATGGGGCTTTTCTGCTTTGTTATGTGTGATATAAAGGCTTGAATCAATATAAAGACTCAACCGCTGAGCTACTTTACTCACTGCTTTTTCTGCTCATGTCTCTTGACACAATACCGGCTCACAGCAATCAGAACAGCACAACATCTATCCTGCGTGACACTAATTACACCTATACTGTCACAGTAGCTCCTGCACGGCGTATATTACACACCTACTTATTTAAGCTCAGCTCTCAGTTTGTATGCAAGCTGAGTTGCCCCTTGCTCACAGCCTCCGCTCTGGCTTGTGTTTCAGCCAACCCATATAGGCTATATGGACCCAACCAACTCATGCTGGCTCTGTCTTAGACCCCAGCAAACCTCACAAGCTCCTCCGTGCCTCACTGGCACCCCCTGCCAAATTCTCACTGGCATCCCCCTACCAACTTCCATCAGTCTCAGGGTGCAAAACTGCTCTCCTATTTGTAGCACTGTGTCAGATATTTTGAAGATCTGCCTACAACCCCAAGGTGGATGAAAGATTACCCAACTCAACAAATGACATGATTTTACAAAACCAAAAAAAAATAATCCAGGTGTCACATAGCAAAGCTGAAATCTGGCTGAGGTCCACCTCAGCTCCATCCTTCTCTCCAAGCACCAACACTAGGAGACATTCCTGGGCCCGCCAGCTCTCTAGCCCCTAAAGAGGTCAGCTCCTATTGTTGGCCAACAATCCTAGTTTCCCTAATCTATGCACAGTTCTCTGCCAGAGCAGGATCTGCAATGAGCTCTTGCAAAGCCAGTAACTAGCTGTCTTTTGCGTTTGAGGAAAACTATGTGGAAGGTGTCTCTCCAGTGTGGCAAAGGCCAGTCACATTCCCTCACATCAAGGACCAGGCAGTAGGAGAGCCACAGGCAACCTGACTCAAACTTTCCTGCTATTCTGTCTCTGGGCTTTTCAAGCCCTCTGCCCCCCCACCCTGTTTGCCCACAGCACAGCAGACTCAGAGCCACAGGATGAACTTAGGTGCTCTCTGAATTGAATCTCACCTGAGAGGAACTCCAGGTGGTTCCAAACAAATGTGGCTGGTGACTGAATGGTTAAAAGTACTATACTAAAAAGCTGTCCTCTCTCCTGGATCTTTCTATGGCATAGTATCACATGAAATGGGTCTTTTGCAAATGTGGTCAGAGCAGAAATCATACTTTCAAATACCTGCTGTAGTTTCCAGGGAGAGACCTGGATAAGCAGAAGTTTCTCAATTTTCTCATCACTCACTAAAGACTAGAAATAGATACAGCAGGAACATACCATTAACAGGTTGTCTTATGCAGCAGAGTTGGCTCAGCACCTCTCCCTGCCTCCACCCCTTGCTTGATGTTACTGTCTCCCTCTCGTTTCTCAAGCAGCTTCACTAAGAGCCAGGACAAGAACCAAAGGTCTAGTCTGGGTGATGAGGGGCCCCACCATGGCAGATGCCTCCCTGTGAGCCTGGAGGATTCCCACAGGAAGATGAGAGCACTGGTACCCCGTGCAGGGAGTTTCTTCACTAATATCCATCCCCAGAAGAGGCTTCTTCCACTCAGTTGTCCCATGTTATTAATTAGTAAACTGGGTGGTACAACTTAGTAGAAATACACCCCACTACCCTCTGCATGCTCTGGAGCAGTACTCTGAGAAACACCATGCTGAGCACTGCAAGAGTGCCTGGCCTTTAAGAGTTGCCAAGCTGGCAGTAGCACAATGCCATGCTGTTCACCAGCTCACCTGTGGGTAGCTTTATTCCTAGGCAAGATGTGAAGATAATACAGCACATTCATATAAGGACACAGGAGAGCGGAACAGTGAAGCAAGGCTACAAAAATATAAAACAAGGAAATGTATTGTCAAAATTAAAGACATTAAAAAAAAAATCTAACAACATTCCTTAGCTGTTTCAGTATCTTAGCTTTGATGGGAGGCTCACTAACTGGTTTTTATGGCTCACTCCAGGCAAACACCTCTTAGAGAGTCTTTTAGAGCAACAACCTGTTTTTTTCTTGTGTTAAGATGGATAGCAGATACAGAGCAGGTGCTCTGGGCAAGTTGCCTCTTCCCTTGCATACAGTGGAGAAACTCCTCCAGCCTTTGTGCCAATCACCTCTTGTGACAGCGCTCTGTGAAGGTGTCTAGTGCTAAGTGTGGGGTTCAGCCATTTCTTTCATAAATTATTTTAATATATATTTTGTTGTGTACTTGTGGTTTTCTTAAGTTCTTAACTCCCAGTTCACTACAAAGTTTATTAATTAAATGCAGCTCTTCATAATATAACCAAAATTAGCCTACTCTTAACACCTAGTAGCTTAAACACAATATTTATGAGTAGTAAAACTGATATCCCATGTCTCACTTTACCTCTAAAGTAAACTTTAAAGGCTGCTACCTCTAGATTGTCTATGGCTGAAGAAACCATATTGGCTTGATTCTGTCAACTGTGCTTCTCTGTCCCATACAGACACAGTGGCTTCAGAGGTTCAATTTTCCATCGTAAATTGGCAACTCCCTTTTGAGGGAAGGTGAGAGGTTAGGCAGCAAAAGCCGCCTTCAAGCCAAAGTGCTACAGTCTATGTGGTTGTATGGTTGTGGGGTTGCACTGAAGGTCTCAATGAACACAAATAGCACTGAAGCACACCAGCACTATAACCGCTGCCAATAGCCATGGTACCATTCCAGTGGGACATGCTCATTTCTGTCTTCTAGATACAGTGAAGAACAGAAAGGCCATGGTCATGACTTCTCATAATTGGAGCAAAGAGGTTTGACAGCTCTCCAGGGTGAAATCTTAGGTCGATTCTCAGCTTCTGTCCTGTTCAGAAAGTTCTGAGCCTGGCCAGCAGTGAGTGGCAGCATGCAGCATGGCTGTGCTGTCTGTTCACCATGGTCGAGAAGACTACGTTTGTGTGTTTACCTGTGGGTGCACAAGGCAGGTTGCCCTGGTGTTCAGCCACAGCTGCACAGAGGTTGCTGTGTAACCTGCCTGCCTAGTGCATCTTTGTTTTCTTTGCTTGAACTCAGGGTTTTGGAAAGGGGAAGGGAGGAGCTTTCCCAGCATGATATATATGAGTCAAGTGGACAGTGCAAGTCCTGCTGAGGGAGACTGCAAACACACCTGAAACAGCTTGCAGGCCTCTGTCTGAGCCTAGCACAGACCAGTATGGATGCATAACCTTGTGTATTGTCCAGCATGGACACCCATTAAGACTTAAGTCTCATTGACTTCAGCAGGTCTTAAATGTGTTTTTCAAGGTACTGTCATGTCCACATGCTTCAATGAGTTGAGTCAGTGCAGCTGCAGAGTGAACACCCACACGTGCCATGGGTGAGTGAAATGGTGGTAAGTCTGTAACAATTTTCCTCTGGGACAGAACCCAAGTAGGGGATGTCCAATGGAGTCATCATATAAAGCCATTTCTTCTGTTATCCACTCCTGTGTAACAGTGGGATTTAATTTATAAAGCAGAAAAAGAGGTGAGAACCCCAAATAAGGGGTGGGAAGCTCATCTCTAAGTCTAACACATCTCAAAATTTGGTAGTATTCTTCTCTTAAATTACCCCTCAAGCAGTCTATTAGACATATATATACTGGGATAGTGCAGAGGTCAGTAGACAGCAGTAAACTCCTTAAGACCAGCATATTTGGCTGTCTGTTCAATGCTCCTGAGAATGCAGACTGTGCTTTTATTCCACTACGTCCTTAGCTATGGCTGTTTTTCTTTCCCCTTTAGGGTTTCTTCTCAGTCTGTGCAGTGAGGTGGTTTGGGCAGCCTCCAGCCCAAGAACAGCAGGTTGAGACTGAATGTGCAATGAGTGTTGCACCACACAGACAGGGCTCACAGCATGAACCACCACACAGACACCCAGGAGGCTTCATAAGGGGTTGCATGTAGTGGGCAGGAACAGAGAGATGATGCACGATGGTCAGCAGCACAGATTCTTGTACTCTTCTGCAGATACCACCTTATCATTGATGGTGATGCATTGCCCCAAAATACAGCAATTGTTTGCCTGTGATATGCTGACAGCAACCACTCCCTTGCAGGAGAGCAGGGAGAGCCATGGAGACTGGGACTAGTGTATTCTCCTGCTGCAAACCAGAAGTCAGGCCCAGTGCACTAACCCTTCAGCACTTCACATGGAAGATCTG
Organism: Brachypteracias leptosomus; assembly: GCA_013401335.1. Classification (NCBI taxonomy): domain Eukaryota; kingdom Metazoa; phylum Chordata; class Aves; order Coraciiformes; family Brachypteraciidae; genus Brachypteracias; species Brachypteracias leptosomus. Next base: position 51,903 of record VYZX01017295.1, on the reverse strand, counting down.
AGAGAGCCCTTATTTCTCACATTGACTTAATACAGCCAACCCAGCCCACAGGAGCAGAGGAGCTGTTTGACATGGCACAGCTGCACAAAGGTGTCGTTTTCCCTAACCACTTCATTATCAGCTTTGGGATCAGAGGATTTTGGTCTTCCCAGGAGCTGAGCAGGCAAGGTTTACACACAGCGTTCTCACTGTTGTGTTTTATGCTCTGCTGCAGCAAAGACCAAATAGGTTCCCAGGCAGCTACTGTACCTTATTCCCAGGGCTGTTCATTCCTGCCATCATTCACTTTGATTGGCCCAGCACACAAAGACACAAACAACTAGGAACCTTTGTGTCAGATTCAGTGCCATCAAGAGCTTTCCACACATTTTTAAAAAATCCAAGTTGGCATAAAAAGTTCCCCACTGCTACAGACAAGCAGGAGAGCCTGAGTGACAGCCCAGGGGAGCAGTGTCTCTCCCTGCAAGGAACTACGTTTCATGCCACCCACATACACGTGAGCTAAAGGTCTCCTTCTCACCGGCGGAGGCTGGCCACCTGCAGGTTTTGTTTTCATGGTGGCTGCAAGCAGCAGCAAACAGCAGCAATCTATCCTGCTGCATGGGTCCACACCCAAAATGCTGCAGACTTGAGGTTTTCAAGGGTGGTTCAAGGATGCAAAGGGCAGTGGGGAGCAGAGGCAATAGTAGAGACGCAGGACGTTTTTATTTCTGCTTCAAAATGAAGCACCAAGCAGCAAAACAGAAAGGGGTCCAGGTGGCTGGTACTTACATGGGAGCGTGATGAGATCATGAAACCCATCATAGGAGGGTTTTCCAGTGGAATTTGGCTTATCAATAGGCAACACCTTGTGCATCATGGGGATGGCTGAGAGCTACAGTAGAGGATGGGGAAGGAAGAGATTCAGAATATGACTGCTATACCTGTAATGAGATCACCAAGGGATGGCAGAGAGAAGGATAGACCTTAGCAGCAGAAACTAGGACAGCTACATGCTCCTGAGCATGGAAACTGAACTAGGAACCTGGCTGCAAGAAGGCAGGGTTACACTTTTAACAGCTCACTTTTTGCTCTTGAAACCACAACAAAGTAAAGCTGAATTACAGAGCAGCTGTGAAGGCTTAAAAAAAAGTATCTGTGAAACCAAGAAGAAAAAACATTAAACAACTCCTCTATAGATTTGCTTCCACCAGCTCCCATATGGTGGGAGGACTATTGGAGAAGACCTTCCAGCTCCCTCCTGCAATTATTCCACAATGTATAATATGAATATTGGATGGAGGAGGTTAGAGGAAGGATTTTCTTCTGGTTCCTATGTTTTAATCTCTTTTTTTTCCTGACAGTTGTTCTTTTATCTTCAAACAAAGGGTTTACTCAATTATGCCAGGTGGCTAATTAAAAAATATTCTAGAGAAAACAAAGATCCTTAATAGCATATATAACTGTTAAGACAACAACTTTTATTAAAAAAAACAAACTTTGAAAATTTTTTTGAAGAAGGAAGTCATAAACAGGGTTTGTGTGCAAAATTAATAAACTCATGTGGAGATTATAAATTCCACAGGGACTCACAGCTACCTCTGAAATGAGTAAAATTTGGCCTAGGGTACAGCACACACACACACACCTAATTTCTCTGCATCACTTGTGAGTTTTCATACATTAAGGTTATTTTGAAATCCATAACCAAACAGAATAAGAAACAAAATAAACCCAATATTCTTAGTAAAAATCTTCCCTCTACAGTGACAACAGAAGTTATGTGAGAGACTTGAATAACGTAACTCCTAAATGGGGGAATTGAAAATGTCAGGCTTTTACCATTAGAAGAAAAAATAAGTAATGAATGTGAATTTAAATATTTTTCTGAAAGTGTCTACAAATTGAAAAATGAGAACCATGCAGCTCATACTCATAAAGCTTAGAAGTAGTCCCAGCACCAGTCCCAAGCTTTCTGGCAAGCAGTGACCACAGCCACTCTTTAGATACCAGTGATGAACTTCAGAAAAAAAAACAACCCAACAACAAAATCAAAAAAATCTTCTACTGTTTGAATTTGGAGACCAAATCCAGGAGACCTCTTCAAAGCAGTGTTCAGAAATCACAGTGCAAACCGTTTTCTACATTTATCCAGTATAAGACAGGTTCCCCCAGCATACTGTGGACTTCTAGCATAGGCCAGATGCTGTCTTCTACCCTTTTTTCATCATTAGCAGGGATTTCTGTGATGCAGCAAGAGCTCCTTTGCCCTAAAAGCAGAAGCAAACTTTCTTATCATGACATCAGGGAGGAAATCAGGTGAAAAATTCAGATATGCAGGACAACCCATGCAATTTACACTTTCTGATCACCTTTACATAAAAAGGGGTTTATATGCAGAATTTCAAGCTGGGTTAAATTAATTTCTCCTCTGAAGTTTTGTGTGCTGTTGCTCTGGGGTTTCAGTTCTATTTTCTCAATTGTTTTAGTTTTGTTCAAGTGAAAACAATAGTTCTCTTGAGCAAAAGGATGTTCTCAGTGAAGGGAACAATGTAGAATAACAGCTGGAAACACAGCAAAGAGCAATAGCACTGTGTCTTGGCTTGTGCGTTGGATCAAGTGAGGTAAATTCACTCTTTTGGTTGAATCCATCTCCAAACAACAGCTGGTGCGCAGCAAGTTTTCAGTATTGAATCACTTTTTCTTCTCATGGTCATTAATAATTTTCCTAAAAAGGAAACAGGCCCCTTAATGCCCCTGGTTGATCCTTGCAAGTTTTTCAGTCAGCGTGGCACTGATGTCTTCTACCTGCCGCTGCCTTCCAGCACCGTCTGTGCTGGGAGCCAGGGGTCTTCGCATCTGCTTACATGGCTTCTGCTCTGCCAATACTTTAAAAAAAGGTAAAAGCAAGGTGATTTTTAAGTGCCAGTCCAAATCTGTTGGCATCTGCTTGGCTTTCTTGTGGGAAGGGGAATGAGCTCAGAGGTATTCTTCATGGTCACCTTTCTGCAGCATCCTGAGTGTCTTCTGGGCCATTGTGCAGTTCTGGAGGTTTTCACCAGCTTCAAGAGTTTCAGTGGGTCTGTGGTGGTCAGAGACTGATGCCAAGTCCTGATAGGTCAAACCATTAATAAAATTTGGGCAAAGGAATCTCATGGAAAATGGAATCCACAGCATAACTGAATCATCCCATCATCATAAGACCCTGGAAGAAAGGTACTTTTCTCTGAAATCCACTGGCAGGCAGAGTTGCCACTGCCACCAGATATCAGCAACAGTGGTTGTTGCCTGGTGCTGGTAGTTGTTCATGTGGCTGCTGTGGAGCAGAAAGAAGGTGCCTTTGTTCCTGATAACACAAAATGAAGTGTTTCAATAATAACTGAACTACAGACACTGGCAGGGAGTGATTGGTGTGCCTAAACACGCCCATCTAATGCCATTTTATGTGCTTTAGGGTATCTAGAGGTTATACAGATATTGTGTAACCTCATAGAGCTGTCAGTTATGACACTGGACCTCTGGGACAGCAGTCACCCTTCTGGATCTGCCACTGGAAGGCAGATAGAAAGGCAAGGGCAGCTCAAAAGGTGCTAGACACACATGTTCAAGCACCTGAATTATTCCCAGAGGATTCGAAGACATGTCCTTCACTTGCTGTATTGTTTGAGGAATGTGCTCTGTAGCAAAAATAGACACAGAGGACGCATAAAGCAAAAGTTAAAAACTATTTAACACTAAAGAACAATTGTCACCTGAGCACTATGTGGTTTCTGGACAAGAAAAAAAGTCACCTACTTTGCTGTCATTGTTAATACTTCTTATTATTACTGTTAGTCTTTCCGGCTCTACAGGCTCTTTCTCTGACTCTTGAGGCACTTTCAGGTTAGTTAATCCTGTCTTCTTGCAGAACAGATAGCTATAATCTTGCTAGGCACATGGATTGCTAGCAATTATAAATTCAACATCCATTATCCCATGAAAATTCTGGGGCAGACCCACAGAAGCAAATCTTGTTTCTGTATTTCTCATGCAAGCTTGAGACAGACACCTTCTTTTGTGCTAACAAGTTCTTGGAAAGAAGAGCCACTAGTGACAATTTCTCTCAAATTCTCCTTTTTTAAAGACAGACATGGAAAGTCTCAGTGTAGAAAAGCATAAACTCTCATGTAGATTTTTTCAGAGATGACACATCAGTTTTTCCCCCCAAGCTGAGTGGCAACCTCACCCTGTCTTACTTCACCAAAGCCTTTCCAACTTTTCACCTCCCCACTCTGGAGCAGGGTTTTACAACATTAAGTTGAGAGTGGTCAAGCCACAGGGAAGCAGTTACATTCAACAGCTTGGGTCCCCCAGTGTTATCAAAAGATAGAACACATAGAGTCTCCCTCTGGTTTCTGACAGCTTTGTTTAGCAATGAGCTTTCTTGGAAGCCTCATCCAGATCTTAGTTATTTTTAGAAAATAAACTTTGTTTGTATTCAGAGTTGCTGCACACAGGCTTCTTCCTGAATGGCTCTTTGTTATGGGTATAGAGGAGCATTCAGGAAGGGCACCTGTGTCAGATGATGTACAAGGCTCAGCACTTCCAGTGCAGCAGCTCAAGTCATTCAATGCAGAATGGGAGAAACATTAAAAGCTGCTCAGGGACCTGGTGTAGGCACTGGGAGGTGAGGAAAGTCCTCCCTCTCACTTCCATAGCAGCCTCCATTGTGGTGCAAAGTTTTGCAGGTCCTGGATTTAGCAGGAAAAATACCTTCCGGCTTTCATTCAGCTCAGTGATGAACAGCAGGACATTACAAGTTACGGAGGTCTCCTAGTAATCACATTGGTGTGATTGAAGCTGCTGTTCCTGTGAGGTGTCTGACAAAGGAAGGGAGATGAAATGGTTGCTGCTACCAACACCACACACTGCTACTTTTCCTGAGGGGGAATGCCCCCGTCAGGAGAAGCTGAACCAGCAGTGTAGCTGTTCCTGAATGGCTGCCATTTACTGTGTGACATGTACAAATGAAGATCAAAAGGTTTTGGTTAAAATGCTGAGCTGTAAATGGAGGCACTCTAGAAAAAGATGTGTGACCTGTTCACCTGCCCTTGCTGCCAGGGAGTTAGGGGAGAGTGGAGCTTGGGACTCCTCCAACCATCCCTGATTCAATCCATTGCAGCAGGGGAGCTTGCACCCTCTTGGGTGATTTTTCAGAGGCTCTGAATTGTATGTGAAAAACTCCCTCTCCCCAAGAAATTCCATACGAAAGGGACTCTCATGTGCCCTTTGTCACCCCACCCCTTCTGCCCTTCCTGCTCCTAGTTCATTCCTCATTGGTCAAAGAGACTGAGAAACCCAAGCCAAATACTTTACCTTCATTTCGTTTTTCTCCAGTAGAGTCCTTTTTCCTCCTTCGCCTTTGGATAACCTTCTGGACCCTGCCATTTTTCTTATGGAATATAGATTCCACATTGTTTTTGCACAGTACATAAAACCCTCTTTTGAATAAAATGTTCTTGTAATGAAGAGGGAATGCTCCATCCAGGTTGCTCCTCTAAAGTCATTCAGACTTTTAGTGAGATGTGAGGCCACATCAGCAAGATCAGCAGCTCCAGGCACAAAACCTTTGGAAGCTTCAGTCACCCAAGCTTTGGTTGTACTCCTGAAGATTTCATGTGATGAACTCAAGGTCTTTACTGTTCACTCCATTCTCCTGATTCTGAAGTAAATATTCTCATGCCTCTGTTTTTTCCTACCGAATACGGTATCTATGAAGGCAGGATTTTGCAGACTGGCAAGTTTTGTTTTTTAACTGCTGCTTTTGAAAAATATTGATAGGTCCCAGAAGATTAATCTTTCCTGCTTCTTTTTACAATGTAAATAATTAATTGAATGAGGAAAAAACATTCACAGATATCTGTGGATGGAAAAAGAAACTCCTGGTTCCCAAAACATGTGTTCAACAGATGGTAATGAAAATGCACTACTCTTTTTCCTACTTGAGAAATAGTTTTTAATTCCTTATTTTTTAAGAAATCAAACAAGGAGATGATTTTCTACTGTTGTCAAGCTTGTGCTATTAAAGGTAATTGTGCCAAAGTAGGTCTTAATTCATTTGCTATTTCTACAGTGTTTTCAACACTCACAAAATTTTGGAACTTTTTCTCAAAGTTTGCAAGGTGGTCTAAATAGTGATCCAGTGTTACCTAGAGGGGCCCTTTGCAGAGAACCATTAAGTCTACTGGCTCTTTCCTTGATGTCACAGTAGCAGAATAAAGATGTTTCATAATGGCACACCTGCATCTCCCAAACAGGACTTTGCACCCCTTTTTTGACAACTGTGTATACACACTTACGTATATAGCTATACACACATTCACACGAAAAAGCTACCCCTATGCACAGAGTTAGCTCACAGTTAGCTCTCTCTCAAGTTAGCCTTCACAATCAGCATTGTCAGTTGATCCCAGGAAAACCCTCCTGAAACTTCAGGAGCAATGCCAGCCATTGCAATGAGAGCCCCATCACTACCGTTCTCTGGGTCCCACTTCCTGACACAGAAGCTTCTTAAACAAGTGGCAGCTGGAGAGTCAGAAAAGAAGTGTGATCTCCCTACTGCTCTTCCTGGCCTTATATAATTCCCTTCTCTTCCCTATTTCCATTAAAGCTGACCTGCAGTATTTAGCCATCAAGTTCTTTGGAGAGAACACATTTCTTATTATTTATTTACACAAATACACAGAGACCTCGTTCTCAGTGGGAACATATGCTGGTCTAACACTAGCATCCTGCTGATGAGACATATTCTCATAAAATTCACCCCTACACACTGCCCACTCTGCTCTCTGATTTTGCTCATGTAGCCTAAAGTTATTTCTAGTTTCAGAACGAACACCTCTCCTGCTCGACTTATCCAAGGCATCTCAGTAAAGGTGATCTTCCAGCCAGATGAGCTAATTGTTATACACCAGGTAATCCAGGTAGGTTGTGCAGCAAATACCAATGTCTGCCATTGACACAGGCAATTTTGGTCTCCCACTAGAATTAGGCAGACATTCTGAGAAGGGAAGATCTGTATCTGCTTCCAGCAAAAGAAGAATATGACACCATATGGCAGCTTTATGATGAACCACAGACAAGGGGCACATATAGTACAGTCCAGGTCCATAGTGGCATCCACCTTAGCACTACTATAGAAAGGCAGTTGTGTGCAAGCATAGAAAATCCTTGTAAATGTATGTAAGCACAGAAAAGAGGTGGGACATGAAACAGAGAATATTTCTAGTATGCCAAACTTTTCTCCTGAAGCAGCAACTTATTCTCCATGAGCTAAAGTCTCTTCTCCCAGGATTACAAGCAAATATGGAAAGGTCCCTTGCATTCCCTCTCCCCTCTTCACCTCTGGCATCCATTTCATTAAAACAGATTGGTTTTCAGATTGAGTATCACCAGAAATCCCTCAATAATAGAAACACAAAAGACACGTGGTTGTCACAGGGACATGCTCATTCCCTGCTGATTACCTCATGGTGGCTCAGGCAATTCTCATGTTCCCACTGAGCTGGAAAAATAAAATACCTCAGTGCCAAAGGGGTATGAACATGTGCAGTGATTACAGTACTCGCTTCACTTCTCTGAAGTTGTGCTGTCAGTAGTGGTCTGTCCTGGTCTGTCCCACCCCTGGGCCAGCAGCGGGAAGCCCAGCCAGTGCCAGGGGCAGGAAGAGCAGAGGAGAGGGGATGGAAGCAGATCCCTGAGCAGGCACCCCAGGGGTGATATCTGACTAAGAGGAACAGCCGGTCAGAAATTATGCAGAGTTTCTGCCAGTGTCTTCTTCATTCTGAAACTGTCCTTTGAAGGCTGGTGAATATAAGGGAAAGAAAACGCACTGTTCCACCTTTGTTTAGTGTGAAACTGTAGATTGAAATCATTGTGTGTGGTTGATGAGAAAATGATGAAATAAACCCCAAGTCCTTTTTATTGGGAGCTTCTGCAATGCAGTGTGAAAGTTAACCACAGCTTTTACTGAACTAGTCCCTTAGAGGAAAGACTGAATATTCATGAATGGTAAAAGGGAAAAGGGACTCTTTCTAATTACAATATTCAAATATCCCATTCAGTATGTCTTGCAAAGAATCCAAAAAGATCAACTGTTTGTTACTGCAGCACACAGAGCAGTGAACTTTTTCATAGGTAGGATGACTGGGAGGATATTTAAAGCATAAACCATCTAAGAGGAGGTTGCAGCCGAAAATTTCCAAATGAATGCTTTTTTTTCCTCCCACTTTCTGTCTTGTCTGCCTGCATCACGAGCAGCCTACATTCCTGTTTGCCTAATGCATCAGGGTGATGTCCTATGAGGATTTTAGCTATTTCATCATTTTATACCTGTAATTCAACAGTAACATTCGCAAGTCCTTAGGAGGCACTTTGCTCTCAACATCATTCAACCCCTCGATTGCCTTGATACATGGAGAGAGATTCATAACTAATGTAGTTGATGCCACAAAATTCCACTGGCACAGCAGTCAATACAAAATGCGGCACTAATTATGAACAGCACCTATCTGCTTAAATTACTGTTGAAATGCTAACTTTGGGAAAAGATATTTTTATGCATAAGCTTTTCTCCAAAAGAAATATTACTGGAAGTAAAACAGCCAGGCTTTCACTTATGAGATGAGTTCTGGTTTTGCCCTTGTTACTGCTGCTTTCAAGAAGGAAAAAAAAACAACCCAATGCTCATACCGATTTTCCTCTGAAGTTAATAAAAACAAGAAAGAACAAGCAGTTGTGGTGACATTGAGAGAGAGAAAAGAAAAAGTCTAGACCCTGTTATTCTACAGACTGGTGGTGTTTGTTTTTGAAAACTGAAATTTCTCAGATCACTTATAGGTACAAAATGTAATGTGAATAGGATTCTCATTTGCAGTGCAGCAAGAGTTTTTAATGGGGTCTCTCTATTTTATGTGGTATAGCAGATGGAAAACTTCATTGTACAGAGAGAAGTATTTTACAAACACGTGTCACTAGGACTGATTTTAGGCTAGTTCTGTGCCACTTGCTTCTACCAAAATCTATACATGTTTTGCTGTGAATTTAAGAGAGTTTGGCTTTCATCAGCGGCTCCTGCCATGAGGATGCCTCAACCTAACGAACAACCACCCTGGGCAGCAGCTTGGGTTCGAGAGGAGAGGCTGGTTTTATCGCTTGTCAGCATGAAGCTCAGCACAGAATGATTCCATGGGAACAAAACAACAGTTGAGAAGAAGACCTGTTTAAGGGATTTGGAGAGAACGGACAAAGGATGTTCATTACACAAAAGATGGTACGAAATAATGATCTCAATGACCACAGTGTGATCCCAGACCGAAGTAAAATATTGTTTTCCCAGAATAAACAGTCCCTTGCAACCTGAAGATTGTATAAATTTCCTGTGGAAAGAAAAAAAAGAAAAAGAAAAAAATAAATCAAAGACATCTCAGGTCCAGGGAAATAATTTTCATCATTTTTTCACTCCATAATGGACTGTTTGTTTTTTGAGACCGCTAACATTTGTTTCAGCAAACTGTTGGCTAAGGATTTATTTCTTCTCTCACAAAAATCTTCCACCTGGAGTGGAGGAAGTGTTTTCAAATCATACTGCCGACCAGAATAGCTCCTTATTTCTCAGCATGTCATTTCTAACGTAGGTACATGTTTTCCCACTGCACTTGAGAACTATTCAGTATCAAAACCCGTCATGAATTATACACTGAGATCTCACTAACAAAATGTTCTCACGTTTACTCATCCTACTGTTTACTTCTCAAAAAACTAGTTAAATTGCCATTCAGTGTAGACAGACTTTTCAAAAGGAAATGAATCCTGTGTTCATTTTCCAAAAGCAGACAATCAGCTGAATCTGGGGAGTTTTGTCTCATCCTTCATGAATTTCCTCAACTGCAGTTTCAAGTAACTGCTCGTGTTTTGCTACAAGGACCAGTAGCAAAGTAAGTAAAGTGATGTACTGTGATGCCAAAGACACATATTTATCTTGCTCCAGACTCGTGCTAAAACCTGATCCCTATTGACCCAGCTTAAAATAGGGGCCTGATGACAGCTCAGGAAAGTGAAAAATGGCCAAATACTATATAAAATCTATATCTGTATGCTCTAAAAATGATGATTTTTACAAAACTCATGAGATGTCTACTGAGATCTTTAAGAAAAAAAAAGTCCCCAGAGAAAACATCATAGAATCATAGAACTGTTTTGATTAGAAGAGACCTTTAAGATCATAGGATCATAGAATCATAGAATTGTCAAGGCTGGAAGGGACCTTAAAGATCATCTAGTTCCAATCCCCCTGCCATGTGCAGGGACGCCTCTCACTACTTCAGGTTACTCAGAGCCCCATCCAGCCTGGCCTTACAAATTTCCAGGGATGGGGCTTCCACCACCTCTCTGAGCAACCTATTCCAGTGTCACCACCCTCATGGTGAAGACCTTCTTCCTAACATCTAATCTGGATCTACCCACCTCTAGTTTTGACCAATCCCCCTAGTCCTACCACTACCCAACATCCTAAAAGTCCCTCCCTAGCTTTCTTGTAGGCCCCCTTAAGATACTGGAAGGCCACAAGAAGGTCCTCTCGGAGCCTTCTCTTCTCCAGACTGAACAACCCCAACTCTCTCAGTCTGTCCTTGTAAGAGAGGTGCTCCAGTCCTCTGATCTTCCTCGTGGCCCTCCTTTGGACACATTCCAGCACATCCATATCTTTCTTGTAACAGAGGCTCCAGAACTGGACACAGTACTCCAGGTGGGGTCTCACAAGGGTGGAGTAGAGGGGGAGAATCACCTCTCTCGACCTGCTGGCCACACTTCTCTTGACACAGCCCAGGATACGATTGGCTTTCTGGGCTGCAAGTGTACACTGACGACTCATGTTGAGCTTCTCATCCACGAGTACGCCCAAGTCCTTTTCTTCAGGGCTGCTCTCAAGATCATCAAGTCCAACTGTTAATCCAGCACTGCTGTGTCCCTAAGCACCACATTACACATCTTTTAAATACCTCCAGGGGTGGTGACTCAGTTGCCTCCCTGGGCAGCCTGTTCCAGTGCTTTACAACTCTTTCTGTGAAGAAATCTTTTCTAACAACCAACCTAAACATCCCCTGGTGCAGCTTAAAGCCATTTCCTCTTGTCCTATCACTTGATACTTGGGAGAAGAGACATTCACTCTGCTACAACCTCCTTTCAGGTAGTTGCAGAGAGCAATTAGGTCTCCCCTGAGCCTCCTTTTCTCCAGCCTAAACAACCCCAGTTCTCTCAGCTGCTCCTCACAGGATTTGTGCTCTAGAACCTTCACCAGCTTCATGCCCTTCTTTGAACACACTCCAGCACCTCAATGTCCTTCTTATACTGTGGTGCCCCAAACTGGACACAGTACTCAAGGTGTGGTCTCATGAGTGCCAAGTACAGGGGCATGATCACCTCCCATCTCCTGCTGGTTACACCATTTCTGAAACAGGCCAGGATGCCGTTGGCCCTCTTGGCTACCTGGGCACACTGCTGGCTCATGTTTAGCCAGCTGTCCACCAGCACCCCCAGGTTCTTTTCCACCAGGCAGCTCTCCAGCCATTCTTCCTCAAGCCTGTAGCACTGCATGGGGTTGTTGTGACCAAAGTGAAGAACCCGGCACTTGGCCTTGTTAAACCTCATACAATTGGCCTCAGCCCATCGCTCCAGCCTGTCCAAATCCCTCTGCAGATCCTTCCTACCCTCAAGCAGTTTGACACTCCTACTTAATTTTATGTCATCTACAAATTTACTGAGGGTGCATTCGATCCCCTCATCCAGGTCATCAATAAAGATGTTAAACAAGACTGGTCCCAAAACTGAGCCCTGAGGGACACCGCTTGTGACCAGTTGCCAACTGGATTTAATCACATTCACCACCACTCTCTGGGCCTGGCCTTCCAGCCAGTTTCTAACCCAACAAAGAGTCCACCTGTCTACACCATAAGCCAGCAGCTTCTCCAGCAGAATGCTGTGGGAAATGGTGTCAAATGCCTTACTGAAGCCCAGGTAGACAACACCCACTGCTTTTCCCTCATCCACTGGGCGGGTTACCTGATCGTAGAAGGAAAACAGGTTGGTTAAACAGGACTTGCCCTTCATGAACCCATGTTGGCTGGGCCTGATCCCCCTTTTGTGCTGCACTTGAGGTGTGATCACCCCTAAGATGAACTATTCAATATTCTTTCACGGCACCGAGGACAGGCTGACAGGTCTGTAGTTCCCTGAATCCTCCTTCCTGCCCTTCTTGTAGATGGGTGTCACATTAGCAAGTCTCCAGCCATTCGGGACCTTCCCCATTAACCAGGACTGCTGATAAATGATGGAGAGAGGCTTGGCAAGTTCCTTCACCACCTCCCTCAGCACCCTCGGGTGGATCTCATCCACCCCAGAGAGTTACGGGTGTCCAGCCCTGATCCTGCTGGCCACTTTACTTCTGATACAAGCCAGGACGCTGTTGGCTTTCTTAGCCATCCGGGCAATGGTAGTTACTGGAAGCTGAAAGAAATCCCCTTTCATAATGCAGCTAAATGAAATAATGATGGTTTTTCATATAACTTCTGCCTCATTCACATGCTATTCATCACATGAGCAATCCAGGTTGAAAATGAAACTTTTACATTTGCAGTTATACAAACAAAAAGCTGAGGCACCAAAAGCAAGCTTCAATTAACAGTTACCTGGCAGCTCAATTAGCAGTTACCTTCAATCAGCATCACCTGGGTCGTTATAGCCCAATGACTCTGGTACAGTCCAGCAGTAGCTGTCCAGGTTACTTGGCTCTGCACTGTTATTATGAGAAATGGAAACCATGCTAAAGTAATTATTCTTACTCTTCAAGACACAAGACAAATGAGCATTTTAACTAATGAAACATGGTAAGTGCTGAAGCCTCCATTAATATCAGTGTTTTTAAATTGTTAGGTGATGAAGCATTAAGGTTTCTATAGCAGCTGCTGATTTCAGCTCTTAGGAATAGTGACCTTTTAAATTTTATTGTTCAAGTGACTGTATTCTAAAATGTTATTCTTGGGAGTTTTTTATAGGTTTAAATACAATTTTCTTTAAATTAGGTCAATAATTGAAATTGACACACTTTGAAGAACTGAGTAACATCAGTCCTTCTGTAACTTCTATTTCTATTTGTCGGCTGGAGTTTTTTTGCCAGGGAATGAGGGTTAAACTTTGAACTAACCTTAATTGGTTTAAATCAACATCTAGTCAGAGGTAAGAGCATCCAAAGAAAGTAGTATTCAAGCAGCCGGTCCACAGATGGTCTGTAACTTTGGAAGTAGCTCTATTTGAGATATTGCATATCTCCTTCTAGTTCCCTCATTGCCAGAAAAGCAACTGTGTATAAATAAATCTTCAATGAACGATGTAGGGTTTTTTTTCCTTTGACAGACCAATATCCAGTCAGATTTTTTTTTCACAAAGGATTTTACATTCAACAGCCAGATAATTCTAAAGAAACTGCTTCAGTCATCTCACCCAGAAGCCCTCACCAAAATTAGGGTTGATATTGGCTGACTCAATCCCTTTAATCTACAGGTTGCCTCAGTCATTTATGATTTTTGAAGCCAGGAAAAGGAGCTGAATGGAAATATGTGGGGAAATTACTTTCCTCTTTCCCTTCCACTGGAAAGAAACATTGAAAACACTCTCCAGAACCTGAAGTGTGTAGCAAAATGCATTTACCCTCTTGTAAGTACAGCAAAGCAAATCAACAGAGTCAAAAAAGGATTTCATTTTCTTTCTTCACCTTATTCTTCATTTCAATCTTTTTCTCTCTCCTCAAGGTTGGAGGCAAAACAGGAGGGAAAAATATACGGAGTATCTGCTGCCGTTACCTAAGGTTGTTTCTCAAGCCACACCAGCACACTGGGGGATGCAGAGCACTATCCAGTCTGGCTGACTTGAATTTCCTTGTCCATGTTTGGACAAACACTGGCCACTCAAGCCAGCAACTAGAGAGCACATCACCTGGCAGCCCATTCAGAGCTTGACTGAGAAAATTCTCACTAGGAAGATTTTCATTCTTTGTGGAACCATGAGGAAATGCCCAGGTAGCAGCCAGGGCACAGTACCATACACAGCCAACCAGAGGATCCTTCCATTGCCTTGCCTAGGTGACAGAACTGGCATAGCTCTGCCACAGCAATGCTCTGCCTCAGTTAAAATACTCACATGTCAGTGTTCACAAAGAATGTCCCTACTGACAAAACTCAGAGGGTGACCCATGTCTCACATCAGTCCATGATGACAGCCCAGAGTAGCTGGCACAATACGCAGTGAAGAGAGAACTATAGAATAAGAGTCTAATTGACACCAGTGACCATTCTCTAGTAGGATTAAAATGTAATAAAGGTAACTGTAGAGATGTTTTCTACCTGTATTTCTACTGAAATAGGTATTACAAGACATTCTTACAGAATCAACAGCACATTGTACCAATAACCATGTCATATTAAATGGATTAAGATTGTGCTAATTAGTAAATCAAAATTACCTGTCATTGGAGAAAGGCTTTGCAACCAACAGTGATGTTAATAGAGGCTCAGATTTGTTCAGAAACTTTTCTGATGGTATGGATGCCCAAATGGTCACAAAGTGTCTCCGTTTAAGGCTCAGGGCAATCCCCCACGGAGCAGAATTTGTTTCACTCCTCTTCCCCCTCCCCTCTTCTCTCCCAGGGGAGGAAGAAAGGCCTCACACAAAGTTGGAAAATTAAGATTACAACTTTTAACAGGGAGTAACAAAAACGATATCAAAGGAAGGAAAATATACAGAGGTAACAAGGGAAGGTATATATACAAATATATACAACACTGATCCTCGTATGTTGTTGGATTCCTCCCAAGCCACGTGGAGTTGTAGCAGCCACAGAGCCGTGCGGAGCCAGCAGCAATCCCAGCGAGGAGGGGGCGAGCGGAACTTCCTGTGTCTTTTTATAGAGTGTGGCAGGAAGGGGAGTGGAATAGCCACTCCACCTGTCCCTCCCCTTCCCCAAACCTTAAACCACAACACAAAGTTTCTTGCAAAAACAGCAGCCTAAGGCCATCTCGTCCAAATTACTGGATTATCCTTTCTCCCCAGCCCATCCTACAATACTGCCAATACCAGGTTGCTGAGCACAGCTGTTTCAGCTTCATATTTCAGTTTCTTCCTTCACTAGATATTTCACCGTTTCTCAGTACAGCAATGCATATCAGGGTTTCTGAACATGGGTTTTCCCCTCTGGGATATGCCTCTCTGGCCTCTCCATGCTCTCACTACAGCTGGCACTCCAAATGCTGCTTTCCAGCATCGGCTCTCCAAAATGTGCTGCTCCAGAATCTGTTTCTAACAGCTTCTCTTCAATAAGGTGGATTTCTTCATCCTTGCTCAGCCACATACCATCACTTGACATAGAATTTGTCCCTTTTTTAGTCCAACTGATGTGGACAGCCAGTTTTACGCTGTTGTAGTGGTCAGAGAGGACACATGGTAGTGAAGTGTCCAACAGGTCAGTGACTTGAATCCAAATACTCAAGCTTCATCTCACCTATGCTGTATTTAATTGGTTCCATCTCATTTCTCTAGTACCTAAGTTTCCATCAGTAACAGTCTCAAGATCTCTACTACCCCAGCGGCTCAGCTAAAATAAACACTTCATGTTTTCAATATCTGTGCTTTAAGCTAGAGGGTTTTTTAATTGCAGACCATGACTAGTTGCACACTATGGGTGTTTCTCTACTCAGAAAGGTTACAATTACCCAGTCAGTTACTAAAAATTTGATCCACAGTTTCACACAGCAGTGCCTGACACATTGCATAGCCCTGCAATGGATTTACTTGCAAAGACAAGCTGGGAGGAGTGACTGACACACCAGAAGGCTGTGCTGCCATCCAGCGAGACCTGGACAGGCTGGAGAGCTGGGCGGGGACAAATTTAATGAAGTATAACGAGGGCAAGTGTANTCTAATGATAGGACAAGGGGCAATGGGTGTAAGCTGGAACATAGGAGGTTCCACCTAAATATGAGAAGAAGATTCTTCATGGTGAGGGTGACAGAGCACTGGAACAGGCTGCCCGGGGAGGTTGTGGAGTCTTCTTCCCTGTAGACGTTTAAAGGCTGCCTGGACGCATTCTGGTGCAACGTGGTCTAGGTGATCCTGCTCCAGCAGGGGGATTGGACTAGATGATCTTTTGAGGTCCCTTCCAATCCCTAACATTCCATGATTTCATGACATTTCTATAACAAAACCATAGTGTGTATTCCCAAGCTGCACCTGAGAGCAGATGGGATTTCCTTCCACATAAATGTGGGCCTTTCCTTTCCATTTATTTTTCTGGAAATTGACCAGCATACCCCGATCTGATCTAGTTCTGTTTTAGTACCCATGTGCAGAACTGGAAGACATGTAGGTGTGAAATGCACAAAAATACTTGCATTTTTATGTGGTGTACAGTTTTAACTGTCTTACGCCATGCGGCAGAGTACAGTATGATGTCAAATGCAATAGGGCTTTCCCCCCTCCCAACATAGTACAGCTGCAGAGAGGTTAACCTCACGCTAACACAGCGCTGCTCTGTTATTCAGAGTACGCGTGGACCCAACAGCACTGGGTTTTGTTGCTGTAGCATAGTTCTCAGCTGTCCTGTGTATGGCACAGAATTTAGTTTCCTGCCTTTTACCTGAGTGTTCATTAAATTATTGAGTTATTACATGGTAAGTAACCACCAGCAGGAATAACACAGCTGACTCTGGACTGTGTGATAAGAGGTGATATAAGCAGGACATCAGGATTTTGGTAATTGTGTATACACTTACTTACAGTGTTGTAAGTGTGAATACAATGCACCTCTGAGCATTGGCACAGTTCTGCCTAAGTTGCCAAAAAACAGTCATGTCTGAAACATCAGGTTCAACCACTTGCACTTTGAACATTACATGGAGAAGACACCTGATATCTGTAAAACAGGTATGGGCACCACTGGCTGAGGTACAGCAGAGAGGGCTGTGGTTGGAGAACCATTTTGCTGACATTTGCCAAGGTGCAAATACTACTAGAGAGAGGTGACTGGGACCACCTTGGTACTGAGTGGATGCAATTTTACATCTTCTGCAATCGCGGAGATTTGTCTGGTGGTCCTGTCCTTGTTCCTTCCTGTGCCAAACCACCATCAATGGCCTCCACCTCTTGAAATATCTCTGCGATGAGAAAGGTCTGGCCTTTCAGTCACCAGTCTGCTTAAATGTTGTTGGTAACTGGGAATATATCATCCCCACAGGTCTTCCCTGTTTACTTTTAATGGGTTAATAATATACTTAATTTGCTCTATGAATCAGAAGAGTGACTCCCTTCTACCACGGTGGGATGCACACAGCACGGTATAACACTGTCCTTTTGAGCCATATAGTCTTTTCTAGAAACAGTTGTTTTTACTTCAAAGTCTTCTACAGTAACAACTCACTATGTGCTAATTAATCTCAACTTCACTTCATTTCTAGCACGGTAACCATAATCTTTGATTGTACTCATGGAGGAAATTGAAGTAACTGTTTCCTCTTTCCACTGCTCCCTACCCATATCATTATTGTCATTATTTTCCTTTACACAAGTCCCACAGAGATACAGGAAGAAAAAAAGTGACCAAGACCAAAGCAATTATAAAGCCCCCTGAAGCCTCTCCTGCCTTTTGTGGGTAAACATCCCACAGAGTCACTCATCTCAGCCTTTTCCACACAGAGCAGTCATGGTATTTCAGGAATCTCTTTCCACCTACCATCAACCCCTCTGAGCTGCAGCAAGGGAGATTATCTTGGTATGGAGGCTGATCCTTGTCCAGTGAAAAGAGAAACCTAATACGTATTCATTCATACCTCACAGAAATTAAATTTGTAGCACATCTTAATGAAGAGCAAATTTAGACACAGAAAGGAAACTGCAATTTTTTCTATTCTTAATTTTTTATTGAAGTGCATGACCATGCAGTTTCCAGAAACCATTTGAAAGTGGTAAAAATAGATCCTTGTTACTAATTTTAGCAGGATCATCATGAGTTTAGTAGTCTGTCTCACTCACTCTCTGCCAGTAACACTAATTTCCTGCTTATCGTGCTCCCTGTTGATGGCTTGATTTATAGGTCCTTCACAATTTGCAATTGTGAAAAACCTGGATATTTATTCCACTCCAGAAGTGGATGTTGGGTGCCAGTCCTTGAGCCAAACCCCATCCTAACACCACAGCTGCCAACCTCAGTGCCACACTAAAGTGATTCTCAGCTGTGAATTGCTACCTGATAAGGTTGCTTTGATTTACAAACTTGCATGGATTTTCTAGGTCAGGTAGTTATTCCTGCTCCTCCTAAAACTTAACTTCTTCAGCCCCACAGACTAAGAACACTGCAGATTAACTTTGGTCTTTGCCAGGAAAATTTTTTCCCTCACAACGTGAGAAGGTAAAAGTAAAATCTGTTGGCTGTGAAGTAGGTGAGTTTCTCAAACAAGAGATTCATTGTTATTTATGAAGCAGTGGAAACCTTGGTGGCTGTGAAAATAACTCAGTTGCATTCAAATGGCACTTCACATTCAGGACGGAAGACCTTTTTCTTAACCTTGAGGGGTGATCATTCCAAATCAGTGTTGAAACCAGTCCACAGTCTGTAAATAGTCTCTCCCATGACCCATACCATAGCTTCTTACAGGATTAAAATGATTCAGTGTTTGGCACACTCAAACTATACTCACAAACATTTATTTAATCGCTTCCTTTCCGTATTCTCATTGTGTGAATGGAAAGACAAATGTAAGAACATTGAAATATGATGTTTTGAGATCATGGATCTGGACCTGTGCCCTGTGTCACTTCAGCTTTTCTGCCTCTAGATCACACATAAGCTGTTCAGCTGCTCAATATATCATGTCTAGTCTTTAAGGCTAAGCTCACTACTCCCCAACCTCTAATAGACCCTGTGAGAAATACAAGCACAACTTTACACTCCATCTCAGCTGTTTCCAAAAACCAAGAAAGTGTTGCAATAAAGAGAGAAAAAATGAGTTTAAAAGGAGAGAATAAATTGAATCTGTCAAACCAAATAGCAAGTGGGCTGGCTGGTTAGGTAAATAATTTTTATTGGCTTTTTCCAACTAATCTGCCTGTAGGATTTATTGGTCTTTTACTGTATCCTCCAATAAAGCAGCCAACTCTGATTCCAGTTTATGCATTACCCATTAATAATTTTGTACATCCTAGAGAGCATTTATATTATTTATTAATTTTATCTAACCATAATTACAACCATTGCAGCTATTTAACGAGAAGTTACTCCAGGCCAATTCGCTAGAATTTTAATTGCATTTTATCATTCTCACTGAGAGGTCTTTCGGAACATTTGCTTCCCAGCCCAAGGGCTGCCCCCTGGCCAGAAAACATTATGAAGAGAGGAAAACTAGAATGGGTTGTGCCCTGACCCCATGCAAAAGAGAAACACTGCCATGTCTTGTTATTCTATTAGCATGATTAAGTTAGAGTGTATCCACTCTAACTTGCACTGTTCAGATTTGCATCAATATCCACACACATTTCTCATGATGCCAGAACCAGGGCAGACAAGGAGAGAGGAGGCAGAAAGCCACTTCATATCTCTCACCTCTCTGGTTTCTGCAGTAATGCTGAGATCAAAGCTTCTGTTTTCAAGGCTATAGATGCACTTCCATCTCCACAGTCTATGGCAATGAGCCAACAAGTACATCTTTATGCAACCCACTTCTAGGTTGCTCCATGGCTGTGAAAATGAAAAGCTTGAGTTACATAAGAAGGTGTCTTCTTTACTTTTCCTATAGTTTTCTTATGTGCATCTGTCAGTTTGCTGAAGACCAGACAATGTATCTGCTCAATCTTCAAAGTCATATCTTCATAGTGTAGCTTTGTTCCTTCAAAGGTCTGAGCACCTGCAAACCTTCAGCCACTCAGAAGATGGCACTGAATGAAATATTCTATTGTTCATGAATCCTGTGCTTCGTATCTTTGAAGTGGACAGGAGAAAGTTTTCTCCATCCATATATGCCACAGGAAGAGTTTCAGTGGGACAATACTTTGCAGAATAGAAATGCCACTGCTGAAGACTACAGGGCAGGGACAAATCCATATAACACTTTGGCTGCTTCTCCTTATTTTTTTATAAAAACTTAAAAGTTGGCCAGCCTTTTAGGAAAGAAATCTAACCCAGCTTATCTAAATGCAGAGAATGTGCTTCAAAGAAGATCTCAAGGCATGTATACATGCCAGATTCAATGTTTCATGAATATAACTCAGAGAGGAAATTTTCCACTAATAAAAGTCATATTAATCTACATAAGGTAACCAGATAGCACTAAAATAAGATTATCTTACTCTACGTAAGTTAAATTCACATATCCATTTACTATTGGTGAATAAGTTGGTTTTCTGACCTTTGCACACACAAAGCCTTAATGATTTCTTATTTTTCAGTCAGCTGACCACCTACTTTTTCCAGCTTTTTAATTTGAGCTAGTCCAGCATCACTCTAAAGTGTTTCTCCTCCTTCAACAGCAAGCTGTTCCTTTATATTGTGGCCTCAAGATATTTCTAATTACTCAAACATTTCTATGCATTAAGGCTTACAGAATGAATTAAGTTTAAATTTATATTTAGATTTAAACCCTGAATTTCAAATTATAATCTACAACCCTGAATGTCCAAACCAGGGACCTGGCCACATCACGCATCTGGACTTCCCTCCCGCAAAACCTCTGGGGTGCTGAGAGGTGTCTGCTCAGCAGAGACATGGAAACACTGCCTGTTCCCAGACCAAGGGGCTAGGAGGTACCCTGGGATCCCAGTGTTTCATCATAGCACCTGATTTCATCAACTAATGGCTGACAACTTCTTCTCAGACATGTAGAGAAGGCAGTCAGGCATTTGGCAGAGCCTAAAAATGACTTTGAAAATAATTGGGTGGAGTGTGCAGATTTAGATATTTGGAGAAAGATGGAGGAAAGTAACAGACAGGAAATAAATAGACATCAAAAGCGAACAAACCACGGTGTCTGACCCGGCTGCTTGTGGGGAGATGTAAGATTTTGTCACTTGCTCTGAACTCCTGAGTGAGGTCAGGTGTGTCATTACGAGGCCCAGGAGATGGGCTCAGCAGTCCCACCTGTCCCCCTGGAGTGGTTGGTGACACTGGCTGTCTCCCTGTGCCAGCTGTGCCCCAGCCCAAACAGGACGGACAGGGTGAGATGGCAAGTGGAGGTACAAAGACTGAAGAGATTCCCTGCAGGGCAGTAAGAGGCCAGGGAGCAGGAAGCAAAGCCTTCCCCTCCCAAATATGACCCTGTTTATAGGATGCTGTAATCTGTCATCTTTAACCCTCTATAAACGTCAAAATAGTTAGTTCGAGAGCACATAAACTGTCATGATAGTGGTATGTGTAGATCACAGCTATATGTCAGGCAACATAAACACAAGTCCTGGAAACTTCTGTGTCTTAAGTCTACCTCACACTGCAGAGTAGCTGACACTGCAGGGTCAATGGCCATCTACAGCTTCTAAGGGTTTGTGCATCCATCCATCAGAGTGGGCTGTACTGGGCCTGGAGGGTCAGCAACACAGACCAACAGGTCTCTGGGGCTGCTCAGGACCAAGGTCCAGGCACAACCACAGGTCAGAAAGAGAACACAACATAGGTAGGATGGGAAAGTAAATTATTTTCAGGAAGGAATGTGTTATGAAAGGCTTTTTCACTATTGTTTTTCTTTTACCTTTCAAGCAAAGAAAAAAAATAAATTATTAAGGATGCCAGTATTAAAATTGGAGAAAGGCAGAGATATCAGCATATAAAAAATAAAACATATATAAAAATTATAACTAAGGTGCACAATTTCTGTAACATTTGTCAAGTTGTAGCTACATTAATAAACACAGCCCTATGAACTTTAACAGAACACTAATTTATTTGTGCTCTTAACGGCTTAGTTCTCATTCTCATCTGTTTTAAAATCTGTTTCAGTAATATTTCAGTCATCCTGATAAAATCAACAGGACTAAGAGAACAAATCTTTCTTCAGAATACCGTTTTTTCTCATGAGGACTGTGAACGAAATTTGAGACACATAAAAATACAGAGTATACAAATGAATATGATATATATTAACAAAAAATATAACAATATAAATTCCATAACTGCTGTTGTACCCTTAAGTAGATACTTTACTAAATGCAAACAAAAACCTATTGTTTTCAGTTTAAAACTGAACAGCAGCTTGTGAACTAGCCATGATCTGAAGACAGCCCTAAGTGCTAACTGTTAAAGTGCTTAGACCCCATTCTTATTTGCTCTACAGTGGAGAGAATGCTGGAGGAGTAGGAGAGAAATCCCAGAACATCTGATAGCCAGCAAGACAAAGAGAGAAAGAAGGAGAACAGCATAGCTCTTATCTAGAAAAAGAAATGGCAGCTGACACAGCTGTGAACAGGCTTATATTATTTCCAAGGTATGAATGATGTGCTTAGCAAACATTTCTTGAGATTTGAGGGTTTTATCACCCAAGCGTCACAAACAAGGCAAGCATGGGTACCCACCACGTCTCCCTCCATCTCAAGGTTATTAAAAGAATGAAGACATAGGCAGGGATTTAATGCCACTGGAGACTATTCAATCCTCTGGACTGAATTGTAGCTAGTCACAGTGAAACGTCTAATTTTTTGCTTGAGGATGGCCATTAAATTTCATTAGCTTGCAGTCCCTACTAACTTCCACTGAAGTCAGAGCTGTGACCTGTCCCCAGGGACACCCAGATCTTGATGCAGATGAGTAGCAGTTATTGCAGCACAGTTCTGGTCTAAGCTTCCAGCTGGAGTGTTGCTAAAGCTTTAGTGGTTCATATCAGGAAAAGATACTCCAAATTGAATCAATCACTAGAGTTTGCCCATCTAAAATTGCTTGTACAAAAGCTCTGGAAACACTGCAGTCCAAACACAGGGAGTCTAACAACAGGTGCTGCAGCAGGGGAACACCACTGCTTCAAGTTATACCATCGTATTTACTATCCTTTGCATAATTACTGTGTGGAATGACAAAGTCAAAATTCCTCCCATGATATGTCATGCCATGCCTGGGGCTAGCATGGTGGAGAAAGGCCAGTAGCCTTCACAGACACCAGCTGATCTCCATAGAAGCCCATCAACCAGGAGGCAAAACACAGCCTGCCCATGTCCCTGCCTCTCATGGCATGGAGAGTTTTAATGTGTGATATCCACAAGAAGAGACAGACACTCTCCGCATGGAAGAGGCTGGCTTAGGAGTTTAGGTTTGACTGACAGCCATGAGCGTAGCTGAAGAACAAAGTAAAAGAAGGACCACAGCTAATAACTTTGAGATACCTCTAACTGTGAATTTTCCTCTTCCAAAAAGCAGCCACTGAAACACTTAACTGGTGAGAAAAGGACAAGAAAGATGTTTTTAATTCTCCAAAATATATGGGTTTTTTAAATTTGTCATCTGGCTAGGAATTGTTGCTTAATCTTCTGTTTTTCCTAGAGAGACCAGGTTCACATTAGGAAGTTCACAACTTGAACAAAGCGTTTTAGCCCTTAGAGATGCCTTCTTCTCATGTCTTCACCATGGCTTTCATTGTAACTTTGTCTTAAATTTGTCTGCTGCTCTCATTCTTCATACATGTCCTCACCTTCCCTCTCTTCTCACAGACTGCTAGCAAATCTTCCATTGCCTAGCCTCTCTGTAGGCTTTCCTGCCCTCCCTTTGATGGTGATTTCCCAGTTCTTTGCTTTTTTGCCTTCCCTTTTCCCTTTCCTTATAGTTAGAAATACATTCTACATATCTTTTTGTATAACAAGATTTTTCTCTCCTCATCTACCAACACTGTTGTTCAGAGCCCACTCTCCCCATCTCCCCATCAATTTTCCCCCCATTACCAGTTTGTATGTTTCCATTTCACACTGCACACTTACCTTACTGCACAGCCCCCCATTTAAATTGCAGCTGTACATACCCTTGCACTACTTAAACCCACATGTACAGTTTTGTTAAAATATTTCAAAAGACCCATAACAGCCCATTCTCCCCTTCTCTTTGCTGAAATCACATACTTCTTCTTTAACTGGCCTCTTTACTGTCTTCTTCATATCCTCCCTGATGATTTAACTTTTCATCTTTGTGTCCTGTCCTCTCACATAGTTTGGGCTCTGCCTCTCTTCTCAAAGAAAACCAAACTCGGGAAAAAAACATGCTCTTGAAATCCATATTTCCTGTTGCCATTTTACTGCATTTCTTCCTTGGGTCATAAAACTCATTGAACTCTCCGTTTTTACCCTAGTCTGCAATTATCGTTTCCAGCTTCAGCCTGGATCTTTTTCAAGCTGCTTGTTATTTTCACCACTCTCCACAAGCTGCTTTCAAAGTTTCTAGCCTAATCTTGGCTATATTCCAGGGCTTTTCTGCTGCTTTTGCACAGTCACGTATGGCTCCTCCATCCTGTGCTGCCTCCCCCCACCAGGCTGCCTACCACACAGTGTTTCATGGTGTCAGCCTCTCCCATTGCTCTCCTCACTCTTCCTATTTACTCTAGTGATGGTACTGGCCAATCTTTTGGTTTTCTCCTTTCCTTTCCGGCTTCCTTGGTGATCTAAGCCACACACGAGCCTCCACATGTGTGTCCAGGGCATTGCATTTCCATCTGAGCTCCTTCAACTCTCTGCTATCTGTCATTATTGACAAGCAGAGGGGAAGTTAGGGAAAATAATGTAATATAAAGCAGGCAGCAAATGCATGTAAAACTGCTCTCTGCTCAGTCAGGGCTTCTTCAGCCTCACGTTGCTGATTAGAGTTTATGGACCTCACTAGGACAATGATGGGCACTTCTGTTGGTTGAATAACAGCTTCTGACACAAGGAGGAAGAAAACCTGGGGTGAAGGTTTAGGGACAGAATTGAACCCTGTCACTTCTGGAAAAAAAAAAAGTAACTTGAAATGCTCTTTGGACAGCGGGATACATGTAAAACTGTACATTGCATCTTCTTTTCCCATAGATGTAATCTAACACCAGAATGGAAGAGAAAACAGTTGATAGAGAATACAAGTGAAAGCAACAGCAATCCTTGGTCTCTGATAATATTTTATGGCAATATATCAGTGACAGGGAAAGATTACTTTATGGGAGAAAGCATACAATATGAATCCTGCTGCACTAGAAGGGCTTTTCTGTTGTGTTTAAAGGGAAGAGCTGACATTTGCCTGTGGCACATCAGCTTGATGGGCACCAGGGTGTTCCTCTGGCATGTCTCACAGAAGAACTGACAAAGTGGAAACCAATGTTTTTCTTTATATTGTGTAATGGATCCTTTCATTGTCAGGATTTTGGTAAGAATCCTCTGCAAAGGCCAAAACAGCAGTGGAGGGCCAAAGGAGCAGCCCTATAGGAGCAGTCTATAGACAATATTTAAACATAAGCAAAAAAAGCCACGACAGCTCTGTCGTTTTTTGACTCAAATGCAGAAAATACAGGTTTTTTGAAAAAAAAAAAGGGCATATATTTTCTAGGAATATCTAAATGACACATTCTTTCCCCTCTTCTGGGAAAGAAGGAACACCCCAGGGACACATAAACTTATAAAGATTATCCTACTTAAGTATGTTGGAGGCTGTCTCCGTTTAAGGCTCAGGGTGATCCCCCACAGAGCAGAAGTTGTTTCACCCCTCATCCTCCCCCTCTTCCCTCCCAGGGGAGGAAGAAAGGCCTCACACAAAGTTGGAAATCAAAAATACAACTTTTAACAGGGAACAACAAAAGAGATATTAAAGGAAGGGGAATATACAAAGGTTTCAAGGGAAGATATATATACAAATATCTACAACACCGATCCTCGGATGTTGCTGGATTCCTCCCAAGCCACGTGCAGCTGTAGCCAGAGGTGCAGTCCCAGCAGCAATCCCAGTGAGGAAGGAGCTTCCTGTGTCCTTTTATAGAGTGTGGCAGGAAGGGGAGGGGAATAGCCACTCTACCTGTCCCCCCCCCTCCTCAAACCTTAAACCACAACAGAGGCATCCTTTCCAAGAAGCTAGGAGGCAGCAGACACTATCTGGAGTTTAGATAATATCCATTAGCATTATGGATAAAAGGTCTAGAAGGAAGGAAAGGCTGCAGCCAAATATTCAGCTTCTTGACTGGATAACATTGATTCCCTTCTCTTTAACGACTGCAGCTTTTCCCTTGCCCATCTTAGTGTGCAGGATGTCTGGTGCACTGTGATTTTGTAACCATTTCAATCATATTTTTTATTAGATTGTGGCCTTGTAGACCTAGCCCATGTCCAGTACTCATCCTGGGTAAACCTCAGCACCATCTTCTCTAATTTTTTTGCTCCCAGCACCAATGTTGCTCAAGCTTCCGATGCTCCTGTGAAACCCACATTCAGAAACAGCCTTCTCTCCAGACTTGAAACTCCTATGCAGTCTCGTATTTGCCTTTGTCTGGGTAGAGGTGACCAAGCAATAGATTTCCAGGGGCAGCTGAAGAAGCTGTAGCCTGACCAGCTGCTAAGCTTGTGCAGCATCTGCTCCTGTACCACAGGAGATGGTCACAAGTGCAGCAGAGACTGTTCCTGCAGACACATGCTTGTGTATTGGAGTCTACGGTGATTCAGCCACTTGCTGTCATAAATGAGCATAGCGAATTGGTTAACTGCATTTTAAATGAAGCATGCCAAGTACATCCACCAGCTTTAGTAAGTCTTAATAGTATTTTTCCTTTATTCCCCTGCCTTATTATTAGTAAAAAATGACACAATTTGCTGAGAGTATTCAGCCTAAAGTGCACAGATACGGTGTGGGGAGTTTTAGCCTGGATGGAAATTTTCCAAAGCTACAAGCATCTGAAAACAGGGTTTTATGACAGAATCACAATTTTAAACCACAACATAAGGCACAGAAACAGTTATGCAGCCTGGAGACAACTATTCACACCAGGGGCAGTGGTTTAGGTGCACCTTGCTCAGCCATAGGTAATTCTATCTGTGGCTCAAAATCAGAAGACCTGCTTCCATGATCAGCCTCCTAAGCCAGGTAGGATCTGTGGGCAGATACACTAGAGAGAAGGGAAGGTAAAGAACATTTACTTCCTTTATACTGTGTCCTGATCATCCCTGTGGGACCGATCCTGCAAGATGAAGATATCTTAGAGAGGAGTCTGGGAAGCCCATGGGAGGAGCAGAGTCTCATTTGACATAGGGAGCAGCAGCCACAGCTTCCTAATTTGACTTGAGTTACTGCTGTGACACTCAAGCCGCTGCATTCCCAGAGATGCAGGTGATATTTGTATGGATGCAGATTTTAACCTTTTTAATCTTTACTTTGTCTCCATTTTCAAAGGCCACAAGATTATTTGTATGATTAGTCAACTCGAGTAGAACAAAGAGCAGGCACACACCAAACAACAAGGAAAACCAGGGAGCTCTCCTCAGGCCATTTCTGCCATCCTGTAACTGTACAACAGCAGAATATGAAGGAGGGAGGTGCAGGGAAATATTTCTTTCTGATAAGATTGCTACATTCCGCAACACTGAATTTTCCCTTGCAAAAGAAAGAAAAACACTGGTAAAGATAAAAACTGTCTTGCTAACCTTCCTCTCTGTCTCCTAGGTGCTAATTTCAAGAAAGCAAGTGGCTGTGCAGATATTTTCGTGACACCAGGCTGAACACAACGGTGGTCACATCAATGCTGTTACAATGGCAAGTTTGCAGAGAGGAGTGGACTTTCCTGTAAAGGTTCAGTTTCTGTGTCTTTCTCATTATGAAAGAGCTTCTTGTAGGGTATGAGTTGATACTACTCTCTGGGCTTTTTGGCAGCATTTCACTTTTTTCAGTGTTTCAGGTGTAAGAAGTGTATCTCTCTGTCTGTACTAGGTAACCCAAGCACTTGATTCCTGTGTAACACCTCCAGAAAGGCAACATCTCTTACATAGTAGTATTCCCTAAATCCCATTATCCAGTTAATTCCCTTTTCCCGTTTTAATGCATTTGCATCTCAGATATCTGTCTGGGAGTAGTATTGTCAGTCTCTGCCCTGCACCATGAAGCAAGGGTCGTGTGGCTTGCTTCTTGTCTTGATCTGCCATCATTGGCAAGGCTTTCCAAACCAGTAAATGGAACATACATGCTTTTGGTAGACAGGCTGGAAAATGCTGGATTGATGTGAACACCAACAGCTCTGCCTCAGAAACAGAGCAGTGCAAGAGCTCATTGGCAACACACACATTTGATGGTGAGGCAAAGGAAATAATTCAAGGAACATCAGTGTTTCCTCTGATCTATAAGACTCAGAAATATATACTACCTTTCATGAATCAAACATCTAAGGAACTACATCTGAAGCCCTGCTCTGCCTTTTGTGGTCACCCTCAAATATAGCAATCAGTGTTACAGTTGAGATCTGTCACTCAGACTTCTTGTAATGACCGAAATGGTCACAGGAGAGTGGGCACCAACACAACATATTTCACGCAGCTAGGAAATGTGAGATCATTGCCACCACTCTTCAGTGCCAATGGGTAAGTAAATGTGACTGCACTAGAACCAAACGCAAAGACCAACAAGATCACTCATATGGGAAATTCGAGTCTCAGTGGCATTTATTCATATGCTGGCAACTCTTCCAAAACTTCAGTTCCTTTTTGAAGACCAATAGTTTTTAATTCTAAAGTGACAGGGAGCTAAAAGTGAACAATATGCCTTAAAACAAAAGGATGCTTGAATCTGAGGCTCCCATAGCAGTGGTGAATTTGTTGAACAGAAAACTGTTAGGCTAGTCCAAATGAAGGTCTTTTAAAGAACTTCTGCAGAAGCTGTGGGTTTTTTTTTTTCTTTACAAATGAAGTAACTCTTACTGAGGTTTTACAAACGAAAATATGAAACCACAGGCTGTCAAAACAGGGGATTAGGAATGCATAACCTTAAATTAGTTCTGTTTGGCTCAT
>VYZX01017295.1:0-22863 GCA_013401335.1 Brachypteracias leptosomus | reverse complement strand
TTTCCCCCTTTTTTTTTTTTTTTTTCTACACGACTCATAGCTGTGCACAGTAATTTAAATGCAGAGCTAATGCTACCTCTGCCAGGATATAGAGTGATTGAAATGGATAACAGAATGATGCAGTGTTGATTCATTGGAGGTTTTTTACAACCCTGAACACCCAACAAAATGGTCCTATTGAGTAATGACACCAAACACTCCTCAGTCCATATTTATTTAATTGTAAAATTGACACTTCTGTTTGCATGCACTGTAGTGCAAAGCCTAAATATATACTATAAGCCAAAAAGTGCTGGTCTTTCTCGTGAAACAGAATAGAGAAACAAAATTCCAGTTTCCTACTGGCCTTATACCTCTTGTTTTCAATGGTGAATGAGTTAGAGCATTGACTTTAAAACTTTGAACTCACAGACATTGTTTACTTTAGCTTTCTATTAACTGTTATAAACTTGACAAAACACATATCATGCAACAGCTGCACATTCTTAATATTAAAAAGTAACAATAGCCAAAGGGGTTTTTTTCATCTTTACCTGTCACTGAACTCACAGTGTCAAGTTAGAAGCAGGAATGGTAGCAAATAGCACTCATTGTCACATCCAGTAAAGTGTATGTAGTACACAGCACAGAAATGATGCTTCTGCTCAATAATTCTACTTGTATATGTAGCAACGAGTATTGCTTCAGCCTGTCCCAATGGGGTTACACAAACTTTGACTGAATATATGGTGACAGTCCATGTAGTTTAATTTCTTTGTCTGCGAATCAGATTTCTGACAAGAATTACGGATTCTCTCATAAACATAGACTATAGGAACAGTTTTATGCAGTCAGAAAAAGTCTACGGGGTTCAGTATCTTGTATCTAAGAAAAAGGCAAATAACATGCTGAGAGAGTTGGGGTTGTTCAAGAGAAGAGAATACTCCAGGGAGACCTCATTGCAAGTTTCTGAAGGTGACCTACAAGAAAGCTGGGGAGGGACTTTTTACAGGGGCTTGTAGTGATAGGATGAGGGGTAATGGCTTTAAACTGGAGAAGGGGAGATTTAAATTAGATGTAAAGAAGAAATTTTTCACTCTAAGGGTGATAAGCCACTGCAACAGATTGCACGGGGAGGTTGTAAGTGCACCAAGGCTGGATGTGTTCAAGACTAGGTTGGATGGGGCCTTGAGCAACCTGGTCTAGTGGGAGGTGTCCCTGCCATGACAAGGGGCTTGGAACTAGATGATCTTTAAGGTCCCTTCCAACCCAAACCATTCTATGATTCTATGAAATGCCTGGAAGATAAGAGTACCAAAAAAAAGAAGCACATGCAGTATGTTCCCTTAGCCCACATATAGCTTCCAATTGCTTGAAGATCCAGGACATCCAGACCAGCTATATTTTGTGGATCTCTTCTGTGATCTTGTCCCTCTTTCAGTGTAAATTTCTTGTATTTCTTTTACTGCTTGGTTGACACAGAACCAAATCATTGGTTTTTCTTTCTCCTACCTTCTACTGGCTTCATCTGGTGCCACCTCATTCTTTATAGAGACAGGAAACAATCAGTCCATCCCTATCCACCAAGTCTCTTACACTTTTACAGACCTCTGTCATATTGCCCTTCAGCTATTTTCTAAGTTGACCCCCCTCTCAACCCCTTGCAGTGCAAGTGCACCCATCCAGAGCCGGGGAGGATCAGATCAGCACGTAAGCACTAAAGGCATATGTGAACTATGGATTTATGCCAGTGGC
Source organism: Brachypteracias leptosomus (assembly GCA_013401335.1). NCBI lineage: Eukaryota > Metazoa > Chordata > Aves > Coraciiformes > Brachypteraciidae > Brachypteracias > Brachypteracias leptosomus. Next base: position 21,129 of record VYZX01017295.1, on the reverse strand, counting down.
ACAGTGCAGTTGTCCCTTCACTTTCCCCTCTCTAACCTAGCTGTGATTTAGGCCATGCTTTGAAGTCTTCCATCTTGTGATTCTCCCCCTGATTGTGTTCCCTTATTCACAGCATCTAGAGCAGTGAACATTTCTACTTGAAGCTTCAGTGCTTCTTCTTCCAGCACAAATACTGTCAGCCTTTTGGTAATGTGGCTGGAGAAAGGTCTCCATCTTATTTTGTTTTACAGGACAGAGCACTTTCAGACTCAAGTCATGCTACTGCCCTATAAATACTATTTCCACACTTCAGCAGCTTAACAGCAGCTTAACAGTACACAGGACAAATGAGTTCACGAAGCACCCAGTTCTCCACTTTACAAAGCCATGCCTGCATTCCTTGCTCAAAATGCACATGATAAAAACATTTTATAACTGTTTTCTGGAAACTTGTCATGGCATCAATGTTCAAAGCTTCAGAGAGCAATTCAGACACACTGCTTATGGCTATCTGAAGTGGGTTTGCTACTCAGGGCCTCATAGCAATGAAGTATCTCTCTCTGTCAATGCAAAGCTACCTCTTTCTCTTGATTGCAACAAGGTCTGGCAATCAGAGCTGCTCACCCTTCTCAGCTACACACTAGGTGCCCAAGTCCATGTCAGGCCTCAAGGAAGTGATGCAAATCCACCCTCAGCCAAGCAAAATGTCTTCCTCCATCAAGACAATCATGTTTCCTCAGCTGCAGTGGGAAGTACGAGCAAGCTAACCTCTCAGCTTTTATAAGCAGCAGTGCCCTGTTGTCATCCTGCCAAAAATTGCCTGTAAAGCATTTTAAATAAAAAATGAATGGCTCTCTCTGTGAGCAATTCTGTGGACTCAGAGCTCTAATAAATCACCCGCATACAGGGTGAGGGCAATGCTCAGGAAGTTGAGAGAGGTTTGTAGGTTGCAGAGAGAATGAGGTTTTCTGAGGTATTAAAGAACACAAAATTCCTTTCTGGGAATGGGGGGAGGAGGAGAGGGGGGAGAAAACAGGAAGAATAATTATAGGCCCTACATCTCTTTGATAAAGGAGATTTTCAATATTTCAGCCATACTTGCATTAATTAGAAATATATTGGTAGCGGAGAATTGAAGCAGGTTTGTAACTAACCAGTCAATGTAGGCATCATAGCATGAAATCACGCTACAAGCCCAAAAATGTGTTTTGCTAACCATCCATTAAATCTTAATCTCAAGTTTTCAAGCCATTAAAATTGCAGAGAAACTTTCCACTACAGACAAGAAAACCAGGAACAACACAGCTTCTGTGCTTGCAGAAAAAGCCCTAGGAGAGGCAATCATCTTAGAAGTGAACATAAGTGTCTTCTCACTTTTCAAGTCTCATTTTCATATTTTTATTTTAATATGAATATAACTCTTATAAAAAGAGTTGGATTGGAACAGCTAGAAACAAAGCTCAGAAGTAATTAAATACTGCTTTCAGCTTTGTGGGATCTATTTATTAACTCTTCCCAAGAGGCCTTTGACCTGACTGGAAGTAACAACGCCTCAGACCGAAGTAACTCAATTTTCCAGCTTTTCTAAACCTTGCTCTCCCTTCTGAGGTGACTGGTGTTACCTTAGTGCAAATGGATCAGACAGCTGGCAAAAAATATAATGTTGGTTCTCACCAGCTTTTGAGTCAAGAGAATATATTCTGACCTTTGGATAAAAATTCAACTACTGAAATACTGAGTAGTCTCTGCCTTTGCTTTTGTGGAGAATCAGAGGAACTGGGAACCAGCAGTCTACAAGTAGTACTGAACAAATTAGTCTCAGACAATAAGATTATTTCTTTTTAAAAGGTACATAATGTCTACATCTGGATGTGTGTAAGTGGCTGAATTTTTCCAAGTTCTGAACATCTAGCAGCTTCTTCAGAGCTGGGAGGGTCTAACTTTTTAGGCATCCATTTTTTAAAGCTTTTGCCAAGAATCTGTTTCACATCCACCTCCATCGCCTTCAGTTAGCAAAGTGTGAGAACCTGGCATGTAAATGACAACAGAGCTAAGCTATGGCTGAAGTTGTTCCTTTAATTCACTGACATTTCTGGGACAGTGAAACTAAAAATGTCTGAACATTCAGAAGAAGAGCTTTTGTTTTGTACACTAATAGTTCTCCTTGTTCTGCTTATGCAATTGTCATCACTTGTTCTGATTCCAAACCCAGCAAGTTGGGTTTTCAAGCAGATACCAGGAATGATGAGGCTCACGAAGGCTGCCCTTTTGCCTGCTCTTAAAATGAAAAGAAACATATGCACTAACTGTAGCTCCTCCAGTGCTTGTGTCCCCAAACCAAATACTCATTTCTGTTGATGCTGTGCTGACAAGTCCGTCAGCTTTTTGGGTGAGCCTGTCACAGCAGAGAGAAGAGCTGAAGAACAGGATGCCTGAGCAGGTACCCTCTGCCTGTAGCCTCTCCCCCTTGATGTTTGCAGCACTCATAGGTCTTGCTGCCATGGTTCCTCCAAGTCATCTGTCACTGGATCCACTGCTGTACATGGAAATAAGCTGGCCTTTCTGTGGGGTTCAGGTGTTGTGATCCTACAAAATTAATTGAAGAAAAGGAACCCCAAACTACAGCTGTGAACGGCTCTCCCAAAATCCAGTTGTATAGCCTTGCGTATAAGTACAGAAGAGCTCCAAGACTTCCATGCAAAATGATAATACTGTAGGAAATGCTTCTAGAAATCTATGGCTTGCAGAAGAAAAAGGAAAAAAGAACCCAAAGATGTAATTTATGTTATATTTTAAATTTTGCTTATGCTACAACCACAGTGAGATAGGTGGGTAAGTTGTAATGGGAAATACTGTTTTGTTCGGAGAAGGCAGGAGTTTTACCATTTAGCTTCCCAAACATGGAAATTGTGTAGTTAGTTGTTTTGTGCAGGAATACCTTTTCCAGTCCTTTGGGTTTCTCCTGGTGGTGCTAAACAGGGAAGCTATTTGTCTGTTTTTCTTAAATGCCAGTCACTTCCTACCCACACTCTCCAGCTTAAAGACCTGGACTTCTGGCTTTGCAGAGCCTTTCAGTTCCTAATATTCTTTGCAATTTCTACTGATAACATCATCTGCTTTATCCTTTTATTCAAGGCCTCTCCTTGCACATAAATTCTCTCCCTCCCTTGCTGAAACAGATGACCCACCGCCCGGTTTCTGGGCTCTCATAGCATGTCCAGTCTATGCCTGCAACATGTCAGGGGTGTGGAGATCTGTCTTGGGCACCTATGGCATCACAACTACCCAACCTTGGCACAGTGCCTGCACTAAACCCTGGGTGAGGAGAGGGACAAGATGCCCAGTGAGTCCCACACACCATGGCCCCCCAGCTGATATCCCCATCCGAGCCAGGCACCCTAATGATATCTCATGTACCAGCTTTATCAGCTGTAGTCACAACCTTTTGCCCTTCCTCCTACAATCAGGGAATACATGTGAAGCCAAGCCTCAAGAAATTAGAGAAAAACAGTATCTCTTACTGAAGATGTTTTACTGCAGCTTTAACCTGCAGCACACAGTTTAAAATAGGAAAGAACTCATCATTTCTCTTTGTCTCAATCACTTGAACACGAGCAATGTACAAAATAAAATTATTCCCAGATGTACTTCAAGCCCAGAGTAAATCAGAGGCAGGTTGACCCCTGGGGTTCAGCTGGCTCTGCACCAGCTCTGTCTGCACTGTGGAGTCCCCCCGAGACCTCACACCTTCCCATTCATGTCACACAGCTGCAGAAGCAGCTCTGTGGCTTTCTCAAAGACAGCTTCATCTTTAATTGTTAATGACATAGAACTTAATTTTCCCAAATATGTTTGATTGTGTGATGCGAATCAGCTATGCATTGAGCATTGGATACACCTTTTAGCCCAAGCTCACATCTACTGTTAGTAATTTAGCACTCATCCCTGCTTCCACTGACAAAAAATCTCACAGATTTATTAGCAATTTTGGATCCTTTTCAAAGGGGGTCAGAAATGCTTAGCTCAATATGTATGAAAGAGATCCACTAAATGTGCAGTATATGAAACTCTTCAGGCAGTATGCCTGTCATGTCACAAGCACTAATAAATACAATTGACTTAAAATTTAAGAATTTATGCTATTTTATTTTGTGTGCCATGCCACATTCACATGTGCATGACCAGAAACTGAGATGACCTGCAGAGACTTTATGAGTCCCCAGCTGCATCTGGGAGGCTGGGGTGGGGAATTAGAGGCATAGGATCACTGCTGTAGAGGAAGCGGGATATGGGATCTGAGTTAGGAGTCTACAGGGATAGAGAGAGAGAGGTACTTTTATTTATGTTACTGAAGCACATGGCCCTTATTGTTGTTCTATCACTGAGTTAGAGGGTAGCTTGCAAACAACCTCCAGGGAATACACATGAAAATATCAAGGGGAGCGTGTATATTTAGAAAGTGACCTGGAAAAACATAATTCATGGTTTCTCTTGTGCTGAAAGTTAACTGAACCAATATAAACTCTTTTCCCCTCTTCCTTACTGCAGACCAAGTGAAAGCCTGGCTCATAGGGCTGTTCTGCAGATCTGTATAGCTGCACAATTCCAATTAAAAGCTCCAAACTTATTACTTGCTTGTGCAACCCCCCTGCACAGCCTTAAGACAAAGGGTTTGTAGATGACTCATGACATTTCATACCCGTTACTCTTTTTGCCAAAGTTGAAGTCTAGTTAAAGCCCTCTAACTGGGTCCTAGCACCCTGCCTTTGATGAAGAGTGTTAAAGATGTGTCCTTCTCCAGAGAACAGCTGCATCCTGCACCAAAGACTGCTCCAGGAGTTCCCCAGCTGACATTGTCTGATCAGTTGACATCTGAGGAACATGCTTATCAGATTACACACACAACACTTTATTTGCAAATGATGTTTAAAGATGCAAAATAATGAGTTTATTCTGCCATGGGAAAATGCTAGACATTTAATTGGAATATTGGAAACAATTACTAACAAAAACCAAGAACACGAAGAAAAAGGGATGATGAGATAAAAGAATCCTGTAGGGTATGCCATTAAAAATTGACCACTTCAAGTTTCATCCTCCATCTTCCCCTTGTTAAAGATGTCTGCTCATTCTCAAGGGTAAGGGGAGGCAGGCAACAGATGCAGACACAGAGGCTCTAGTTCTAGTTATCCTTTCCTTTTGAGTGCCAACATTCTTAGTCCCTCTGGCCCTGTACAGGATCACTATAGTGATAAAGGGGAAGCAGGTTCCCATCCAGTAGAAATTAACCTTTCATTTGGGTGTCCAACTTGGCATATTTTCACTGTTTGCTTGGTTTCTCCTACTGTAGCGTTTGAAAAACAATGTATGAAACTTTCGAATCACAAAATGTGAGAAACAAGCAATTTTTCCTGATTTTAGAAGGTTTAAAATATTACATATTATTGCCAAAATAATAGTGCCTGGTGCATACATGCACATGAAGTGTAGATTTTTCTAATCTGAAAACTTTTTATTTATTCACTAGACTCCACAATGATGGAAATTCAGAAGTTATGATCAAGATCTGCATTTCAAGTTTAATACACAGGTAGTTATATTGAAGATAATGTGATCTGTGATAAAAAATTGAGTGAATTTATAAGGAATAAATCATGCCAGATATCTGACTATTGTACTTGATAGAATTATGAAAATAAATGGAAAATAGGAATAAGGTAAATGGGTTATTTTGATTTTGCAAAGCATGTGAAAAAGTGGTATGAAATCTACAAAAAGATTACATTAGGATTGGCTAGAAGATGAACAAATAATTGCAAAGAGATTAAAGAACTGTTACAAGGGATAACAAATAGTTTTTGTGATAAAGTGTCAGGACTTTTGTGATGAGGTACAGAAAAAATTACTGTTGAATATGACAAAGTTTCCAAGAAAGCATGAGTCCTTTACATATCTAGATTTTGATCCTCTTTAGAGAACAAAACCAAAGAAAATCTCAGGAGACACCTTTGAATCTATAGGCATAATAATGACATTTCAAATCAAATGGGATCAGAGCTGGCTTTGAGGAAGAAAATATAGGAGTTTAAAACAAATAGGAAAGTGAGTTTAATTTCCTAATCACTCAGACACCCCTGTAAATATTACCAATGCCTTGTAAAGAATTTGCATTGATGAACCAGAAGATGCGTTACATGTATAGGTAGTGCTAAGATAAGAGGCTAGCAAAACCATGCAATGCGGAGATGATCATATAATGAGGATCAGAAAGAACATAAATATTAACCAAATGAAATCTACCAGGGAAAAAAATTGGTTTCTTAAAACAAGCAAGATAAAAAACTATAAACCATCCACAGAACTAAAAGAGCAGTGAACTAAAGTAGGAAAGGACTGGTGCGAGCTGGGGTTGTGCACGCAGGTACACACAGCCTGAGGTGGGTTGGGACTGTACACACAAGATGTACAGTTTTGAAACTCAGTATTTGAATGGTATCCACAACCACAACAAAGTCCTGAAAAAAGTAAGAGAGGCAATAATTTTAAAAGATGATATAAAAACTACATAAAAGGAGCCGAAGCCTAAGATGGTGTCCATTGAATAGTCTCTGCTTCCACCAGCCAACCACCTAACCCAGCCTACGTCTTCAGGGAACAAGCTCCCTTTTCCCATTTTTTAAATTACTTTTATGTCCGAGCTACAAATCCTTCCCTTATATCACTTGAAAAGTGTTCTAATGCTTTTACTTGCATTTCTTGCCCCTAGCAAGGGCATGCAGAAATCCAAAACAGTAAAATGTATTAGAAAATGTTAACTATATCTTCCCAAAACTCAGACAGGCTTCATTTGAGAAGAGAGCAAGGTTCTCACTCTATTTGTATTTTAGTTGGAAACATCTGCTCCACCTTAATTGTGATACTAATGAAAACAGACAAGCATGACCTGTTGAACACAATTGGTCCTATAGTATTTCCCAGGTCCTGCAATTAGTAATAAGTCAAACAGTGGGATATTGGTGCATGGAGAGGAGATGCAAACAATATTTCCACACAGTAGGTGACTGCCTACAGGCTAATTTAATTTACTGAATTGAGAGGGTGACACTTGTCAAAACTTGTTCACAATTAGAATAACTTCTGCCCAGATCATCAGAAAAATGTCCTGTTCGAGACAAAGAATGCCCCTAAGGCACGGTTATAAAAATAATGGATATTACCTACTAGCATGCCGTCATTGGGTTTGGAGTTGAGTTAAGGCCTTACCATCACTCAGAAGCAGTATTTAGTTTTCAGAGAGGCAACACGGTGTTTCACATTCTTAACTTCATGGATGTGAGGAGAGCAGAGCAGAAGAGGAGGAGACTGGGAAGACTGAAGAAACACAAGACTGTCTGAAAGGTCAAATCATCTGGTTGGGATACCTGATGAGCACAGGACTCAGTGGGGTCTTACCAATTCAAAGCCTTCTTTAAAGGGTAACATTGTCTCCTTGTTTTCAGTTCTGCTCTTTTTGATGTTCATTTAGGCAGTCTTGTCTTACAGAAAGAGTGGCTGTAATTAGTGTATTAAGTATAGTACATTAGCTCTGTAAATATGTTAATTAGCATTTATGGACACTAAAACATGGGATGGAAGAGTTGCATGCCAAGTTTTTATCTCCCACATATCAATACTTATAGATGCTCAGACCATTTTTCTCAAGTCCCATTTCAGTCCCTGGATGCAAACATCTTTCATAATATGTAATGAGCCCAAGAGTGGGAGGACCTTTTGCTCACCCCAGTGACCACTGTCCCTCTGAATGTTGTATCTCAGAGTGTCCCAAACTGCCACAGCAGACCACAAACACAATTTTCCCTCCTACATGTCATGGATCAGATCCAGAGACAAGATGATGTCTTGTCATGTTGTTTTTACCTCCACTGGCAAAAGACAGTTTCATACTGCCCTGCCTAAGCTAACCAGGCTACTAAACAACCTCCTCTGTTCCCTGCCACATTGTAAACGGCTGGTCATTCTCTGCAGAGTTTAGGAAAGCTGTAGATACAGCAAGGAAGGTACCTTCACCTATAGCAAGTGTCATGAATCTCACGTGAGACCTACTTGAAGGTGTAAGCAGAACTTTGGTGAGTCATGAGGGTGATTTTTTTCCATTCTCTGTGAAACATGAGAAGACAGGGCTTTCCAGAAGTGGCTGCTTGCTTTCCATTGAAAACATACATATATCTTCAACTGAAGGAGAAAGTGGTGATTGGATGAGAAAATGGGGAATTGAGCTGTCCTGAATCATATACCATGTACGTAAGTTGCACAGGTATTTCTTAGCCAGACATTTGAAATGTCTCAGTGTTTAAACAGATGATGTGTACATTGATTGTAGTTACTCACCATCCTTTATTGAAGAGAGCAAGGTGAGCCACGCAATAACTTTAAGGTCTCAAATGTCCATTAGCAAAAGAAAAGTAGATTCTGATTACATCAATGGGTTTGCCAGTTGTTTTTCAATTAAATAAAAAACATTGGTATAGATTTGGAAAATTCTCAAAGTAAACTTAATAATAAAAATAATCACTAGGAAACAGACTTAGACTTGGAAAGTAAAGCTATATTTTTGCTACCAAATGCAGAGTGTCATTTTCCAATTCCTGATGCCCTCTGGCATGGTGTGGCCTACCTCTGAACCAGGTGGTTGCATCTAAACTTCCTGTTGGGAATGATCCTTGGACCATACTGACACCCCAAACATGCAACATGACATTATATAGTTTATTGAAAAGAAAAACATAACCTAAGAATAATCTGTAGCAAAATACTTTTCTGGATTTTTTTAACATATATATATTTTATAAATACAATTATCAGCAAGAAAATTAAACTATATTAATTCCTCAGTGATGAATGGGGTATTTCTATGCTAAAGCACTACCTGATTCCTTTATTTATTCTCCCCACAAGTCTTTATAAATTTATTTTAGGTCAAACAGCTTCTATGGTTCAAGTACTAATATATAGAAATTCAATAATTAAATTATCTACAGGATGATTCATATGAATCAAACATATATAAATCCTACTCTTAATGCTAATATATATAACAAGACCTTACAACATTTATGGAGTTACAGAGCTATCTCTGTATAGATATGATGGCAACACTCACAGTAACATTACAGATCCAAGGGACCCATTAAATAATCTTGGCTTATTTCTCAAACAGCTGTTAATAAGAAGTGCTTAACTTGTTAATTAAAAATTTGCCACTAATTACAGCTGCAGCGTCCTACACAGCATGACTGAAATGGCAACTGATAATTAATTATTTGAATGTGAAAACCATGGCCATGGCCATTCAGGAGCACAGAAGGGTGCAATGTCACTACTGCTGCTGTGTCTGCAGTTGGCCTTGGCGAGAAAGGTGAATGACTCTGTGCTTGGCAAATTCATTCCCATCTGGCAACACCCAGAGGACTCGATAACTGCAATTCCAATTACTGCTGCTATCTCCTCTGACCAGGAGCTCGTCCCATCTCCTTCACCTGCCTGGGCAGCTCAGGAAGCTATTTCAAATATGCAACCACACTAGCCCCTTTTTAAACAAAGCACAACACAAGACAATGTTATTTTCTTGATCAATTTTAATGGAATTGCATATGGATAAATCTTCTACTAGTCCATTGTCTACTGGACTAAAGGAGTGTTCTTCAGACTCAGTCTGAGCAATACGATTAGGAGAGGCAATTGGAAATGAACTGATTGATTAATAAATACTAGGCAATGATCAAAATATCGTGTGTATTTCACATGAGATCATATTTTCATCCATGAAGTCAGCCACATGGTAAGGTGGCTGTTTTTTAAAAAACAAACCAAAAAACCAAACCAGCAACCAAAACAGAGAAGACTTAAAGACCAAAACTGTCAGTCTTTTTGATGTTAAGAAAGGTGGGGGGAAACAGCTGAAGTGCATGGAAGTTGCACATCATTTGTGACACTTTCACTTTGAGGACGAAGCAAGACAAAAACCCACCAAAAAAATAACAGAAAAATCAACATCAAAGGCAGAAAAACACATCTCCCTATTGGATGGTTTCTCTTACCCAGAGAAGGACTCACTGCTGGATGAAGACAAGTCTAAGACACAACCTAATATCCCTTCTGAGCCCAAGAAAGTTCATGGCAGCCCTAGAACATGTAAGAAGACTGGGTTTTAGCATATGCCCTAGTCATAAGGTTCACTGCAGTGTTGCAAAAGATACCAGACTGGTCAGATACACCTTTTCAAACAGAAACCAAAAGCAGAGGAGATTTGGGGCTTGGCAAACAAAAGGAACTCATTTGATAAACTACCCTGAGTCTTTCATGCTCTACTTGGGACTGTCACCTAGATCCTTCTTTGGGTTAGAGATATCTCTTAAACAGGCTTTAAGGAGGGAAAGTATACCCCATGGCATGGTTAAGCAAGCAACCATGATGTCTCTGCTCACTCCTTTTGAGGTCAGTTCAGACAGAATGAGTTTCCTCTTTGTTTTTGATTCACTGGTTAACATCTGTGGTGCGTTGACCCTCCCTGGACTTCAGGTGTCCATCAAGCTGCTCCATCACTCCCCCTCCTCACCTGGACTGGGAGAGAAAAATAACATGTAAGGCTTTTGGGTTGAGATTAGAACAGGGAGGTCACTCAGCAATTACTGTCACAGACAAACCAGACTCAACTCAGGGAAACTAATTTATTTTATTGCAAGTCAAATCAGAGTAATGAGAAATAATCCCAAATCTTAAAAACACCTTCCTCTCCACTGCTCCTTTCTTCCCAGGCTCAGCTGCACTCCCCATTTCTCAACCTCCTCCCTGCCAGTGGAACAAGGGGAGACAGGAAACAGCGGTAGGAGCCAGTTCATCAAACATTATCTCTGCCACTCCTTCCTCTTCATACTCATCCCCTGCTCCTGCATGGGGTACCTCCTACACGAGACAGTCCTCCATGAACTCCTCCAACATGCCCTTCCCACAGGTTGTAGTTCCTCATGAACTCCTCCAGTGTGGGTCCTATCCACAGGGTGTGGTTCTTCAGGAACAGACTGCAGGGTCACGAGTCCTGCCAGGAGCCTGCTCCAACACAGGCTTCCTACAGGGTCACAGCCTTCTTTGGGCCCATCCACCTGCTCCAGCATGTGGTCCTCCATGGGCTGCAGGGGTATATCTGCTCCAATGTTAACTTCCATGGGCTGCAGAGGGACAGCCTGCCTCACCATGGTCTTCACCATGGGCTGCAGGGGAATCTCTGCACCAGTGTCTAGAGCATCTCTTCCACCTCCTTTTTCACTGACCTTGGTGTCTGCAGAGCTGTTTCTCTCACATATTCTCACTCCACTCCTCCAGTCGCTGTTGCTGGAGGATCTCTGTTAACCCTTCTCCCCTCCCAAATAGGAAGAGAAAGGGAATAAGGGGGAGAGAGACTTATGGATTAGAAAAGAAAAGGAAAACTGAGATAGCTTTAATGAAAATAATAATATCAAAATTGTATATATATAAATATGTACAAAACCAGATTCAAAACCAGCCCCTCACAATAGCAGTTATGTCACTGTCACCACTGATGCTGTGGCACATGCACTGGGGAAGTCCCAGACTGGGCTCAGTGGCAGATGGGAAACAGGTTCAGGAGTGGGATTCTGGAATGGGATTCAGGAACATATAGATCAGGATCAAAGTCAGAGCAGACAGAGTTCTCCTCAAATGCCAGCCATTGAAGAAGAGAGCTTAACCCTTGTGATCCCTCTGCTTTATAATGAATATGACATATATGGGATGGAATACCTCATTGGTCAGCTTAGGGTCACCTGTCCTGGTTGCTCCTCCCCACAGATGCAACCTCTTACTTTCTGCACACCCCCCCCCACACACACACACCCGCCACATGATACACAAGATCTAGCAGTTACCTTGGTCTGCATACTAATCCTTGGTAGCAACTCTAAACATCAAGCTTTATCAGTGCTAGCAGCAGACGCTGTCTGAAAATCTGCCGTTAACTTCAGAAAGTGCAGTTAGTTAGAAGAGGCTGAGCTGAAAAGTAAAATCACTGAATGGAATTGTTCAGTTCTAATTCAAACCAGAACACCAGTGGTGGGTCTGTCTGATAGAGTTGGCTGGCATCGGCTCTATTAGACATGAGGGAAGCTTCTATCAGCATCCTACGGAAGCCACCCCTGTAGCCCCCCCACTACCAAAACCTTGCCATGCAAACCCGTAACAATGCCACATTTATTCATTTCTGGCTCCATCCTTTTGTTTATCATGCAACACTTTGGCACAGTTCCCAAGTTCAGTGAAGATTATTTTCTTTTAATTCATTAGTTCTTTTTTTTTTCAACTTTTGCAGAAATTTATAAACCATTTTATGAAATGGGCAGAGCTGCTTTCAATAAGTCAAACAAGTTCAGGTCTCCATCTAGCCAATGAACCAACCTGAGTATTCACAAGGAAGCAAATGTGACCTAGAAACCTGCTTGTAGTTTGATGATTGATGTTTATCAAAGAAACACAACTATGAGGAACCAAAAATCTCAGAATTTTCTGTTTGTTCCAGGATCAATGGCTCTTGTTTGTTCCTTTGGGTTGACCATCTCCTTTCCTTCTCTCTGGCACCTGATGGAGCACTGTTGAAAAGTGGTGGTCCCATTCTGAGGTAGAAAATTTACTAGGTAAAAGGAATGCTACAAAAGCTCAGCAGCTTTAAGATTCATGTTTTGCATATGGGCTTACTAGATTTCGGTGAGGAGAGTAAGTAATTATAGAATAATTATAAGGGACATCACATATTCTGAGATGGCACAGATGGAGTGTATATTAAGTTACACAGCAGCATAATCAGCCAGATGGGAACCCCTACTAAAGTCCAGCTCTCAAGAGGCAAGTAAAGGCACAGCCATAAGAAGTAACCTCATACAACAAGGGTATTGTGTGGTCCCCAGAATTTTTCTTTTGGGAAATGTCATTTCATCGCTGAATGGCTATTTTGCCTGATACTATTCACTTTAATTGGTTGGAGATATTACTGTAGTACCGTTATGTGAATTTTTATCTTTAAAAGGTGGTGATGAGTCACCTGGTCGATTTAGCACAAATGGGAATTCTTTGGAGGCTTTCTGGATGGGTAATGCCTTCCTAAACTCAGAGCTCAATTAAGCAACTAAAGAGTTATTTCCTTTAGGAGAGCTTAGGCACAGGTAGAAGCAAGAAACATGGAAATTCCAGCCCAGAAGTGGTATTGCTGATCTGGAGTTTAACAGGGAGCCCTGATCAGTTGGGAGTAATTTGGTTTTATATGCTGAAAATGAAAAGAAAGTTTCAACGTAAACTTTAGAGGCAAGCCTCACCCAGCAGAGTGCAAGTTTGGGCACCCAGCGTACCCGCTGCTCTAGGCATGAAAGAAGCTGCCTGCAGGATCTTTGGAACTGTCCAAAAGCTCCTGCCTGTTACTGGGTTATGTTGTTGTGAAGGGGCTTGGGAGCTCAGACACTCATCCTGTCTCATATTGGTCCATTGTCCCAAACCAGCCCATTGCCTTCCCTGCACAGACAAGTAGCTGCAATGACACTAGGTGCTCTGGCTGTACTTGGCCATGACTCCACCATGGTGCAGCCATAGGACAGAGAAATTTATCCTTTTACATGAGGCTAGAAAACAGCTCCTGTGATTCCTTTCCCTGTTTTCAATCTTCTGACATTTCACCAGGAGCCAGAATAAGAGCAAAGCAGGTGTCACGCTGCATTAGCTCTCCCTGCACCAGCAGTCACAACCTCCCAGCTCTGCAGCACAGGTTTGCAGGCTCTCCTGGCAGCAGCTCTCACAAAGCCCTCAGCCCGGTCACTGCTGTCTTTGGACACAAGAAGTTTCATGTCTTCCATGCTAACAAAAGCAGAAGCAAGGGAGTGTTCATAAAGCGCTCTCTTCAATTAAGCAAAATCTTTTTTAAAGGTTTTTTGAAGCATGGGATTTTTGGCTTATAAATGAGCTGTGTTAAGGCTGTGAATACGTATGTAAAATGTTTTGAGGATGACCAGAATTTAATCACATTTTGAAAGAGATACTTATGCAATATTTTCTCACCAGTTTTTGGAAGCTTTATCAAACTTGCTAGCTTTAAGAATCCACACACAAAATTAACTTTCTTTGTTTACATTGCTTGGATGGAATTATACTGTCTGTAAAATGTATTTGCTGCTATTTCCAAACAGGGCACAAAGAACTTATGGAAAAATCTGTTTTGGAGGCGCAAGAAGAAAACTAGCAGTTGGTTTACCAGATTAGCAGAAAGGTACCTTGTAGCTGAGAGGCCAACCTTAAAAAGTTGTCCTTGTTCTGACAAAAAGTAGGCTGGGTGTCAAAAGAGGCAAAGATCAAGACTGGAAAAGCAATTAATTCTTGACGGCTACCTATCAGGAATAGAATATTCCCTGATGTCACTATCTTTGTATTTGGGTTGGCTTCTAAAAAGATTCAATATTATTATCATACATTATCGCTCTTGGAAAATGCTAAAACATGGTCCCACAAGAGCTCAGAACATGTTCCCGGTTCCATTTTGAAGAAGAGGCTCTGGGCAGCCACAGCGTGAATCTTAGACTGAGGGACAACTTTGATGCCACTAACCTTAGTGGGCGCGGGGGGGTATTGCATTCCCACAGCATTCATTTAGGTGTAATGGAAGTGGAAACATTGGTTAGAAAGAATGAAGAGACTAAAATAGCATGTGAGAATAGGGGGGTTATTTTTACACTCCAGTGCACATGGAGTGCCCATTAATTTTAATAGGAGCTTTGCACTGCAATTATTAATGGAAGAACGTGCCCTGTTGTATTCTTTTATGGGACTCTGGCCATATTCAGTGACATTGCAAAGGAAGGCTAAAAGTACTGTCAACGTAAGACGAATGGAGAAAGGAAGAATGAAGTGGCTGTAGTAAAGAAGTTCCTATAATTTAAAACAAGAATACCTAAGAAATAGGACAAGGATTGAGGTCAGATGTGAGAAAGTCTCTGACAAGACATTGACCTTAAGGAGACAAGGTCAGGAAAGAAGACTCTACTGCTAGATGGTTTCCTGTGGGTGTTGTCTACCTAGACGTTAGTAAAGCTTTTGACACTGTTTCCCATAGCATTCTCCTGGAGAAACTGGCTGCTCGTGAGTTGGGCAGGCTTACTGGTAGATGGCATAGATGGCTAGGCCCAGAGGGTTGTGGTGAATAGAGTTAAATCCAGTGGAAGACAGTCACAAGTGGAGTTCCCCAGGGCTTAGTATTGGGGCCAGTTCTGTTTAACATCTTTATCAATGATCTGGACAAGGGGATCAAACGCACCCTCAGTAAGCTTGCAAATGACACCAAGCCAGGCAGGAGTGTTGATATGCTTGAGGACAGGAAGGCTTTACAGAGGGATCTGGAGAGGCTAGATCATAGAATCAATGTTATGAGGTTCAACAAGGCCAAGTAGCTGGAAATCTGCTGGGCAGAAAAGGACCTGGGGATGTTAGTTGACAGCTGAATATGAGCCAGCAGTGTACCCAGGTGTCCAAGAAGGCCAACAGCATACTGGCTTGTATCAGAAATAGTGTGGCCACCAGGAATAGGGAAGTGATTGTGAGTNCCCGGGACAGGCCCGACACCGCCTGCAGATGGGAAGTAGAGAGTAACAGCTTTGCTGCTTTTGCTTTGTGTGTGTGCGGCCTTGCTTTCTCTGCTGTTTATTAAAACTTCTTCTTATCATAACCCACGGGTTCTTCTTTTTCATCTTACTCTCTCCCCGCTTGCCTTGCTGACGGAGGTTTGGGGGGTGGGGGGGGGAGTGATAGAGGGACTAGGGGTGGGCACCTGGCACCCAGCCAAGGTAAACCCACAACAATTAGGAAAAAATTATTTACAGAAGGGATTGTAAAGCACTGGAACAGGCTACCCAGGGAAGTGGTTGAGTCACTATCCCTGAAGGTATTTAAAAGATGTGTAGATGCAGTGCTGAGAGACATGGTTTAGTGGTGAATTGGTAGTGTTTTGTTAACAGTTGTATTTGATGATCTTAAAGGTCTTTTCCAACCAAAACAATTCTATGATTCTATGGATGCTGTGTGGTACAAACCATGTCTCTATATAGGTCTGCTGGGAGGATCAGCTGAGTCTCATGAGACCAAACTCTGCCCTCCTCCATGAAGCCAAGAGATGTTCTTAGCTGGGAACCTGTCTTTCTCTTCTTTTGCTCTATGTCCTGTGTATTACTGTTACAGCTAATGTTACAGCTAATCTGGAGTACCACAAGCCTATAGATCTACATGCAAAAAACAATTCCAAAAAGCTGAAGATATTAAATGAGTATAGACAAGCAACCTGTTCTGGTGGGAGGAGTCCTTGCCTGTGAAAGGGGGGTTGGAACTAGATGATCTTTAAGGTCCCTTCCAACCCAAACAATTCTATGATTCTATAAGATGATGTGAAGTACAACAAGTAAGCCAACACATCAGGCTGTAGTCATAGCACACTCTTAACCTGTTATCAATTGCTTTTCCTACATGTTATGAAATGTTAAAACTTACATAATGTTAGAATCTTGTTTTTACTTTATGGATCTATTTTTCATTAAATTAAATGCTTACAAACAACAGTTTAATTTTCCTTCATTACAGATATTTTTCTTATTACAACAAAGACCTAAAGGAACATAAAAAGTAAATTATTTCTAAAATCCTGGCCCTTTTATGCCTGTTAACATTGGTTTTTCTGATTCAGTAGAAGTTAAGATTTATTGAGTGACATCTGGTTAATTAAATGTCTATTTCCTATGGCATGTTAAAGGAATCATAATGCAGAAAGTCAACACTGAGAGAGTAATTAAAGTGCACCTAAAGAGCAGAACTAACCTTGTAGTTCACTGTAATTAGAAACAAAATGGGAACAATATGTTTAGAGAATTACCTCCTTTATTATGTTGCCATCGACAAAAATCTGTTTATGTATTTGAAATCTCATTTTGCAAGCTTCCATTTTACTTTTACCCATCTGTGCAGCTTAATACCTCAGTATGGATGGCTATCTCAGGAGTAAGCAGAGCTCGGTTCTGTTTTCAAGACCTATGCTAGTTCAGGGACACTGCAGTTACTTGGGAGTGCAGCATCTCTTCCTAGGTTTTTGGTGTTTTCTTTCCCAACAACGGCTGCAGAAGATTTAAAAGGTATTCTAGTCATTGGTAAATGCCTGTTAGAAAAAGTAAAGCTAACGTATCACTAAAATATACAGTGGCTTTTTCCCTGGTTTTCTATCAGGCTGTGCTTGCAAAGCCTCAGCTGCTTTTTCTGAACAGCAAATTTCCAAGTACATCTAAGTGAGAGAGGGAAGGGACCTGTTGTGGTAGGGGAGAAATATGGCCTTTCAAGACTTAAAGGAGGTATTTAAGAAAGATGGGGGCAGTCTTTTCAGCAAGGCCTGTTGGAGTAGGACAAGGGGTAATAGTATGAAACTGAAAGAGGGCAGATTTAGACTAGATGTAAGGATTTTTTTACAATGAGGGCAGTGAAACAGCAGCACAGGTTGTCCAGAGAGGTGGTAGAAACCCTATCCCTGGAAACATTCAAGGTCAGGTTGGATGGGGCTTTAAGCAACCTGATCTAGTTAAAGATGTCCCTGCTCACTGCAGGAGGGGTTGGACTAGATGACTATTAAAGTTCCCTTCCAACACAAAGCATTCTATATTCTATGGTTCCATAAAATGAGGTCAAGCTTATCAGGAAATCTTCTGTGGTGTGATAAAGCAATCATAACCCTAAATTAAATAGAGACAGGTAATCTATAAAGATCATTGGTTTTAGCCCTATTCAGTTTTCAGGTATGGAGGTGGCCATCTACTTCTTTTACATCAAGCCCACGCAAACCCTTCACTCAGAGCGCTGTCCCTGCTCACCTTCTCCCCCAGCTGACACCTCTGCTAGCCCAGAGCATCAAATCCTCTGCCAGGGAGGGGAATCTGGAGCCTCATTTTCACTATTGTTGGCCTGAAGAAATACAATGAAAATCTTCAACTAAGATTCACCAAAGTACAAGGAATAACCAAGGCAAAGTTGGTCCAAGCACTTTGAGTCATAGATGGCTTGTAATATGCGAGAAATGGCCAGTGGTTAAATCACATTTCAAAGCTTCATGTTTAGAGAGTTACTGTTCAAAGTACAAAAAACCCCAACATCAACACCAAACAAACAAACAAAAAACCTCCCCACTTAAATCTAAAATCTGAAAAGCAGTCTCAAGGAAAACTGTGAGCTACCTTGATTTTTTTTTTCATCACTGAAGATAAATTTATTAAAGTTGTTTGCTTTGAGCCTTTTACTTAGGTTACCTAATGTCATCTTTCTCTTTGGCTCATCAGGCTGGTTACTAAAGGAAGAATTACAGTGTCTAATATTATGGCTTTAAGGAATGAAGAGCAGGATCAGGTAAACATTTACATATACAAACTGTATTTTTATTCCAATGAATGAGAAGAATTTTCTTTTATTTATAAAGAACATGATTATAACAAGCAGGATAATAGAGGGAAGAGTTTAAGGCAGAGCTTTACATATGCCCGTGATGTACAGCAACCTGGAAATGTGACTGTGATCAGGGCTGGCACAAGCTCCCATCTGGTGTGACTACCACAGGCCAAATGATTACTGCAGGGGACAAACACTCAGAGCATCAAATTCTGAGCTCTGAGCTGCATCTGGAAGATGAGAAATAAGACAAGTGCAAAGCTCTCAATATCCCAGACTCACCTAAATCCAGTGCCTACCTGAACAAAGAAAAACCCTCAAACTGAAGATAGGCAAAGTGGAGGCATTTTCCCTACTTCAGCTACTGCCACCATGACATGTTTGCTTACAAGATCCCCAAGGATTCAGACACTGCGCTTTGCTTCAGGAGAGGATCCATGCCTTTGTTTTTACCCTTTAATTTTACCTAAAAGCATTAGTGACAGTTGCTCCAACACTCTCACACTGGGCCTCCTGTGTCTACTTGTCAGGGCTCTGAACTCAATCAAAGGCTTTATTATGTGAACTAACACCATGTGATTAATTTTATATTACTAACCTTAGCTCATTTTTTCACATCGACTCTCTCCTTGATATGTACCAGCTTCAGGTTTTCTAGTCTCTCTTTCCTGATGAAAGTTTTGCCATTCTTGAGACATTCCATATTTGTAACAACCATTATGATATAACTGAAAAAACCAAAACAAAACAAACTAAAAACCAAACCCAAACAACACAGTATTTTGCCCCAGAACAGAAGAAATACCGTGAGTTTGCTCACAACTGACATTAGACTTACAGGGTCCATATGCAGAGGCTAAGTTATGGCCACATGCTCTTTAGCATGTCTTTTTCTATTCCCCATTTTAACCACGCAAAGCTCCTCTGTTGCCTTTGGAGGCAATTGTCCTGGTTGCTCACCCTAAATCAAGCTCCAAGTCAGCCCACAGCACCAGCTTCAAAGAGATCTTTTAAATAAATTAGTCTCACAATAACTTTCTTTGTAAATCGTTAGCATTCCCATTTCAGGTAGAAGATAATATATGCAACCCATTAATGCTCTTTACAGAACCTTTGTGTTTCTTTTTAAACTGAACAGACCTGAGAATATATCTAGTTTTCCCCCAACTCTTGCATGCTAATAACTTACTTAGCACACTATTACCATATTGCACATTACTTTTATATTACCTTTTTTTGCAATTTTGTTTTCAAAATTGCCATTCTGCCCTTTTCTCATTTCTCAGAAGTGCTTTGCACTCTACTAGAAATTTATTCAAGTAAACATTAAGACTGATCCAAGCACCATTTTTTCCTTTTCTCTTTAGCAAGTATAGGAAAAAGTGTATGAAACCAATGAGGTTTACTCTCAATATTTTAAATCTTTTCAAACATAGCAGACTTTCTTGCCACCTCACAGCTCATCCCAAAGCAAGTAGCTTATAAGTTTCTCTGACACTGTACTTCATCCTGTCCTAATGCTATATTAGTTTTCCTTGCTTTCATCCCAAATTTTACATCTTCTGCAAAGTTGTTGTGATAATATATGCACAGTATGAAAGATCTCGGGAGGCTTTTAACAGTTCCTTCATATATATTTTCTTTCAGAATATCACTAGGAACACTATGCCTCTCTTTTTCTCCATGTCAGAGCACTATAAAGAAACCATGGGGGTGGCAGAAACCATAAATCCATACAACAGGTCTAAGAATGAACTGCTGCCCTGAATAACTTCTGGCTGGTCATATACAGTGAGTACTGGGGAGAGATCTCAAAGACAAAGTGGTAAAACAAAGTCCTTTTTCACTGCTATTGTATTTATTAACTTAAACAGTGCTCAAATCTGCTTATGTCATTTTGTGCTTACATAGCATAGCAACTTGAAGCATCAGGATATGGAGCTCTTGGGTGATTTTTCCCACACACAAAGTATTTCTCTCCACAGGGTGCAGCCCCAACTTAAAGACTTGGAGTGGCATAAAATCCACCACATACTTAAAGGGCATTTGACCACACAGCTACATTCCTGCACCTCTTCTAGTCTGAATTATCTAGGTCTTGCTTCTGCCCATTCTATGCCCTGGCTTGCTAACTTAAAGAGCTTTCTGTCTTGAGAAGTCTTTCCAGGGAATGAGGGGCCAAGTTGCACTGTGCTGGGTAATCACCAGCTTACAGTCACTCTTGCCTCCTCTGTTGTGCTTCTTCTTGCACAGCCAGCAGCACTTTGAGATGTGAATACTGGTCACTTCTTCTCTGCCCTACAGTGAAGTGAAGTTTTATTAGACTTCAGAGTCCTTAACCAGGAGACTGGTCCATCCTGGTTTCTCAATCCACCCCAGGAAAGCAGATTCACTGCAACCTTTGTGATGACAATTTTTTTTCTTTCTGAAAAACTGAGGAAATACTCATCTTAAAGTCAGATGAGTTTGGTTTGAGGCCCTGGAACTATTTTCTGCCTTTTTAATCATGGTCTAATGGAAATGCATATGTATCTGCCCAGAACCAACCGCTCCGGCCTCGGGCAGAGACCCAGCGGCGCCTGGCCCTGCCCCCTCAGCACCAGCCACCACAGGGCTGACCCTGCAGCCCCTGCCCCA
>VYZX01017294.1:305949-349249 GCA_013401335.1 Brachypteracias leptosomus | reverse complement strand
TTTTTAGACCAATAAACTGAGGACGTGAAGCTTCTGAAAAGTTCGACACCAAGAGGCTGTTAGAAAAGACAGCTAAAATGCCACTTGTCTATAAGTAGGCCTGCTGGGAAAAAAGGAGTGTTTTCAGATGGTACGTACATATGGGAGCCTCACCATTAGTGTGGATGTTTCCCAGAATTGCTCCTGCAGCAGCTAAAGGCTGTTACGTAAGCTGAAGGAGTGATAATTTGGGGTGAGAACATTAAACTCTGTTGATCTAAAAAATGACAACTTCCCTTCGCCTGTGGCCTGGGCATAGAAATTTATTCCATCAGTCAAAATATGTTCTGGAGCTTTAAACTCAGTTTAATATAGAGATTCATCTAGAAGAGCCTGGTTTTGATTTCTAGCCTATTAGACTCTAGTGGTCCTCAAGTTTTAGTCAAGAAAACCCAAGCCCTGTCATATTAAAATAGGCAGGTGCACTTCTGGCAAGAAGTCCATGTTGCAGCTGAGTTTTTATATGCTGTTTATCTTTTTCATTCTGTCAGGTGAGCTTGACCTCAAATTTAATTGCCAGTCATAGACACAACATGTACATTGCTTTTTATCGCAGTTTGAAGTGCTGGGATGTTAAATTCCTCTGCAAATCTAAGACATGCCTCATAAAATGTCATGAAATACATTTTATACCCAAGTGCCAGTTACTATCTAATTATCTAAGATGACAGTCTCTTCTCAAAGGGGTTCTGCAAGGAGAAGATATCCATGGAGCTGGAAAAGGTTCTTTAACAAACAAGATTTCATTTAAATGTGGTTGTTTCCTAACTTTTCCTACACTAAGCTACTAGTGATTATATAGTCTTTTTACGTCATCTTGGTAACTGTGGAGCTCTAGTTCTTGAAATATTAATAATTTTTCTTGACAAGGGTGTCTTTTTAATTTTTATGGTACTTGGTAAATTTTTTTCTTAAATTCTTACAACTCAGTGACTTATTCCAAACTCCATATAAATCATATTACTCAGTTATTCTTAAATCCTTGTGGTTTAAATTATTCCGATTTTTAGTACTCTATTTCCACCTCCTCTGCCTTTGCAAAATCAGAAAGCTGAAACACTGTTTGATATGGGAATCAGTTCATTATCTTAACCTTCCTCACATATTTTCTCACTGTTAAAGAAGCCCTCATATTTCTTTTCTCAGCCTTTTGTTACCCAAATGAATCTCAAGACAGAGACTTGCAGCAGTTTCAAGTAGGTAGCTGGGTCATCTAAGGAAAACATATGGAGGAAGCAATGAGGTCTGGGAGTTGTACACATTTTATCACATTTAACTTCACCCCTAAGACTGAAGTTTTACAGATTCATCTGGGTCCTATTTTGTGTTCCAGAATTAAGCCAATATGGTCTTTCAGCACGTCCTTCAGATCAGCCCTCACACAAATCCCCTGTTTTCATTTCTCCAGCTGAAGCTCGATGTGAGTAAGATGTAGCCTTAAAGAGAAGAAAAGCATTTTGAAATTCTAGGAGCCTGTTTGTAGCTGGTTTGTCTGTGATTCCGCAGTGACAAACTGCTTCCAGAAGTTCAGGCACTGCTCTGCCGAGTTCCACATGAGCACCATGTGCTACCAATTTACTGCAATTGTCTCCACTCTCAAGGACTGATACAGCTGGTGGGTTTGATCCAAATGCCAATGATTAAGATCCTGAAGTTAATTAATTTTTTTTCCATAGATTTCAACAGACCTTGAATCAGGTCGTGATGGTTCCTGAATGAAGTGAGGAACCTAATGAAAGCAGCCTTGTGGAAAGATATTAGGGCAGGGGAAGGAAGAAGGGGAGGGAAAAGAGAGAGTGAAGGAAAACAACTTCTTTTTTAGTAGGGTTAAAAGAGAAACTTGAAACATTCCTGACTTTTCTGAGTTGTTGTCAGAATCCTTTAAGGTATGTGCTTGAATATGTTGCAGCTGAAAAATGGCATTGCTTGACCTCATCAAGACCTCTGCTGAGTTCTTGCCATGTTTGATGAACTCTTCTTCAGAATGTCCTCTATAGGAAGTCTAATAGTATTTGGAAATAATTGGGCTCCATGTTACTTCTGACTTTTTCCTAAAAGTCAGCTTAGTTTTCTCCTTACTTCACTTCTTATCAGTGTTCATTCTTTGCTGTTCTGAATCACAATGGAAACTCTATTTTTAATACCACCAGGATATGAAATGCTTCTATTGGTAAGAAACTAGTCTCTGAAAAAGCCACTGCAGTAATCATCTGAGAAGCATCTTAAAAGTTATTCCTCTCATCTTCAGTTCTACCTTGTTTCTTGACTATGTTAATGAAATCGTGAGGTTTTGTTCTTCATGTATAAAAATGTTAGTTCCTATTGGGAAAAGTTGGAGAAGCAAGCTCTGAAGAAAACTGCTCAATGCAAAGGTTCTTAGCACTGTGGGCAATGCTGAATTTTGACACACTCAAGACTGTTCTCACTAGAAGTCAAGACAAACATGGATAAAGTTGTAACAGATGGGAGAATCCTAAAAAAATGTTGAGGGTGATTTCTATAGGGCACTTCCAACTACAGTAGCTCATTCCCCATATGCATGTTCCCCATCAGTGACACCAGCATCCAGACAGGGTTTCCAAGGACTGGAGTATCCGAAGCCAATAGACACATGCTCCCTCTTATGAAGCTGTTCTCTTTGCTTACACCTAGAACCAGCTCTGTGAGATAATAACTCATAGCTTAACCCTGATCTCCTCAGAGGAGAAACCTTCCCAGATTTGAGCAGGATTTGAGCTGACATTATTTCTCCTCACATAACAACGGAGTAATGTTGTAAATCATCAGCCCCAGCAGAGGAGGACACCAGGCTGAGAAATCAGTCTTTAATCTCGTTTTTCCCCAGGTTGGTCCAGTAGTGTTTTTGCAACTGCTACAGGGAATTGTTTCTTCTTATCATTTTCAGCAGAAATGACAGGATGGTCTTTTTCCACATCATTAATATCATGTTCGCCCATGGCAGTATGAGCTGTGCAAAATGAAACTTCCATTGATCTGGAGTTGGAGAACATACAAATTCCTGCATTTTACCCAACAGAAGTGAGGCTGGGTTTTATCCAAACCCATTCATAATGTCCTCTATTCTTAGTCACAATATGCCCTGGCTTCGTGGATCTATTTCCAACTGCAGCTCTCACAGCTCTCCATCCCCAGCACATCCTGCATGACTGCATCTAACCCTGCCAGGGGGATTTCACTGAAAAAAGGGAAAATGACACATAAGGCTCATAATAGACCTCACATCTCTATTCTAGTTTTTCCACTTTGCATATGTCATGAGCAGTTGCATGAGGGGTTTTTTTGTATTGCAGTTGGATCTACAATGTGTAGGTGAACTGGGAATTCCTTGGGCTTGCTGGTAATGCTGAAAATAAATTCAGTCCTATTAGAATGATGTAGGTCCTTCATTCTAAATATCAAATACCTTGTTTGATTTTTGAACTATATAATATTTTGAACTATATAATATTTTCAGTTTTGAACTATATAATTCTTAAAGCAAGCCACAGGGACATTTTGAATTTGAAAAATGACAAAGTTCCTCTTTAAGTAAAATTCAAATCAATTTTTGAAATTTATATTTTGTTTTTATTATTTTATTATGGTTGCTTTATTTTAAACATTGGCAACCCCAAAAAATCGTGTTACCTCTTCATTTATAAGCAAATTATTTGGTGAAATTGAAATTGCTTTGGGCAAGGTTTCTGTACTCTTAATTAAAATCAGTTGTCTTCAGGACATAATTTTTTACCATTCTCTTTTAATGACCCTGTTATACTGACTTCTGAAAACTTGTAAATTGTGGTGTTATCCCTATCCTTGGACATCAATGTTTAAACAGGAACACTTATTCTACCAGTCTTTAACTGTCAGGGGACTGAAATGGAGAAATTAAGAAAGTGATCAATAAAAATAATAGATGCTGTAAGTTTGATGCTGCTACACATAAAGTTCAGAAGTATGATCTGCAAAATGGATCCTAGAAGTGGGGTGTGTTAGCAGATGGGGAAAGCTGAATCCTCCAGAATGAGGGTCAAAACAACTTGATCAGTTCAGAGAAGCTTAAAGTAAAAGCAGATGATTGTCAAGATAAAAATGTCTGAGATCCCTCAGGCAATTGAGTGAGGACCTCCAGGAAGTATCTCTGGTCACTTGAGGATGTCATCCTTGAGTCTTGAGGTGAAAGTGTTCATAGCTACACCTATAGCATCAAGATCTGAGCAAGAAATAGATAATCAAATATTATCTGAGATGTAGAAGCTATCAGACAATGAAACTGGGATGTTTCTTCTCTGGCAGGTTCCCAAGGGGTTGGTGTGTGGACCCACAGTGAATATTTGAGGTTGTGTCTGTAAGATGAACAATCTGGGGTGGAGTCTCAGAAGGACACAGTGGGAGCTGGGCCCCAGTCAGGATGAATTTAGTAATCAGATGTTTGCTGTAAATTATGTGAACACAGATTTCAACGGAGAGTAAAAATATCTTTATATTTTAAGAAATGCTGGGTTCTGCTAGTGTACTGGTCATGCTCCAAGACCACTTCTCTTTTGATTGCCTCTCCAAAGACCTTTTTCATCTTTGACTTTTTGAAGAAATACCCAATTTTGGGGTGCTTGATAGCAAGAAGAAGATCACTGAGAAGCCAAAATCCTTTAAATGGCTCAAGTTTCTTTCCTATTCCCTCCTTCCCTTAGTCTGTATTCTTTCTTTCTGTCTCTATTTCTTTTCTTCTAGCTCAAGGCCTTCACACTTGATGCAAGCTTTGTGTAAGTCACTACCGAAATTTATTTCAGATGACTTATTCTGTGTGGCTGGTTGAGGTTGCCAAGGACTTCTGGTGAGCAGATTGGTGTGTGTGTGCATGTGGGAAAGGAAAGGGAGAGTTTTTCATTGCAGTCAGTGCAAGCAGGACCAGGCCAGACTCATTTGCACAAAAAAATCCCCTAACATTAAGGAAATATCTGATTTTCTGAGTGTAAAAATATAGTGAAAAAAATGGAGGAAGTTTCCTTTGTTCAAGGCTTGGGACTATGGAAGAGTCTGGAAACTTTCCCTGTGCTCTCCAGCTGAGCAAATTTCTAATTTATGTATTTTACAGGAGGGATAAAAAAATTTATCCTATAGTTTATCTGAAAAATTGCTCTGAGCTACCTAATTATATAGCACCATGGCAGTTAGCATTTCCTCAAAACTTTACAACATTTCCCTAATAGTTGAGTTTTATCCCCATTTTCCTAATGAATAAACTGAGGTATAAAGATGATGGATGGCTTGTGCTAGAAAAATGTGCAGGTTAGCAGCAAATCAGGGAATAAAACCCCATGAATATCATGGCTGATGCAATAATTTTTTAAAATTCTTATTATTATTTAATAATTAATATTTAAGATGATCAAGGAGGAAAAACCAGTCACTTACTTTATCCCAATGCACGGGCCTGTCTGTATATGCACTGTAAATATTTACACCAATATGAAGGTCTTTCCATCGGGATAGGTCTTTTTTAGCAGAAGGAAGAGAATAGCATTAATGTTTATATTCACATTCAGTGAAGTAAGCTTTTACCATCTGTGAAGTTAATGTAACAAAGCATCATTTTCACATGTCATTTACTTTTAATTTCTTTTCTGTTTTTAAAAATGTAGCCTAATTAAAGAAGTGATTGTGAAGGAGAAGAGCAGGAGGTGAAGAAATCTAAATGCAGAGCTTGAAAGCACCATATTGTAATTTGGGATTAGAAGAGGAAGAGATAAATTTGCATGATGATGCCTTTCATATTTATTCAGATAGAAAAGTGTTTATTGACTGCTTTAGGCTGTGAATAATGATTACAGGCACTCGGAATTTCAGCCACTCAAAATAGCCAACTAAAATAAACTCCCTCCTTCTTAAATTTTCCTATTACAAGAAAGATCTGGACGTGCTGGAACGTGTCCAAAGAAGGGCCATGAGGATGATCAGAGGCTGGAGCACCTCTCCTACAAGGACAAACTGAGAGAGTTGGGGTTGTTCAGTGTGGAGAAGAGAAGGCTCCAAGGGGACCTTCTTGTGGCCTTCCAGGATCTGAAGAGGGCTACAAGAAAGCTGGGGAGGGACTTTTTAGGATGTCAGGTAGTGGTAGGACTGGTAGGAATGGGTCAAAACTAGAGGTGGGGAGATTCAGATGAGATGTTAGGAAGAAGTTCTTCCCCATGAGGGTGGGGACACACTGGCACAGGTTGCCCAGAGAGGTGCTGGAAGCCCCATCCCTGGACATTTTGAAGGCCAGGCTGGATGGGGCTCTGAGTAACCTGCTCTAGTGGGAAGTGTCCCTGCCCATGGCAGGGGGGTTGGAACTAGATGATCTTGAAGGTCCCTTCCAACCCTGACAATTCTATGATTCTATGGTTCTAAATGGAGTAGATTTCAAAGTCATAGGTCCCCTTGTACTTTTCTCAGATCATATGCTAGAGATGTCCCAAAAAGCACCAAAATCTGTTTTGTAATCCTTCAAAAGTTTCTCTTCCAAAAATACTTCAACATATACCCTTAATTAAATGCATTGCAGTTAAAAGTGAATTAATATGTGTTGCAATGGTGTCTACAATTTGACAAGGAAAACTGAATTATAAAAAGAAAATAAGAAAGGCTAATATATGATATGAGGTAAAACTATCCAGAGCCACAAATATGTGACCTTGGCAACTGTAAGGTTCATTAGAAGCAAGTGAAAAAACAAGGAAAGTTTTCATTCCCCTTCAACAGAAAGCAGGAGTTGTCAACAAGTCATGCCAAGAGGTCATGATGCTTAATGTCTGTTTTGCTTCAGCCTGCACTAAAATAATTATACTTGGCCAGATACACTAATAAAACTTGCACAGAGCAGGAAGGCCAACCCAGCTAATCCAAGAGGTAACTAAGTCTAGAAACTGAAAACAGGTAGATAGTGGTTGAGATATTAAACTATTAATAGTGGGAGATATTAAACATTCCTGTCTAACTTCATATTGTTTAGTTACCTTCATATTTTTAACAGGAATGAACAGCTTCAGATGGTCATTGTCCCCATTTCAGGGATGCCTTTGTGACATTTGGCCAGAACTTCTCCATCCCCTTGCCTGCAGCTGCTTTTAACTGGATGACCTGCCTTGCCTTTTACACCTCCACCAAACAGCTTCTATTTCTGTTTAAATACAGCTGTTAGTATTTGAAGATGAAGCTCTCCTTTAAATAACCTGGTGTCATGGTTATTGATAGGATTAGGGGTAATGGCTTTAAGCTAGAAGAGAGGAGATTTAGGTTGAAAATTAGAAGAAAATTCTTTACCCTGAGGATGATGAGACACTGGCACAGGTTGCCCAGGGGGGTTGTGGATGCTCCATCCCTGGAGGTGTTCAAGGCCAGGTTGGATGGGGCCTTGAGCAACCTGTCTAGTGGGAGGTGTCCCTGTCCATGGCAAATGAGTTGGAACAAGATGATCTTTGAGGTCCCTTCCAACCCAAACCATTCTATGATTCTATGGTATAATCACTGGACATAACTCGAAATTTAAGCTTATACTAAAAATNTAAGATTCGAACCTCCTCGGGAGCTCTTTCGGAACTTAGAAACCTCTAGAGAGTTGCTTTTAACTTAGCGCTTTGGTAATTTACAATTTTGATGCTTTGCAGACAGTGTGTTCATCACCAGCAATCCACAAAGAACCTGGGCTCTGTTGCTTTAAATAAATTGTACTATTGGCATACCCAGCCACACCGTTTCTCACTGGGCACCGTGTAAGTCCATAGATAGTGGCTGGGTGGGAGTACAACACACTATGGAGCGAATCTGAGACACCGGACTCATAGTGCCAAATTGGGCATTAATCAGGATTTAAACCCAGCCGCCCCCAGCCCCTCTGATATCTGAGGATAAGCTGGAAAGCAAGGGGGTTTATCTCCTGCCAAATTACTTTACTGCTCTTAACGCAACAGATTCTATATAGGGAACTGGTTGAAATAACTTCCAAGCAGCTGGTAGTTCTTCTGTAGAATGGATACCTGAAGCTCCAGTAGCTGGAAAAGCAAAAACCCACAAAACAAACAAACACATATTGACTGTCTTTTTAAAAGAGGCAAGCACAGCACTAAGGCATTATCATCATCCATCTTAATCTCCAGTTGCTTACAAAAACCCCAGCAAGCAGAGAATAAACAATTGGCAGACACACGGGAAATCAGGAGTTTAGGAGCTAACATGAATCTATCAAAACCAAAAAAAAGTTTCAGACCAATCTATTTTCCTTTCAAGATACAATAATAGTCCTTAGGGAAAAAGCAGTTGATGTTGTATCTTGACTTTAACGAAGCTTTTTTGTGTTATCTTATGACATCCTCAGTGGCAAGGTGTGAAAGCATTAGCTGGGTGTTACCTAGTTTGTAACTGCTCTACAGAGGGTACAAAAAGAGCTGAAAAACTGTCCTCTAATCATTAAAGTTTGACTGCCAGTTCAGACAGAGCTGCATGGCACTGGAACTCCCCTGAGTTCAGGGTTATTACACATACTCAGTAACCCTGACTAATAAAATGTACATTTTAGGTTTGCAGACAACCTAAAGTTTTGTAGCACAGAAAGAGTGTCAGCATGCTGGAGAGGATGAGTGGAATTCTGAATATTCTTGATAAACAGGGGAGCCATGGTGCTATTTTTGACAAAGAAGTGCAACTTTCTACATTTAGACGGTGATAATCCTCTTTATAAATGCAGAATAAGGAAAACTGGTTAGACAGCAAATCCACTGACAAGAGACTTACTGAACTTCAAATTGACAACCATTAAAAAAAACTCACAGTAAAAAAATTCACATTTCTGGAGAGAGGCAAACTTTATACTACGCTGTATAAACATGAGTGGCATCTGTAAGACACAAGAAATTATCCTTCTCTCCCTTTTTAAATCTGGGATATTCTGTCTTTGATTTGGAAGCCACACCTCAAAAAGCTTTACCCCTTTGCTCTGTGTCCAGAGGAAAGTAAAGAGAAAGATCAAATGTTTTGAAAATACACACCAAAAGGAAAAAGTGAAGGAACTGCAGTGATTGAGCCTAGAGAAAAGAGCAGTGGGTGAGAATGTGATGAGGATCTTCAGATACATAAAAGGAGACTACAAAGGTAAAATATTGTTTTCAATATACACAGAGATAAGAGGATGATCAGAGGGCTGGAGCACCTCTCCTACAAGGACAGATTGAGAGAGTTGGGGTTGTTCAGTGTGGAGAAGAGAAGGCTCCAAGGGGACCTTCTTGTGGCCTTCCAGGATCTGAAGGGGGTTACAAGAAAGCTGGGGAGGGACGTTTTAGGATGTCGGGTAGTGGTAGGACTGGGGGGAATGGGTCAAAACTAGAGGTGGGGAGATTCAGATGAGACGTTAGGAAGAAGTTCTTGCCCAGGAGGGTGGGGAGACACTGGCACAGGTTGCCCAGAGAGGTGCTGGAAGCCCCATCCCTGGACCTTTTGAAGGCCAGGCTGGATGGGGCTGTGAGCCACTGATGTAGTGGGAGGTGTCCCTGCCCATGGCAGGGGGGTTGGAACTAGATGATCTTTAAGGTTCTTTCCAACCCTGATGATTCTATGATTCTATGAAGACGAGTTATTAAGAATAATTTCCAGCTAAGCAGATCCTTGAGTGTAAGTTGTAAACTAAGTTATCACATAAGATCTATTTTTATTTTTATTTTCTATTTCTACTTCCTAAATGAGGGCTGAATTTTATTTTGAGGGGGATGGGGTTAAACATATATATTATTTTTCTTTTTATGGTGGTTTTGGGGATCACTCTTGACACAAAACTTGATAATATGTATATTGATAAATATGCACTATAAAAGGAGCACAGCACCACTGTTCTCTTCTTTGAGGAGTCCACATGGCTTCTAAATGTGAGGGTAATTATTTTAATAACTCTTCCCCAGGGATGGGGTTAAACATATATATTATTTTTCTTTTTATGGTGGTTTTGGGGATCACTCTTGACACAAAACTTGATAATATGTATATTGATAAATATGCACTATAAAAGGAGCACAGCACCACTGTTCTCTTCTTTGAGGAGTCCACATGGCTTCTAAATGTGAGGGTAATTGTTTTAATAACTCTCCCAGACCTATCAGTTGATTGCTTTGGAAATTCTTCCACTTGCCTCCTTCTTAAGCTGTGGTGCCTTTCTCCAGGGCTTGCAATAAATCTCTAAATGACAGCAATTTGACACTGGGATGCAGTGTTAAACCAGCACGAAACCCAGGGCAGCAACACAACCAGCAGCTTTCCTTCCACAGGCACCATACAACATAAATAATGGCCATTTTATTCTTAGCAATATGTATGCCAGATTGCAGATGCTTTACTCTGCAATTTTGAATGCTTACTCCCATGGGCCGAGGCATTTAGAAATCTGGCACTTTCATGCTAGTATGATATTTCTACCAGGCTCCTCAGGAAACCTGACATCATGTTTTGTGACATATCTTGCAGATAGCATTTTCTTTCCAATTGCTCACCCAAATGTTCGCTGCCTGTTATACACAATACAATTTAATATTGCCAGCTGCTTCTATACCCTGCTGTTAAAATGCAATTTGTTCTTTGTGCTTCTTCTGTAAAGGGCTGCTGACGTTCTTTTCTAATGCTCAAATTAGAGGAGAAACTCAGAAGTGAGGTTTACAATTAGACTAGGAATTTGATAAACATGAAAGAATTAGAAGCAGCCACTTTTTAAAGCTGAAGATCAAAAGAAATTCTAAAATGTATATGGGCTTGAAAACCCATTTCTGCATTCATTGTGAATGCTCCTGAAATGATAAACAAGGGAAATATCTGACTTCAGAAGAGTCTCAATTACAGGAAAAAATTTAATTTTACAATAACGGTGTAAAAGATTTTAATTATGTGGCAAGTGTTGCCTAATGTAATCAACATGACAAGAATGGAAAGAAATGAAGATACAGCCACTTCAATTTTTAAAAAAGCCACACAAAACAGAACTATTTTCGTCTTTTGAAAGCAAGTGAGAGAAGGAAATTTCAAGAGGAATGGAGATTACAAAATAAATTAATTATATCTTACAAGATTATTGAGTCAAGAGGAACAGTTCATTTAGCTGGAACCAAAGAAACCTTAATACAATTTTCATATTTGGAATTTTTCTGCTGTTTTTTGTTTTAGCCACAGCAAAGGGATCTTGTCTGGGAATTCTCTACACTTTGAACACTAGACGTGAAATGAGAAAATAAATGCATGAAACAAAGATTTGTTCCTCAGGTGACAAAACTATGTCATTTGAGGCCATGGCATTAAGTCCCTTGGGCTTGCAAAATATTCTAAGGGAAGCTGAATGTGATTCATTAATCTGTAATTTATTACTTGTCCTGATTTTTGCTGTCTCTATAGAAGAAGCTATAGAATCATAGAATGTTTCAGGCTGGAAGGGACCTCCAGAGCTCATCTGGTCCAACCTCCCCACACAAGTAGGGACATCTCTACCTAGGTCAAGAAGACCATTTGAAGTCTGTGAAATTTTAAGGAATAATTACTTGAAGCTCTACTTCCCCATT
This sequence comes from Brachypteracias leptosomus, assembly GCA_013401335.1. NCBI lineage: Eukaryota > Metazoa > Chordata > Aves > Coraciiformes > Brachypteraciidae > Brachypteracias > Brachypteracias leptosomus. Next base: position 337,643 of record VYZX01017294.1, on the reverse strand, counting down.
TTGTAGTGATCCCCTTTCTTTACAGAGAGTCTTGCAAGGAAACAAAGCTCCAGCTCCAAATTTACAGGGAGGATTGTGAGCTGTGGTTCTGTTCAGTACCTTTCTACTCAAACACTTGTGATTGGGTAGGCAAGTTGTGTTGGGTTTTTTAAGACACAGAAGAATGGGCCGCAAACCTCTTGTCTGGTGGGTATCGCACATATCCTACATGGGGTGAAGCCCAGTGGGCAGATAACAGTGTTTCTGACAGGTTACAAAATATGTGACTCTTATGAGAGAAAGCTCAAAGCTCAAACCCAACTGTGAACCTTTCTGCTGCAGTATCTGCTAAGCCTGTGCCTTTTCTGCAAGGTGGTGGAAGGAAGAGAAGGTTTTACTCTACTTACATTTTATGGGGGGAAAGAAGTCTTTGTCAGAACAAGCCAGATGTTGAACTCAACATTGTCCCCTCCGATTCTAGATCATAGAATCATAGAATGCTTTGGGGTGGAAGGGATCTTTAAAGCTCATCCAGTCCAACCCTCCTTCACTGAGCAGAGATATCTTCAACCAGAGCAGGTTGCTCAGAGCCCTGGCCAACCTCATCTGGAATGGTTCCAGGAATGGGACAACTACCACCACTCTGGGCATCCTGTGTCAGGGTCTCACCACCCTCATTGTGAAAAATTTCTTTCTTCTCTCTAGTCTAAATCTCTTCTCTTCTAGTTTAAAACCATCACCCCTTGTCCTGTCTCAACAGGCCCTGATGAAACTATTGTTCCCATCTTTCTGATAGGCCCCTTTAAGTACTGAAAGGCCACAAGAAGGTCCCTCCAAAGCCTTTTCTCCTCCAGGTTGAACAATTCCAACTCTCTCAGCCTGTCCTCCCAGCAGAGGGGTTCCAGTTCTTGGATCATTTTTGTGGCATCCTCTGGTCCCACTCCAACTGGTCCATGATTATATGGAATATTTATTTTCTCCACATTTACTTTTGTAGCTTCAGAATAAAAAAACTCCAAGTGATCATGGAAAAAAGTCCTGAATGCCAGTGAAGGAGAAGAAAAGAGTCAGAGCATGGTGATCACACTGCCACGTATTTTGCCAGCATCCCATCTTCACAGAACTTGCCCATCACATGGCTTGGCACACACGAGATGTCAGAAGCAGGGCTGGCTTTGATGAGAACAGGCTGTGTCACAGTGACTGTCCCCTCCCTTCAGGCATTTCCAAGCAACTGGAGCTGTGATGGAGGCCCTCATGATTTCACATGACGTAGTGCAGAGGTGTGCAAAGAAGCATATTTGGGTCCAGCACTGCTACATACCCCAGATAATAAACCTTGCATGGATATTTCCCCCAGCCTGCATCCCCTGCATGGTCCAGTCCAGCCTCACAGGTCAGCAGCCAGAGGTTGCTGTGCAGTCAGAGGGAGTTGTGCATTTTTCCCTTCAATTGAATTAAGCAATGAATTTATCTTCAACGTAGGGATCTCAGTTTGGCTTGAAGCAGGAAAGTGCTCCCAGGTCTTTCCTATATCCCTAATCACATTAAGTATTTACTAGACCAAATCAAGACTGAGGTTTGCTCTGCAACTCAGCTTCAGATGTTTCTCCTAGGCAGAAGGAGATTCCAGCATAAGTCCCTTTGCCAAATACTATTTAATTAGTTCTAGCTGGAAGAGGCAAGACCAAGAGAGCCCCATTTCCTAATACCAGCATCAGCTGGTTTTCACCCTTTTTTTTCCAGCTACAGGAGTTAAAAATGAACCTACCTTTGCACTAGCTTTTAGATTTGAAGTGCTGCCTCTGCGACAAAACCTGGTAAGATGACAGCTGGGAAATTTCACTGACTTTTTAATGCAACCCCTTTGTAGCAGCTTGACACCTGCTGCCTTCTCCCCCGGTGCTGTGTAGGAAGCTCAGGCACTTAACTCAGGTTTGTTCAATCTAACTGCCTATCGGGCAGTGCTGAGTTTGAGTCTTCTTTGTGGATCTTGCAGAAAGTACTTGTCCTCAGAGGCTTTTCCCTTGGGAGAGCTCAGGAGTTCTTCTTACTAGTGCTCGGAGCAAAGAGAAGCCTGAAACTTTCCTCAAGCAAAGAAATAATAATAAGATGCTTCATTTCTGCTACTTATTTCCTGAGACCCCCTTCACCCACTAATCTGGGTATTCTGCTGAATACATTAATGTTGCAATAGTTCTTGGGGTCACAGCCTGAGACCCACTGTACAGAGACATGGAATAAACATCCTGCTTCCACAATTTTATATTCCCAGGCTGCAAGAGACAAAGATGGTCCTGTTGTGGCATATAATTATACTACACACACACAGAAGCCATATGTAGCAACACTAGAGAAAAAACAAAAGGGGTGATACCCACTGGTCTCTACAATTTTTTTTCTAGCAAACATACGTGTATGCCCAGGATGTTGATCTGAGTATATACAACAGAGGATGGAGGCACCAGAACAACACGTGATGAGGGATTTTTTAAGATATAAGTACAGAACAATCATTTTTCCAAGATCCTGGATGTCCAGCAATCTGGATGAGTCACTTCATTCCTCCACAACAGGGCAACGTGTGACCCACAGAGAGGCAACAACCTGCAATTGGAAATAGACAAGTTGAGAGATAAGAGGAGTGGAAGGTGGGTAGTGCAGGTTTTCCTACAGCAGCACAAAAGAGGTTTGCAAAACCACTTCAGTGCTTTGGTGGTGAAAGGCTCTAGTGTTCATCTGTGTCTACAGCTTCTTTAAGAAGCTAAAGGAAAAGAACCTGGTGAAAGGTCCCAGTTGCACAGACAATAAGTCAAACTAGTAAGACTAAGCTTAATTTCTCTTCTTGCCAAAATACGATGCTAGAACTCAATACTGGAGGTATACATGTCCTACAGAGCACACAGAGTCTCTGGACTTTATTCATCTTGGGAGGGTGAGGATATAGGGAGAAAATTTAAAAAGAAACAGCTGGATTTTGTACATTTTTTTAACGTTTTTCAGAACACATTTTCACAGCTGGGAGCAGGAAGTTTCGTAACTATTGCACATGACTCACAGGCAAAGTGTTTAGAAGTGAAATTGCAACCTGGCCATGGGATGAAACTTCATTAAAAAAGCAATTAACTGGGCAATTTGTCAGAAAACAAATTCGTTTTCCACAAAACAGTCCTGGTCAAGCTATATGGCCAATTCAATTGTTTTCCAGAGTAAATATAAAGTTATTTTACAAGTATCTTAACCAGAAATAAAAAAAAAAGGAAGCTACAGCTGAATGGAAAATAGTGCCCCAACCTGACTCTGAGTTTTCTAGGCTCCTTTATATTGCTTTTCAGTGCTCATTTCCCTGGAATTCTAATCTTTCATGCTATTAAATATAAATGGGCATCTGATAATGAGAGCAACATGGAAACTGAGCAGATACTTAGGACTTATCTATGATTCATTAACTTGAGAATGGCAGGGATGGCTTCAGTCCCATTTGCAAATAAAATGTTCCCTGGTGTTCCCCTACCAAAGGAATTCTCCAGGATCCAAGTGAACTGAGGTGACTCACAGGGACCAAGAGTTCCATAACCTTCCCAGCAGACATGACTCTGAGTCTTTAAAGTCTCATCAGAGCTGAAATATTGGTCATTTCTCTAGCGTCTGTAGGAGAAAAAACAAGGTGCAAGAACATTTTGTGAGCTGCAGAGTGAATTTTGGATCATTTTGGTTCTAGGGTTCTACAAAAAGTCCTTTGGTTGGATAGAACTGCAATTTGGGGCCAGACACTGGTGGTAGCCTGAAGTGTCCAAACGTGGGTATCCCTTCTGCAAACCAAAAAAAAAGACAACACAGAGACAGAATTACTTTTCTAAGACATTTTTTTAGAAAAGAAAAAGAACTAGTACCTTAAATCTAATACCTCAATAGGTTTTTGTCATTTCAGTGTCTCATCACTAAGTCCTTTAGATCAAGAAAAATAGAAGTACTCATTACTATCTGGATCATACCTGAATCTTAGGCACCCAGAAGTCACATCTGTTAGGTAAATTAATAGGAAAAGCTTTTCTGGTAGATTAATTTTTTTAGAATATACCAGAGAATTTTCAAGGATGGAATTTCCCCAGGAATTTTGAATGTATGGGTCTATTCTCAGTGGAGAAATAAAAAATCCCAAAAAGGTGGAGGGAAGGATTGAAATTGCAAAATACATCTCCACATTTCTTATACCCAAGCATTTGTCAAGGACATGGTTTTGATTGGGTTCCTCTGAGATTCTCTGAGGTTTGGATTTTAAAGATAATAAACATGTAAGTCAGCAAGACTGAAGAAACTGTGCCAGAATCTGGTTCTTGGCCATCATTAGGAAATACTAATTTCTTCCTGTAGTTGCTCAGGAGTATTAAATTTTCACAGTCATAGAAATGGGCAAAGATTCTGGAAACTGATTTGTTTTAATTTACTTGGCTCACCCCTAGTGGGAGTGATGCAACATTGACAGTGAACCCTCCCCGTCCTCATGAACCCAACTGGTGTCATGTTCGAGCCAAAAGAGAAAATATGAACAGATTCTGAGATATTGCAGCATTTTGGCAAAATCAAAAGTCTTCAGTTGACTATGTAGAAAGTGTTGCAGATATTAGGAAGTTTCACAAGTAGTGCAGCCTCAGGCTGCCTGAATTTGGGCTGGGTGGACTTTTCTCTATGACTGAGGTGCACAAAGACATTTTAGGCTGGTAGAACTCTGAGCTGACAAATCTGCCTTGGGATAGAGGCTTCTCTTTCTTGCCAAGGGATCTTACTCTGAGAATGGCAAGGATGTGAGTGTCAAAGCTTGGGGAGTAAATCTTGAAAGGCTTTTTCTTCAGCTGATCTCTAAGAGATCTTGTTCCATAGAATCATAGAATGTTTCAGGCTGGAAGGGACCTCTAGAGCTCATCTGGTCCAACCTCCCTACACAAGTAGGGACATCTCTACCTAGGGCAGGCTGCTCAGAGCCCCATCAAGCCTGACCTTGAATGACTCCAGGGCTGGGGCCTCCACCACCTCTCTGGGCAGCTCATTCCACTGATTGACCATCCTCATATTAAAGAACTTTTTTCTAATATCCAGTTCCATTTAGACTGAACATGGAAGGCAGTGCTTAATATGTCATGAGCAACAGGAACAGCTGCAGAATCCTTGACTCATATTTAGTTAAAACCAGTATATTGGATGGAAATGGCTTTATGAAAATTAGCTGGATTCTAATGCTTAGATTAAGAACAATTAATTAAATTAAGCCTAACACAACTCGGCAGATCTAAGGACATGTACAAGGTCCACTTCAGAGTAAAGGCTTTCCATCCTGTTAGTTAAATACTTGGCCATGGGATAGTTTTAAGCATATGTGTAGATCTAATTGCCTCATTCCACTCTTAAAATGGTCCAGTTCAAGGTATCACATAGAGGATCCTCACCACTCAGCACTGGTGAGACCTCGTCTCTGTGTCCAGTTCTGGGCTCTCGAGCACAAGAGCAACAAAAACACACTAAAGCTTTCTTTGTACTAGAGCCTTCACTCCAGTGAAGGCCCCAAAGGTGATTAAGGACTTGGAACATCTGTCACGTGAGGAGATGCTGTGACAACTAGGGTTTTTGAGCCTCAAGATCAGCTTGGGAGCAGATCTTATCAATATGTATAAACACCTGATGAGAAGAGTTAGACTTTTCTCAGTGATGCCCATTGAACAGCAACGGGCACAAATTGAAATACAAGATATTCTCTTTAAATGTAAGAAAAATCCTTCCTGCTGTGAGTGTGGTCAAACACTGAAACAGGTTTTCCCAAAGAGGTTGTGGAGTCTCTATCCATGAAGATACTCAAATCCCAACTGGACACGACCCTGGGCAACCTTCCCTAACAGACACTTCTTTGAGCAAGAGTGTTAGACAAAACAATCTTTGGGAGTCTCTACTAATCTCAACACTTCTCTCATTCTCTGATTTCATGTCCCACTAAGGGTGTAGCTATTAAATGCCCAATTTAATCAGAAGGGTCCAAGCACTAGAAGTAAAAAATGGAGGAAGGGGAAAGCACTGGCAGATAACTGGCTCAAGGAGTGGGAAGCAAGGGAGCCCTTTCATCTCTTAGGACTTGTGACAAACACATTAAAACATGAAATGCATCTTTTAGCTCAAGATGCCACCTGCAGGTGTGTGCAACATAGTCCTAAGCTGTGTCTATGAGTGGAATATAGCAAAAGCAGAAACTTGGGTGTGATTCAGTTGGTAGCACAGGAAAGCAAAAAGTAAAATCTTTTCACCTTACCCCTCATAGAGCTTTTCATGAAATTTTCCATAGTACTTGCTTAGATCAGTCCTATGGCCCATAATATACACAATAATAGAAACCACAAAGAAACTCATCATACCCCAGCCTTTTGTAAAGTGGTCCAGCTCCACTGAAATCACTGAGGATGTAGCTAAAGTATCATCACAGCTCTTCTTACAGCAAGCAGGGAGCACAGGCAAGACCATGGTATGTTTGAGAAGAGAGTAAAAGAGTTTGGGAGCTGGTTTTTAATATGTAGACACTGGCAACGAAGCTGCAAGATTTTAATCACCGACCCTGTTTTACAAGTGCCATGCACTTCATTTGCTTATTTTGGGAACAGCTTATTACTTTGTCTGGTCTACTGTAAATGTTAATGCATGTAAATGCTAATCAAGAGTCTTGGTCTAGTTTCCCATCTCACCTAATTGGATTGCATTAGAGCTTGTTTGGAAGCTTGTGTTCGGAATCAGAAATGGGGTTGGATCACATCTCCCCTGTCCCAGCATGGTGGCAGTTCCACTGCAAAGGGAGTGGAAACTCACAGTAGCGAGGCCAACATCTGAGTGAAGCCAAATCCCCTTTTTATGCAAATAAATATCCTGTGGAGTTACTGGGAAATGGTCACACACCTCACGTCAGAGCATCTAGCAGAAGTAAGGACCTCTGTGATTTTACAACAAACAATAGAGGATTTGTAGTGACCACAGGATTTAGCCGAATGTAGGAGTCTGTTTATTGAAATGTATTAAAAATATAGAGACTGGAGGGAGGGAGAGAGGAAGGAAGGGAGGAAGGAAGGAAGGAAGGAAGGAAGGAAGGAAGGAAGGAAGGAAGGAAGGAAGGAAAGGAGACAATTGAAGGAAGAAGATTGGGAGTGAATTAATTTGTGGGGAAAAAAAATCTTTCCTTCCAAGAGAAGGGTGAGCATTAGAGAGAGAAGAAAGAAAAGAGGTGCTGCAAGTGAGTTGTTTGGCAAGAAGATGGAGATGGTAACAACCCCAATATGATAATTGCCATAGTCCTGTTGTTTAGTTGTTTCTTACAAGTTTTAAGTTCAGAGACTGCACAGTAAAATATCCTCTGGCTTTCTTATAAATCAACTCCCCTGTTTGTTGTAAACACAACCTGACTTGGGAACTAGCAATGACAATGATGAAAGAATTACCTATCCTCCCCCTAGAAGCTTGGCAGCTTTCCCATTGCTAATGCTTCCTCTTTGCATCTCCTAACAGTTCAGTTGCTGTAATCTCCATTGTGGGTGTTGAATACCCAGTGTCTGTAATATATTTGCACGTCTGACATTGAGTAATAGCTTCCTAAAAATGCCTTGAAGGCCATTTTAAAAGTGGCAAAATGGTCTGTAACAAAATAGGTAAATGCAGAAACCTTGTGGGATTTACATAAAAAGCCCTTGAAGAAGGGAAGGAAACAAATTGCTGTCTATGTTCAGCAATTGTGTTAAGATACCTTTTGCTCCAGCACTTTTCATAGATACAATGTCAATACACTTTTTCCTGGGGAGATGTAGCTCTTCTCACAAGAGTGTCTATCAACTAGAGGATAAGATGGTATTCAGGTCAAGAAGAGCTCCAGAAACGAGCATCACTTGTGGGGACAGTTTCAGGTAGGTATTTTCCTAGACATTGTAGAGCCTCGTGGAAGAGCCTTCCACTTGTCAAACTTCTTTACAGACCCAGATTCTGATTGAGAGATTAATAAAATCTCTGGAAAAGGTGGTAAACAACAGAAAAGATAAAAGACAAAGTCTTTCATGGTTGCAAATGTTTTTGTCTACATAAACCTAACTATTTGTATAGATTATATGTGGAATTTTATTCCACACTTATAAGTGCTTAGGGTTGATAGTTATCTACACAAGATGAAAGAATAATCTCTTAAATAACTGTTTTCTCAGTAAATAGCTTCCTGGGACCAGAAAGAAATAACTAAGAAATAATGTTGTGAGGATGAATAAACTATTGCATAAACAATTGACAAAGATTTTATCTTTTAATAACTATCTTTTTGTGTCTCCACTGGAACAGAAGCAAAATTGATAAGCCTCATTGAGACATGTTTTATATTTTGTTGTAACCATTGCACACAATCTCTGCATGCTGTCAAAATGCTTTGCCAAGGTTGAGCAAGGATAAGGACACCACTGAAGTTCTTGCCATAGAATGTATCTAACCAACATCTTATGGCAATGGAGCTGAGCATGCAATGAAGAGGCAATGACTTGGGCACACATTGGTAAGCAAATATATCCATGATTCTGTTATAATCAACTCACTGTAGAAGTTGGAATGACATTAGTGGTGGAAATTATGGTGACACTCAGGTGACCATAGAGGAAAAAGCTTTCATGAGGTGCAAAATCATGTAGGCAACGGTGAACATTAAGAGAATCATCCAATATTAAATCCTTTATCAGCATCATCCTCATAACTGCCTGGTGACAGTTGAGGGTGACAGACACTGGCCCAGGCTGCTCAGGGAGGTTGTGGAGTCTCCTTCTCTGGAGACGTTTAAAGCCCACCTGGACATGTTCCTGTGTGACCTGCTCTAGGTGACCCTGCTCCGGCGGAGGGAGTGGACTAGATGATCTTTCGAGGTCCCTTCCAATCCCCAACATTCTGTGATTCTGTGATTCTATGGTTACATCCAACCTATCTGGGGCTCTTATGACTCTTGCTGGTTTCGGTGACCTCTCAGCCACCACGCAGTCCACAGAAGACATAAAGACCCATCTGTCAGGAGCGTGGTCACTGCTCACAGCTATGGGTCAACAACAGGATCACTGTATTCTTGACCTGGGGAATGAAAAAAGACAAAACCCACCTGGATGTGTTCCTGTGCGACCTGATCTGGGTGATCCTGCTCTGGCAGGGGGGTTGGACTAGATGATCTTTCGAGGTCCCTTCCAACCCCTAACGTTCTGTGATTCTGTGAGTGTGGGCCACTCTCCCTACCATGGTAAGAAGTGTCTTAGACGTGCTGTTTAGCAAAGAAAACAAGTACAGAAAGAAAATCTGGCAGAGAACCTGGCACCTTTCAGTCAAGTGAAACCATTATTTCAATCAAACACTTACTTTACCCTCTTTTTTCCAAAGTAGACACTGCAGGGTGTAGCCTGAGATGTCCAGATTTTATTTCCTAACCGCTCAGCTTTATATTTCATCTGGCTTAGCTTTATTATTTTTATAGTCTACCAAATGCATTGAAGGTTTATAACAACCATTTTCAATGTCTTCTGTTTATCCTTGAGGCAGTCTCCTCCTGCCTGTTGCTAAACTGCTTTGAGTAATGTGGTTATTAAAAAAAAAATAAATACATCTCTGTGAAATGCATCTAAATGTGATCCTCCCTGAAATGCTATTTAAATTCTATACTACATCCTTAGCTCAGAGGTTTAAGGATATTTTTTTAATCCCTCTGTCTAGTCTTTCAGTCACAGATGAACTTTCCAGGAATAAAACTTTCAAGAGTCTCACACATGATACGATGAAATTCTACAACAGAAATGACACAAACTTTTATCCACTTGCTAGAGTCAGATTATTTCAAGAAATACATTCTGCTCCAAGTACCATCATGTTCCCCTGCTGTATGTTTCTGAAGTAGTCATGGCTTTCATCACTTCACATTTAAGGAGTCTTATGCTATTTTTCTGTATGCTCTACTACAGCAGAGAGGACCTGTCAGCCTGAATTTCTTTCATTCTCAAAGTCATTATCTAGAAGAGAGCAGAAGAAAGTCTTCTTAAGATATATCCTCTGCTTTCCCATGTAACCACCTTTATTATATATTTAAAAAATAGAATCTTTGAAGATATCTACTTTGAGAGACATTCTGAAATTAGTAAAAAAGGGCAGAGAAAGAAGATCTTCATAGTTTCCCAACTGCATCCACTAAATTTAATGACTGAAAGCTCCGATTTCAATCAAAAAGATTAATAAAATAAAATAGAATAGAGGCATCAATCATTTGGTGGAAAGATAACAGTCCCAAAGAAAAGAAGATTTCAGTTAGCTGATTTCCCCATTTTAATTATTTTCATTTTATTGTGACCACAGCTGCTGTACACCACAGACCAAAACCCTTCTCTGGAACCACCTTTCTAACAGCCCGTGGTGTTGGCAGGGCTGCAATGCCCAGGACAGGAGGACCTTTCATGCACTCTCCAGTGCTGGAACAGTCCAGCAAGTGGGCATTACAAGGAGATGGCTCTGGGCCAGAAGAAAAGGTCTACAGCTCAACACTGTCTTGTAAACAGAGTGATGGTCTTGATTTGGGTGGAAAGATGGTGATATGCAACAACAAGATTGTAGAAAGCTGTGCTGGAGAAGTGAATGGTGTTTTAGGTGGCCTAACCCAGCATCTCCCCTATTTTACAACTCTACGTACCTAGCAGCTACAACTATTTCACAGTGGGGGGTTAGTGAATTCATTTCCAACATCTTTTTAATAATTAAGCTGCATTACAGAAAGCATGCAGAGGTATCAGGAAATGATTCCCATAAATATATCATAGATGTGCAGCTACTGAGCAAGTCTCTTTTACTTGCTAGAGGGAGGAGGCTGATGATAGAAAAGCTTGTGTGCACTGGCAGTCTGCATTTCTCTAACAAACTTTGCTTTCTGGCAATAGTTGCACAGGAAATCTTTTCCACTGTGGGATACTGTCTGATGAAACAGTGTAGATAGTGATGGAGAAAATGGTCTGTATCCAACCAGAAAGCATTTATCCATCTGCTGCCCACTGTTAACAAGTATCTGATGATAATGGAGAAGTTCTAAAAATATTCCTAAATTTTCAGTTAAATATTCCACTGCACAAGGCACAGCACAAGATTTTCTTGGGACTTCATCTCAACCTTTTTTTTTTTCCTTTTCAAATGCAAAGAAACATATCTTCTAAAAGTTATTAATTGCCAAAATAGAGATAAAAAAGAAAATCTGACTATCAGAGGTAAAGTTCATTAGTTCAGCTGTAATCCAATTATGAACAACTGTTAATAAACCTTTATGACAAGAAATTAATTTTAAAAAAAGTAATAGAAAAAAATCTATGGGATTAAGAAGGTCAACATGAAACTTCACATTGAAATGCTGCTCCAGTGTTTAGAGAAGAGGGAGCTATGAACATATATTGCTTTTGGCCCACGGACTCATCACAGAAGGAGAATGATCCCAGATAAACCAGCACAGATTTTTAATTAAGCTCTGTGCAGTGCTGGGACAGGGCTCTGGGAATTTAGTCATTTCTGTATGATTAATAAACACCAAGTTAATGGCCAGACGGGACCAACAGATCAATCAGTTTGACATCTTGCAAAACAAAACTCATGAGACTTCAGCCACTTGTCCTGCTCTGCTTCCAGACACATCTAGTCTTGATCTGTGGGTAGCCAGAGATGCAAAATTTGTTGCCTCCTTTGGGATCCTCTTTCACTGGTAAAAAATATACGTCCTGCTGGCAACTTGAACACCCTGAGTTTTATTTTACCATCTGTTTTTTCTCACTAATATTTTCTTTCCTGAGTTAAAGGACATTTTGTATTTGGGGTTTTCTCCCCATACTGATAATCGAGTTTTCTTTCTCAGATTTATTTTTCATGAGGGAGTCTATCAGTGTATGACACTTCTCTCAGCATTCAAAATTTTTTGAGGTTCATTTTTTCCTTTCTCCAGAACTGTCCCAGGAGATTCTGCATAATGTGGGGACCAGCCAGATAATGCTCCAAATATATGTATTAGGGAGATCTTGACAAATTTCAGCTTCTTGTTTGAAGGATTTCTTTATTATCCCAAGACACAATGATGCTATTTTTTTGCATACTCGGTGTTATTATAAGTGTTACAAGGAGCATTTTACAATCTTTTATCTTTCTGATTTTATGTGGCTAAATGCTATATGTCTGGCACTCAAAAGATTAATACAATTAAATAAAATACTGTATTATTTCAATTAAACTAGCAATTTAAAGATGTAATGGGATACAGTTACCTGTTTGCACTGCACTTATGACATTCTACAAGGTAATTATTCTACAGAAGGTCATTTCTGATTTAGACCTCTGCCTTGCACCTTGGCTGTTCAACTTGAATTTACTGATCACATCATCTTCCTCAAGGATAAGAGGCTGCTTAGCAGAGGCTGTACTTTCTGATTTAGAGTTGACTTCTGACACTGCAATCACAATTCTCACTGTAAGAGGCAAACTGTAGCTCTCAGTCATGCTGATGGTGGATGGAATCACGTTACCTTTTGTGCACACTCACACCAGAGTTGAAACACTCCCTGGCTATGAATGTGATTGATGGCTGAACCACAGATGTCCCACAGGGCCTCTTTCTTGCCCTATTCTGATCTTCCAGAAGTGGCCTCAATTGCCACAAGAAAAGCATTGTTCTCACTATTGCTTTGTCATGGGCTGGGTAATAATTACGGGTAACATTTTATACAAATGCATTCTGTCTGCCTGTATTTTGTGGAAATTAGGCAATCAGAACCTGATTCTTTCTGCTCGGCAATTTTCTCACAGGGTTCATCAAATCCCATTGTGTGCTCATTGAAGAGGACACTTCTCTTTTAAGCACACCAGAAATGTGACAGTCAGGGAGCATCAGAAAGAGCAATACCCACAGGCTTGGTGACTGTCTGTAGGGAGGATAAAACATGAACAGCAGTTTCATAATAGGAGAGACAATTTATCTGTAGGAAACCATTTTGGAGGCTTAAATTCAAGGTGAATTACTGAAATGGGCAGGGGGTTATCTCAGCCCAGATCACTGTTTGCTTAAGGTTTATTTCCTCCTAGCTTCCAGTTTAGATATCCACCTCTAACATGCTAAAATCTAAGATGGTTGCCTTACCTTCCTTAATGTCTACAGGAAGAGTTCAGCAATTCCAAGGTAAGTCATGTTAGGACAAGTGGTTTACTTTTAGAAACACCTGTCTCCCTCCAGAAATTATACAGGGAGTCAGGGCAACTAGGCTGGACTTACATGACAAGATTTTGGGTGCACAAGGTAGGGAAAAGTCATTTAATCTTCTGCATCCCGTGTGGTTCCAGGTCTCTTTTTAGATGTGTGCTGGCACATTAGGACTGGATTTGACTCATTGAATCTCAGTGGCCATAGAATCCCCAGGAGCTTGCTGTGCATTGTGACTATCTCCAATGTTCTGGAAGGCCCTGGAAGGTCAGTACCTAATAGGCAGTTTGTAATTGCAGAAAATTGTTGGTTGAAAGAGGGTTGGCCAAGCCTACGACTCATGGTCTTGCCTACTTGTTCCACAGACAGTGCTCAGAGAAGACCAAGCACAGTCATGATATGAAATCTTTCATCTGTAGATGGTTAGTTTCAAAATTGCACATCCTGTCTGGAAGGTTTAGAGAAGAGATTCATTAAATGTAAATTAAACATTGTTACAGTTGTGATGATGTTTTGGTTTGTCTTGAAAAAGCAAAACTCCAAAAGTTGCTCATTAGAATTTTGCCATAAAGAAAGTGTGTATTTGTGATACACACACATTAACCAGAAAACATCTTTGCATCAGAAAACAACCCAGTCACATTTTATCACTTTTCCTTAACAAAACCACTCCCATTATATGATAATAATGAAGAAAAAAAATCTATCATGTTTTCCTTTTTCAAATTGTGATTGGTTCAAAATGGATTTTGTTATTGAGAGATTTTTTGGCAGGAATTTCAAAAGTCATTGTGCACACCTAAATTCATTGCACCCTGAAGTGAGTGGCAGGACCTGTGAGTTCCAGTGAGAACATGCTGTACTCAATGCAAAGCAGGTTAGATACTGAGCTTTCCATACCTACTTCTTTCACATCTCTAAACATCCTTTGTGCTCTTGTTTTCTCACTCTTTTTACCCTAAAACCACTCAAATGTACCAATGGCTCAAAGAATCACTTGCACTAAGCCACATTCATGCCCATGACACTGTGTCAGTATTAGACTTAATCAAGGCTTTTGGCATCAAGCCCCTGACCACAAGAATTCCCTGTATCTGCATCTTGTTATAGGCTGCACCCCATCCAAATGCCACGTTCAGCTCACAATTTCACAATCCCTTTGAGTAAGCACAATAAAAATTGTTTTGTAAAACTTTGCTACTTCATTTAGAAAGCAGAAGAGCCAAGGACATTCATTATTCAGGAGGAGGACAATGTTTAGTTGTGGTACTTAACAGTAAACTGATTCTCAGTTTAAAAATCTGATTAAATCATCCTTGGGATATCCAGAGCGACAAAACAGTTCAGTTGGAAATTAGGATGATCAGGGACAGAATAAAGCACTGACATAGATTAGCTGAGAGGGCAGGAGCATCTTCAGCCTCAGAGGTTTCTAACAGCAGACACTGGCTGATAGGATGTGTTGAGTCTGTCCTGAAGCAGGATGGACAAGTTGACCTTCCAAAGTCCCTTCTAGCTCTGTTGCTTCTAATTTCATATTTCTTGTATATAATATGGGAATGGATTCATTTAAATAGACTGATTGGGTTTGAGCTGGGAGCTGAGAATCACAGGTCTGCCAGGATTGCTGTGAGGCTGCTTTCTTCTACACTTCTTTTTGGGGTGAAAGGATTTAATTGGGGCATTAAACAAGAAGCTCTTTACATGTGCCATGCATTAGCTGGGTGATAAAAATCACCTTTAAAGTTTGCAGAAACATGCACCAAAAGTAAGGGCCAACTGGAGACACTTCTTCCTCCTTAACCATAAGGGTTATGGGACAACATGAGGGAAAGGTGGACAAACCAAAGAGACATCCTGGTCACAGGGTGTGAGAATAACCAATCTAGTCACCTCCTAACATTGTGTTTTCTCCTTGCTTGAAGAAAATTTTTATTAATTATGATATAACGTAATTCTACTTTCAGGGTCACATTTAAAAACCCCAAAGAGCTGGTTTCATCCTCAGCACACGTTCATTCTCCAAGTGTTCCCTTGTTTTCCAATTATTATTCCCTAAATCTTTTTCCAAACAAAATCAGCACATGCAACTGGCTGTAAGACTTTTTGGTAACGATGACCAGAATGAGGTCTCCATGGAAAGGTTGGTCCAAATCCATACATGACATCTTTTACTCTCTGCTCTGAAGCTGCTGTGAAGGGATTCAAAGTAAAACAAAGCTGGGTGTGAAGTCTGATCCTTTCTTTGGGTGATATGGGATGACAGGTAAAGCAAAGGGGAGAAATTAAAATCTTGCCTATTTTAATGATAACTTGGTAAAAATTTATTTGCAAACAGAAAAGCTGAATATTTTTTTTTTCTTTTTTTTGAGGATGTAACTCAGCAGATTAAGAGAAACACTTTTTAGATCTTTTTAATCCTATCTAGTTACAGGACTTTTTTGTTATAGTGATACTGCTGGTATCCAGACACACTTCCTGGGAACCTGAGAGCTTTTAGTAGGATATTTGGGAAGAAAGAAGCAAAGATTAAATAGATTAAGAATTCCTGAGAAACAAAGAGACCACTTCCTCCGAGAAAGCACCTTTGACAATTTTACTTCAAATGCAACAAGAATCTTTTCCCAGGGAAGAACTATGCTTGCTTTCAGGATTCTCTTGTATGTTCCTTATTATAACTCATAGTTTTCTGTTGGAAAGACAAAGCAAAGATAATAGACCAAGTATGATCCTGCTATGCTGGAATAAGTCAGTAAAAATGATGGGGATGATCTATGTTGTTTTCAAGAAGAGGATGTCTATATGAAAGTTGTTGTACTAATTGGTACTTTGTGCAGAGAAGATAGTTCTGGACTTCATAAACTGACCAGATTGAGTCTGGAGCCTCAGGGAAAAGAATGGAAATATTAGGTGGATAAAAAGGAGAATCTGGCAAATAAAGAGATGCCAAATGTACAGAGCAACAGGTGAAACTCTATACCAGGGAAGAAGCAGCACATGGGAGAGCCCAGGTCCACCTTCTTTTTGAGGGAAATGGTGAGCATCTGGAGAGCCTCTGGGAAACCAAACCTTCATAACACCTCAGGTGCTCTCACCTTTCTTTCTTGAATGTTAAGTTCCTTTTAGTACATAAAAATAGTGCCATGTTTCAAAAGAGGCTGCTCTGAATCAGCACATCTTTGGTCACAGCTGCTTAATGCTTTTATAGGCTCCAAAACTTGCTGGAGCTGCTCAGAAAATACATCCTCCAAACTAGGGCGAAGCATCTTAACAACATGCCAGGAGAAAATCCTTGGATTCAGGCCTGATATGAAAGTAGTGACACAGCAGTCAACAAAGAGGATGTGTTTTAGGGACACTGAGGAACTGGGTCAGCTCATCCTGGAAGTGCTGATGCAAGGTAGTCATTGAACTCAGTAAAACACAGTGAAGGGTAAGGTCTTTTACTCAGTATTACCTTCCAATGGATTTGTTTCTGCAGAGGGTTTAGTGTGTGGATATATTTAGTGCAGCCCCCCCCATATTATGGGTGGACCCACTATGGGTCCATTTGCTTGCAGATCTCATTTCATTATTAATTGAAAGACACAGTCACTGCTGAATGGAGCATACAATTGAAGATAGACAAGCTGCCAAGTTGGGTCATCAACTCTAGTTGATGATCCAAGCTCAGTGATACGAATTTTTATTATTCTGGCTTTTTTAATTTTCTTTCAACATAGGTGTTGTTTGCAGGATTGAGCACTGTTAAAATATTTCACAGAGACATCTGAATATAACTAGCTAGATGTTTTCAATTAGATTTATCTCCCTTCACTTTAACTTTCTCTTTCATATTGAAACCTGAAGAGTAGTGCATCTAAGCAACTCCAACCCAGCTGCATCATGGTCTTATACAAAGCAGAATCCAAGGTAAGATCTAAGGAAAAATGTAAGATCAATGTCTTAAGTAGTGTGTAAATCATTGGATGGAGACCAGACATCTAAGCCACCCTTGAAAAGCCAAGAAGTTTTGGAACACGACCTTTCTAGTTGGAAAGTAGGAATGAGATACATTGATACATATTTTTATTGAGATGTATGGAGATAGATTGAGAAGATCTGTTTCCAATAGATGGCTTTTCAAAAGAGATGCTCACAATAAAAAAACCAACCCCAGTGGGACTGTGAAACCCATTCAAACCAACCCTGGTATTCAAACAAGCCTGGTCAATTCAAATCACAAGACACCCTTATAGGTGGGGAATCATATGAAAACTTTCACTGACTTTGCTCATGTTTTTTCCAGAACTGTAGTTAAATAGAGGCATTTGATCTCAAAAATTCTATTTGACACAGTTAACTAACAGTAAACTGTTTTTCCTCAGGAAAATCTGTGGTTTTCCTGATGTTCGAGGTCACCTGCACAGAAAAGCAGAGCTAGTGATTAAAAAAAATATAGTGTAATATTAAAAATAAAATAATGGAACCCACTGAAAAGTGTCAATAAATGTAAGGTGAAAAAGGACAGCATGGTTTGGGGTTTTTATCTAGTTTGACAAGGGGAGATTGCTGCTTATTTGCAAAACTGCATTAGGTTTTCCAGCTCTTTTCAAAACCAGAGTTATTTCAGTGGAGATTCAGTTGATATAAGTGGATTCTTATCATGAATTGATCAAATTTAAGATGTCACCATTGGCATTCTTTTCTAGGTGTATTTATACTCCTTTCCTAGGTATATTTATACTCCTTTCCTAGGTACATGTATGCTGCTTTTCATGAGCTAAGCTGATGTGGACCAGAAAACCAGGTTTGAATGCTATATGGACTGTGTTTTGAAAGTCCACGCTCAGCCATGTGCTCTTAGACCTCCAGGTTGTCTAGATGCTGTCCAAGGGAAGACAGCTGGACTGTGAAACATGATGATTTGTGGGATACTGTTGTACCCACCCTTAAAGGATGAGGTAGTTTTAAGAGGATATGATGTCAGGGCAGTTCATTTGTCTCACCCCAGGCAACACCCTTACACTATGTCTCTTACATAGACCATACTGGGCAACTTCCTAAGCAACAGATACATCAATGGCCATGAATATCCAACTTGGAGTGAAATAGCCCAAAACACATGTCATAAATCAAGATAAAATGCAAATAAGCCATAACTTATTATGGACAGAGCTGTTCCAAATCCTCCTGAAGCTCATGCATGGACTGACCACATTGAACATTGGATTAAGTCAATGCTTTGCATTTTGGCATGTTTGCATTTGTTTGTTTTTAAGTTATATCATCACAGCCAGGAACTAGTAGGAGGTGAGGATCTGGCTTGCTTGCTGTACAAGGACAGTGCCTAATGTCCTGCAGCTTGTTGTCCTCACTGAAGATACACCCCACAGTTCTTTCTCCAGCAGGCGTGGACACTCACCACATACTGAAGCGTGGCTACACACACTCTTCTGACCTGATTAACTGTATTTTCCCCCAGAGGTCTATTCTGAAGCTCCTGGCAATGAGGAAAGCACTGCCAGTTCTCACTATCTGTTTGTTTAATGGGGTGCTGACTCCACTCTCCAGTGATCCTAAAAGGGGCAAAGAGCAGAAGTCACCAGTTTCCCTGCTGAGCTCAGATCTTGAGGCATCTAAAAAGAAAGCTCCAGAGAGCTTAACACATCTTTTAGTGAAGATTTATTAATTGCAGTAACATAAATCCTGTTCAAGAATTCTGACTTGGCTCTTCCCATTGCAGATGTTTGTGAGCTGTGCCTATGAGAACTGTTGGCCAAGCAAAGCCTGCAACTCTGAGCATCAGGGGAAAGATACCACTTAAACTTTCTACAAATATATGGAAAACCTTTTGACCTATGTTTACATAACAGCCTCAGCTGTGGTAGTCAGTGAGCTTGGACCATTCTTGCATGAAATGAAGATCAGAATCTCATGAGCAGTGGGTGCACATCCTTTATCCCTGGACACAGAGATGGATGTGACTACTCATTGAATAACTATTCACTTCTCTGAGGATCAGAGAATCATAGAATGTTTTAGGCTGGAAGGAACCTCCAGAGGTCATCTGGTCCAACCTCCTTACACAAGTAGGGACATCTCTACCTAAGTCAGGTTGCTCAGAGCCCCATCAAGCCTGACCTTGAATGTTAAAATGTCTGCATAGGATTCTACTTTCTGCAAGACCATCTTAAGTTACTGGTAACTAAAGGAATAAAACGTAAACAGCCTGAGGTCCATTTTCCCATCTTTAACATCTCTTGCTTTTCTTTCCTTGTATTGCAAAGAAAGGTATTAAGCTACAGCATCAAGTCTCCAAAATGTATTTTTGGTAATACCAGAGAGAACAGAGCCAGGCAGGGACAAGGTTACAGTGGGATATTAATTAGCTGCCCACTTGATCTCACCTGCAACCCGGAGTGAGTCTGTGTATTTAATTTATTTCACACATGACTTGCTCTTGCAATCCCTTTCCCACAATGCCAACCAGACTCTGCAGTAACCTTGGGCTCTGCTGCTGACATCACCTGCTGTGCAGTGTGCTGAAGTCAGTGCAAGAAATATGTGTGTGGGCACAGGCACAGCAGGTGGGGTGGGGAGCATCCTTTGTTTCAGGGAAGCAGCTCATGTTTCTGAGGCAAATTGTGTTTGGTCAATGGGTTAACAGGCAGGAATTTGCCTTTTTCTGGGTCTATCCATTTCCAAATGAGGCATAACCACCATTCCCTCTATTACCTTTAATCAATGCCCGCAAAGCTCAAGTCAGTACCACATGCAGCTTAAAAGCTGTTGCACTGAACATCTCCTTTAAATATCTTGGAGCCATGGGAAGCAGCACTTAATAAGGACCTTATTGTACAAATGGTTTGTGCTGCTGAACAGGGAGAAAGGCAGCTGAGAGTGAATTGGGGGCCTCTCAGCAGTCAAGTAAAGGGATGTGTATTGTGTGGTGAAGGAGTGGGCTTTTTCCCTGCTGGGATGGAGAAGGGAGCTTTGTTTCCTCCAATCCCGGCAGGAAAACCCACAAGACTCAAATCTTAATGATACTCACAAAATTTAGAGACTGATGGGCATTAAAACACCTTTCTTGAACTGCAACACCTGTGCCTCATGTGAAACCACCAAGCAGGAGAGATAACATAGCCCCTTGAAAGTTTCTTGCCACTTTTTTGCCTATTCAAAGAGAAGTGTGTGGTGGGCAGGGTCATACAGGGCTCTCCTTGATGCACATTCAGGCTTGGACCACAGTGAGCAAGCATGCTGGTCCATTCAGAGCAAACCAGGACCTTAGTGAGGACAGTGGGGTGCATGTACATGCATCCACTGACACCTCAGAATGGACCTGTTGGAGTGGGTCCAGAAGAGGGACACAAAAGTGCTGGGAGGGCTGGAAGCCTCTGCTGGGAGGCCAGGCTGAGAGAGTTGGGCTTGTTCAGCCTGGAGAAGAGAAGGCTCCAGGGAGACTTTGCTGCAGCCCTTCAGTACTCAAAGGAGACCTGTAAGAAGGAGGACAATCTTTTTAGCAGGGCCTGTTGTGACAGGACAGGGGTGATGGTTTTAAACTGAAAGAGGAGAGATTTAGACTAGAAAGAAGGGAGAAATGTTTTACACTGAGGGTGGTGAGAGCCTGTGCCAGGTTGCCCAGAGAGGTGGTGGCTGCCCCATCCCTGGAACCATTGCAGGGGAGGTTGTTTGGGGCTCTGAGCAACCTGCTCTAGTTGCAGGAGGGTTGGACCAGATGACCTTTAAAGGTCTCTTCCAACCCAAAACATTCTGTGATTCTGTGATTCTTATTCTTTCCAGGCTCTGGTTCAGCAGCAGTTTGGATGGATGGTTTGGTACCCAGAACCAAACATCCACAATCTGCATGACAACAGGAGTAAAATACTGTCACCACACATTCACATCTCCATGATTCTGACTTGAATTATTTTACAGCTTTCCAGCTTCTGGCTCTGAGCATAGTCCTACTGTGCTGAGCTGTACAAACACAGAATAAAAATATTATCTTTTTCTCCAATCTAAGTACATGGCAATCAACAATAGGCAGATTAAGAAAGAGAAAACCCAGTGACAGTATTGCCCAGCATGCAAGGGGAGGCAAATGGCTTGTTTCATGTTACAGTGAAGGACAGTAGGTACAAAATAACAAATGACAGGCTCAGATGGCTCACCCTCAAGTCTAGCTAAGTGTGGGAGGGCAAGATTGTGCAGATATGACAACCTGCAACCATCTCACTTCATAATAGTCAAGACATAAAACCATGAGAGCTTTAACTCCCTCGCGGTGATGACAAAGTGATTTAGAGATATTATATCAAAAGCACCATCAAGTTTTCGACATGACCTGGATTGACACTGAAGTACAGATAAAAGCTCACATGTTTTATCACCTGTTACTCTGTTTACAGCACGGCCATGCAGTGAGAAATAGCTCTAAAAGAGTTAGCACACCACAGGGTTTATCAGAGACTAACCCCCAGGACTTTTATCTTCCTTTATCCAGTCTGACTGCTGCAGACAGTTGAGCCATCTCTCTTAAAGGTGCTTTGGTTATGTCTAAAAACTGTACCTGTTGTCAGTTCCCTTTGTGCTGCACCCAGTGACCGCTGAGCAGATGCCCCCAGGTAGCAAATGGAAGTTTCCAAGGGACTAAGGAAAAAAAAATGAGTGAAGTGTTCCAAGGGAAAGATTAGTCATTGTATGTTCAACATGTGAACTAATGATTAGACCTATGCAAAGCAAGCCACAGGTAAGTGGTAATTAAATGAAGTTCTTGCAGTATTTTGGCTGCTTCTCAATTCCGTATCAAATGAGGCACATTATACTCTTAACAGGCAGCTATTTTTCTTCTACACATGCTGACTGCTCCTAACATTAAATACAGAGAGAAGAGCACTTTGCAGTGTGGAGTTTCATAACACTGAAAACATGGAGCTTCAGTTTTGAAACTGATGCTATAAATCAATTTGCCTCTCCAAAAAAAAAAGGGATTAAGCCTCACAAACTCCAAGGGAAGTAAATAAGCACACAGTTTGCTGTTGGAAATTGTTTGCTTGGTGTAATGTGTCTTTTAGGTTGCCATGCCTGCATAGGTAATGACAATGAACTGCTCTTGTTAGCAGGATACATCTCATACATACTGCTCCAAAACCTCCCTGTTCCTTCACAGAACTCTCAACAACAAAAGGCTGATGAATCTTATGAGGTTCAACAAGGCCAAGTACAGGGTCTTGCACTAGCCCTGGTGCAACCAGCATTATCAGTCTAGGCTGGGAGAGGAGATACTGGAGAGCAGTCCTGTGGAAAGAGACTTGGGGGTGCTGGAGGATGAAAAACTGGATATGAGCCACCAATGTGCACTCACAGCCCAGAAGGCCAATCCCATCCTGGGCTGCATCTAAAGAACTGTGGCCAGCAGATCAAGAGGGTGATTCTGCCCCTCTGCTCTGCCCTGGTCAGACCTCACCTGGAGCACTGCGTCCAGTTCTGGAGCCCCCAGCACAAGAAGGATGTGGACATATCAGAGTGTGTCCAGAGGAGGGCACCAAAATCATCAGGGGAATGGAGCATCTCCTATGAAGACAGGCTGAGAGAGTTGGGGCTGTTCAGCCTGGAGAAGAGAAGGCTCTGGAGGGACCTTAGAGTGACCTTCCAGTATCTGAAGGGGCTACAGGAAGGCAGGGGAAGGTCTATTCAAAAGGATTTGTAATGATGGGACAAGGAGTAATGGTTTTAAGCTAGGAAAGGAGAGATTTAGACTGGATATTAGAAAAAAGTTCTTTAACATGAGAGTGATAGATCAGTGGAATGGGCTGCCCAGAGAGGTGGTGAGGTCATTCAAGGTCAGGCTTGATGGGGCTCTGAGCAACCTGCCCTAGGTAGAGATATCCCTACTTGTGCAGGGAGTTGGATCAGATGACCTCTAGAGATCCTTCCAGCCTAAAACATTCTATGAAGCCTGTGAAGTTTTAAAGAGGTGAATGTAGAATAAGGACATCCATAAGAGTCAAGGTTATGTGGTTAATCTGCCTACAGAAAAGCCTTGTGCCTTCCCGTATCATAGCAAAGCATCATGTCTAGGTGAATTTGTTCTTCCCAAAGCAAGTGATCAAGTGTGCATTTTACAGCTGGGCTAAATAGAAGGGTCTAAAGGAAGCATGGAAAATGCAATAGTTACTTATTATTTTAATTGGCTAGACACTTTGCAGCTAAACAGGACGATATAGTCTCTAGAAAAGACTCTTTTCATATCACAGGCTTTTTGGTGGGTCACTCTTTCACCTACATGAAACTCCATAATCATAGAATCACAGGATCATAGAATCATAGAATGGTTTAGGTTGGAAGGGACCTCAAAGATCATCTAGTTCCAACCTCTCTGCCATGGCACAGACACCTCCCACTAGACCAGGTTGCTCTCTGAATCTAATCTCTGAATATAAGAATCTCCAAAAATACAAGTGAGGAGATACAACAGGGTTTATGATGTTTTACAAAAGAGGAAGACAGTGTTTCCATGAAAGGATCAAGGCAGTGTCAAAAGAGAGAACTGCATCTGGCTCTCTAGTAATAGTGACAGTGAGGTTGTAGGAACATCATGTCTTAAGAATGACGCATTAGGAGGTTGCATTTGTTATGATGAATTACCACAGTAGTGCCTAAGACCTTTAGATGAGGCAATACTTTGTTCTGCAACATGTAGAAACAACCAACAGAGAGAAAAAGCACTGGGTCATTTGGAGAATTATCTGGGTCATGTTTATGGAGAAGGCTGCTCCCTAACCCGCTGAAAACTCATACTGGGTGCTTGATGGAGCACAATATGGTATGAACAAGAAACTTTTCTTGTTTTAACCCTAGGGAGTGACCTGGGCCAAACAAGACTACTGGAGAGAGTCCAGCACAGAGCCTCTAAGATGCTGAAGGGAGTGGAGCACCTCCATTACGAAGAAAGGCTGAGGGAGCTGGGCCTCTTTAGCCTGGAGAAAAGGAGACTGAGGGGTGACCTCATTAATGTCTATAAATATGTAAAGGGCAAATGTCAGGAGGACGGAGCCAGGCTCTTCTCAGTGGCATCCAGTGATAGGACAAGGGACAATGGGTACAAGCTGGAGCATAAAAGGTTTCGGGTAAACTTAAGAAAGAACATTTTCACAGTGAGGGTGACAGACACTGGCCCAGGCTGCCCAGGGAGGTTGTGGAGTCTCCTTCTCTGGAGACATTCAAAACCCACCTGGACGTGTTCCTGTATGACCTGCTCTAGGTGACCCTGCTCTAGCAGGGGGGTTGGACTAGATGATCTTTCGAGGTCCCTTCCAATCCCTAATGTTCTGTGATCCTGTGATTCTGTGATCTGTCCCACTAGCCTCTGCCATTCAAAGCCTCCAAATTAAACCAGAAGTAGCAAAGGGGAAGAGTTCTAAGGTGTATTCCAAAGTCAAGCACTCCCACTGCCATGTACGTCCTTGAAAAAACTCCTCCCAAGCCTCTAATCACGTCTTTAATGTAGCAGGATGTGTCTTGTAAACAGAGGAAAATTAATTGTGCTGAATGGTTCAGGAAGACATCACTCCCTTGTCTCTTAAGTGCTTTGCAAACATCAGATGATTACGAAGGCTTAAGGCTGACCTCTCTGGGCTGGAAAGCTGCTTTAGAAAGGCTTGGAGGGGGGTTGTGGTTTCCTGAGCAAATGTGTTTGTGCACCAGGTGTCAGCACAGCACAATATTTCATTTCTGCTGGGATCAAGTTTGAATAACACAACTTCGGCTACTCCGTTATTAAATTGCTTCCTGATGTGTATTTAATGTTTGTAACAGCCTCTTTTTGCTATAATTTCTTTCATTAGTGCCAAGTTGTGTTTTTCTGTTTGCTGAAATGGTTCCTTGCCTTATTAGGCTGTGCAACTGCTTGATTATTTTGGCCATTATTTTCTCAGAAAAAAATATTTAGTGTTTCAGGAAGAACGGAGTCTGGAAATAAATTGATGTTGCATCATGTAACCCAGAATGATAAATGACTCAAAGACATTTAGAAACATGATTCAGCTCTTAAATGACATTTTAGTTATTGGTGTTCCAGTTCTTACAAGTTTAGGTCCAGATTTAAAGGCATTTAGGCAACTGAACTCCAGTAAAATCAAAACAATGTTTATCTAGTGCCTGTCTTTGATTTGGATTTTCACCTGTGAGCTCTCAGGTGGTGTTGAGTGCTAGAGCCAGACTTGTTACCCCTGCAAAAAGACAGCCAGGCAGGGGAAGAAGGCAGAAAACATGCTCTCAAATCTCTATTCTGCTCAACCTGGAAGATGTTGTTTTAAATCTCAGGAAACAACTATGAGTCTCAGACCCTTCTGTAAAGACATCTCTTAAAATCTGCCTGAATTCATTTTTGTGTAAATAAATATTCATTGGAACAAGTGCATGACCTTGTCTCCCTGTCAAGATACCGTGAAAATACTCTAATGACCAGACAGCAACTCATTTTTTTGGCTTATTTACTCTTAGGTGAAGTGGATATAGAATTATTTATACAAAACAGAGCAACTGCAGTAGGATTAATTAATCCAAACTGATCTAGCAGTCTCATGATTACAGCAGCCTCTTTGACTGCCGGAAACCTACAGGTAGTTCTCTGTTTCAAATCAAACAGCAAGGGGGAAATAAAACAGGTTTCCCAAATCCCAGATGAGTCCCCTCATCACTGAACAAAGAGGAAAAATCAAATACAGACCCTGTTGAAAGGGCTTGTCCCAGACTTTCTCTTTATGTCAACAATGTCTCAGGAATATGCTTGGGGATGCCTAGAAGATAAGATCTTTCCAGTGCTCCTGGGATGCCATTGAAGTTTGAGAGGAGCATGAGCAGTTGGATGGTCACATACATGCCCACTGGCAGAGAGCAGCACCTGGAAAACGCTGTCAACAGAAAATTAGGTACTAGAGGAATGTAAGTCACAATGAGGCCATGTGGGAAAGAAGTGGGGTATGGAAATCCTGGCTGCACCTGAGCACCAGGCTTCAGCATCTAAAGCAGGTGTCAGGTACCTCTCTCCCTTTGCTACACCCATTCAGGGCAGGTGGAGCTTTTTGTTGTGTTTGCATTGACACGTTTCATGTCCTAGACTGACTTGACACCACAATGCTTGTGACTCTGGGCCTGGTGACCCAAACTGTTGTTTTCAGCATGTTACCTGAACAGGTTGGTTGTTAATAGCCAGCCTCACTGGTCTCCTTGCAAGGAGAACTTGATGTTGCCTCAAGCTTTTCTTTTGTTGCAAGGCTGCTTTTTCATGAAAAGGGCACAGTTCATCCTGTTTCTCCCTGCTCAGGAGAAAATTCCTCTTCTTTCCTCGGTTCCTGATGACCACATGCCAGCACTCTTCTTATAAACCTTCTACAAATAGCCTCATTGATCCTTCTGGATGTGTCTCCTGCTAATCCACTGCTTTCTGCTGTGTCCTCTATTTGCTTGTGGGCTACTCATGCCACCCCTACATGTCTATAATTGCACTGATACACTCAGTGATATTAACCTGTGATTTTAGCTGGTGGTTCATGTTGCTCAACTTACTCAACTCTAGAGGTTTAGTGGCTTATATTTCTTCTAAAGAAAGGATAGACATGGCCACCAGCTCCAGCCTATTGCTACCCAAGGCTCAGCCTAACAGTACTTGAAATAAAAATGACTCCAGGATAAAATCAAAACAGATCAGTCTGCACATTTTTCTTTCAATGCGGCTTGCCAGCATCATTCAAGGTATCTAACTTTCTTGGGATGGGCTGTAAAGAGAGAAAAACTGAAAGAACTTGTTCTTTTTGAAGCATTTTCCAAGTCTTATTCAGGAAGGAGCTAGAACCATCCTCTTTAGTATGCTTATGGCTATATGAATGCATTAAATTGCCTTTTTGATCAGCTGCAAATACAATCTGGAACTGAGCAGATCCAAAATCCACTAAGTCACAGGGGACATTTTGATGGATATCAGTGAACTGTGGGTAAGTAGAAAATTCAAGTGTCTGCAATGAATGTAATTGAATAGGGTGAAGGAAATTCCACCCATGAATGCCACAGCTGGAACTGCTGTAAGGCACTTATTTTGACACTTAGAAACACTTTTTTTTTTTCAAACCTACTCCTTGGTGAGGTCACAAAAGATTTGCCAGCACTGCCTCAAGTTTTAAAAGGGTTTCTCATCCTTAGAAATGTTCTGGTAAATCTTTGCTGAAGTCTGGAGCAGCATTAAGGGGAACTGGATGTTTATTTTTTATTTCTCCTTCCTCTGAGAACACTGCACTTCCCTTTTTTTTTGGTAATGCCAAGGGTATGCAATGCTGCATTTCTTTTGGAGGTGCTTTGTGGGATTTTTTTCAACACTGTTATCTTTTTCAGGCACAGTGAAGACAATAACTGAGCTCCAATTCTGCAGTGTGCTGCTCTGAGGTCCTGTGTAATGGGCTAGGAAATCATACATGCTGTTCCCAATAAGATATGTTCAGATACTCCCACGTATAATCCTAAAAGTGCCCAGAGCAGCTGATGTGCTAGGACAATATCCCTATATATTACCTTATTACAGAAGTCACTAGGTCTTTCCTGGCACGTCCAGCCTTTCCAAGTCTCCACCTTTCTGTCCACCCTTGTTACAGTTCTGCTTAAACTGCAGGATTGAAGTGGCAGGAGTTTTATTTTCGTTAGGTATTTCTACTCCATTCACTACAGAGGAGCTTTGATCCAATTCTGTGGCTTCCAGGCTTCACTGAACCAACACTGTTACAAATATAAAAAGATGATAATATAATGAGCAAAAGAATGAGAATGCAAATGAAAATATGTTCATGCTCCCTATAACTATCTGAAAGGAGGTTGTAGAGAGGTGGGGTTGGTCTGTTCAACCAAGTAACAAGTGACAGGACAAGAGGAAAGAGTTGCACTGAGTGATATTTAGATCGGATATTAGGAAGAATTTCTCTGCTGAAAGGGTTATCAGGCATTGGGACAGGTTGCCCAGGGCAGTGGTGAACTCCCCATTCTTGAAGGGATTTAAATCAAGAGAAAAGTGGTGAAACAGACCCAGAAAACCCCAAATATCAAGAACATATAAATGACAGGAGTAACCTGGCTTGCTGTGCTCTGGTTTCTAGTGATGCAGGCAGTTGTAGGATGTATTCTTGTTCACAAACACATCAAGCTGCATTTGAAGACCAAAGAGGTTTCTTGTACCAGCATTTAGTTTCTCAAGTTAAAAAGAAATCATTATTAAGGTCATTTTGTTGTATTTCCAGCAGGTTGTACAGGCTTTTTTTATATCTCAAGCATTTGAAAATGCTGTGTTAGACCTTAGCAGGTTCTTTCAAAGACAGTGCAGCTGCAGAGCTCTAATACTACAGTTTGTAGATCTATTCAATTCCACAAATTAGAATTCACACAGGTACAGAAATGGCAATCAGGTTTTCCTGCAAGGGAAAGTGAGCAGGGGCATGGCCAGCAGTGAAAGGAGCTGGCATCTGGCTTAGTGCATCCTTGGTCTCCCTCTTCTGGCTCAGCTTGAAGGAGCACACCTCATCCTCGATGTGCTGCAGTTCAGCAGCACCACTACTGCCAGGTGGTGAAGAGGATGCCTGTGAAGATGACATGTTGAGAAGCAATTTTCCAGCATATGGCTGCAGGTATCAACATGGAGCAGAGAGCAGTGGACATTTTCAGCCTAACTCTCCCACCCTCCTCTGCTTTTTTGTGCACTGGATGAAACTCTGAGAAAATCACTGGATATCTCTTTAATACACGTGGAGGGGGAATGGGAGAAGGTTGAAGGAGATTGGGAAATGTGAGTGGGTAAATATATACAGGTCATGACTCTAGATGTTCTGATGTAGCTGTTAATTCTCAGCTCTGAGTAACTTGCACGTTTTACATGCTTGCCAGGACTAAGGGCTTAGGAACTCTAAAACTCAGTTACTAAGTTACAGATCATTAAAATATCCACAAAAGCTTTTCTACACATTTTTATGCTGTTACAACTTTTGTATCAGAAATAGAGTGACCAGCAGGACTGGGGCAGGGATTGTGCCCCTGGACTGGGCACTGGGGAGGCCACCTCTTGAATCCTGGGGTCAGTTTTGGGCCCCTCACTCCAAGAAGGACCTTGAGGGGCTGGAGCGTGTCCAGAGAATGGCAACAAAGCTGGGGAAGGGTCTAGAGCAAAAGTCTTGTGAAGAGCAGCTGAGAGACCTGGGGTTGTTGAGCCTGGAGAAGGGGAAGCTCAGGGGAGACCTTCTCACTCGCAACAACTCCCTGCAAGGAGGTTGGAGCCAGGTGAGGTCGGGCTCTTCTCCCAAGGAAGAAGCAACAGGACAAGAGGAAACGTCCTCAAATTGCACCAGGGGAGGACATTAGGAAAAATTTCTTCACCAAAAGGATTGTCCCAGGCTGCCCAGGGCAGCAGTGGAGTCCCCATCCCTGGAGGGGTTTCCAAGCTGTGGAGATGTGGTGCTGAGGGACATGGTTTAATGATGACCTGGCAGTGCTGCATTAACAGTTGGACTCAATGATTTTAAATGTCCTTTCCAACCTAAATGACTCTGTTATTCTAGAAGTCATTCCATCAGCAAAACAGATGAGAATTTGAGTTTCTTCTAAAGGGATTTTGGCATGAAGAGCACATTTGCTATTCTTTCTCTTTCTCCTGAGCCTCTCTGCCACAAACAGGTCTCTAAGTAGTTTTGCTTCTTTAAAAAAAAGTGAAGGCTATGGCTGTTAACATCTGACTTTGAAAAAGACAATATCCAACTTCTGTACCTCATAGCACCAAAGCTTTAGTGTATTTTGAAGTTAGGCATGAAACTGTGAGAAACAGCATCACTCATTTGGTCTGGCTTCCTTTTCCCAACACCTGGCTTACAGAGATGTGACATTTAGAGGGAAATTTGGCAATAAATCCATAAAAAGGATGTTAGTAGGGGATATAAGCTCTGGGACAGAGAAAGCTAGACAACCAGGGAAAGGGTTTGTCTGTATTTTGGGACTGATTTAGTGGTAGGACTAGGGGGAATGGGTCAAAACTAGAGGTGGGGAGATTGAGATGAGACGTTAGGAAGAAGTTCTTGCCCAGGAGGGTGGGGAGACACTGGCACAGGTTGCCCAGAGAGGTGCTGGAAGCCCCATCCTGGGACATCTATGAGGCCAGGCTGGCTGGGGCTGTGAGCAACCTGCTCTAGTGGGAGGTGTCCCTGCCCATGGCAGGGGGGTTGGAACTAGATGATCTTTAAGGTCCCTTCCAATCCTGACAATTCTATGATTTTATGATTCTATGCTGCTTTTGAAGCACAGGGACTTATAACCCACCATATGGCTGCAGCTGGTGTAACAGCTCCCTTTCTGTAAAAAACAGACATCTTTGGGACTTTTTAGTTGAAATCATATGCAACAAACATCTGCCTTTATATATAATAGAATATTACAGAATAAATATCATGTTTTTGCTGTTCTGCTTGTCGTTGCTTTTGATTTTCCTTCATTATGTGCATCCCTGTTGATGATTTATGCATAAAAGGAAAGACTTCTGAAGTTTGGCAAAGAGCCTGTTCTGAGTTTGTTGTGGTTTGGATTGCCTACCAGGTTGTTGTCTTTGCACTGACATGTGCTTTGGGGAGATGTGTGGCACGCATGGAGAAATCCTGCAAGAACCTGTATTAGACAGGAATTGCAGCTAAACCCAGTATTTGCTGAACCAGTTAACTTTTTAATGCTATGATTGGGTTTTTTAGAATTAAAATAAATAAGCCAGGATAAATAAGAGAAAACTCTTCTCAGCTTAAACCTGACAAGGTCTGAGACACCAGTTCCTACATGCAGCTGCACATTAGCACCTAAAAATCAGTGCCATGTGCTCAACTCCCCACCTCTCACCAAGATATCTTTGCTACAGCCCAGATAGAAGTTGGCAAGATTAGAAGTTAGAAAATTAGGGGAAAAAATATAGAAAAAAAAATAGAAAGACTGGAAATTAGCCCCACTTTGTTAGGAAGGAGGAAAGGTGCCTTCAAGACAAGATCTCTTGAAGCTGGGGATGTAGGAGCACAGGGATGTAAATTGTGCCCTTTATAGAAGTAGATTCCTGAGTAGTTGAGTCTGTAGGTGGGAGTGTCCAGCCAACCAGCTGTGATGTGGCACAGTCTGTGTGCCCTGCCTGGGGATTCTCTGAGGTCTAGTTAGAGCAAGAGTGAGTGCAGGAACTAACCCTAGAGGGCTCTCACGACTCAGAAACAGGCTGTTCATAGAAAAAAAAAAAAGGTTGGAGTATCAGAGGAAAGCCTTTTAATTCAAGCTGTAAATTTTCTCCTTTGGAAAGGAAACACCTCCTATTATTGTGGGTACATCTTTATATTTCCCTATGTATTTTGGCAAGAGTTTTGGTGCAACATTTCTCAGTTTGAAACATAATCAGGAAGTCTTTGGGGGTTTATTGTGCTTTTTCCTTTCTTTTTTTTTTTTT
>VYZX01017294.1:59570-305940 GCA_013401335.1 Brachypteracias leptosomus | reverse complement strand
TTTTTTTTTTTTTTTTTATCCAGGGAGAGAGAATCTTATGGAACAGTAACAGGACTTTTGAATACACTTGGCAAATCTGCTGACAATTTCTTAATAAATTATTAAACGCCATTTGATGAGCTTGAATTGTTGAAGGATTTGGGGATAATTATAAAAATAATAGTGAACTGGAAGATGCAAAAGTAATATATATTCCCTTCATTTGGATTATCTTGGGGGATTGGACTAGATGATCTTTCGAGGTCCCTTCCAGTCCCTAACATTCCGTGATTCTGTGATGCTAAAACAAGGCAAATATAAATATAAGATCTGTAACAAAATACCCTGAGGGATGTAGACATTCAGAAATAACACATGATGTGTACATTCGATATGAAATCCCCCAAACCTTTTTAGGTTTTTTGACATACAAAAGTTGTGTGACATCAGCTCCAGCAACAGAAATTATGATTATCTGCACGGGCCATGTATTCAGTAGGAAGTTTTACAGCTGACTTACTTTTGATCCAACATAACAGCTGTTGCTGTTTCTTGGAGTACAATATGTCCTCATTGTGAGGGGCTGTGTCAGCAGATGATGCAGCCTCCCATGGCAAGGATCCCAGCATTTCTAGGAGCAGGTAGGTCACCAGAGCACAACTGCTCAAAATGTTGTCACCAACAGTTGCAACATGTTGAGAGGACTACAAATGAAGCCTACAAATTGTATTAAGATTAGTGGTTAAAAAGGTGGTTTAGCTTAGTTGCCAAGGTCATTAAGGTGGTTTACCTTTGTTGCCAAGGTCATGGTAAAGGAGAAAAAGATGGTGTGGGACCAAAAGGAAGGGTGAGGAAAAGTTAAGGTTTGGTGCATCACCTCTGACAGTCCGAGGAAACCTGGTGTGCCCCAGCCAGATACTTCTCAGCTTTTATCTCTCTCACATAGAATCATTTAGGTTGGAAAAGACCTGTAGGATCATCAAGTCCAACCTTCATCCCAACATCTTCCTGATCATGTCCCAACATACCTTTAAACTACAAATATTATTTAATAAATCCACTCCTTTGAATTTAAGGGGCCGAGGTTAGGTCCCATTAATCACATTTACCTAATCAATAGCATTCTCTTAGCACAGTTTAATGTTCTGGGTAATTTTTCCCTATCTGCTGGCTATATCTGCAATTAAACCCTTGATCTTAGAAGTGTTCTGATTAGGGGAATAGCTCTGTAGCATTAAGAACACTTCACATTAAGGATTTTCAAGTGAGTATTTGTACACTAATGATTTTAATCCTAATGAAGATGTTATGTTCTGCTCCTCCAGAAGAGAAAGCCCTGGTCTCAACATGAAACCAGTAGCAAGTTTTTATGTTTCCTGATATTCTAATTATATATGAGAATAAAAACAAGACAGCACTCCTGGCATCTCACATGGAAATTCTGCTCCTTTTTTTTTTAAAGCAAAGGATGGCATGAAACAGTTTGCAGCCAAGCTGGAAAATCCCACATTATTATCCAGGATTTTAGAAAAATCAGGAAAATATTAATGCCAGGCATATTGCCTTGATTCCACTATATTGGCTGATCAGAAAACATTTACTAATATGATTAACAAATTAAAGGTAGCTTTGTTTGGATACTAGTGTACTGATTTATTTTTTTTCCAGAGATGACAAATTTCTTGGGAATTAGAGCTTTGTATTTTAGAGTCTGGAGTGAAATACTCATAACTCATTTGCCTTTTTAAATGTTCACCTGTATTTATTATTCACAGGTGTCAGAAGTTGTGTACCACTAGTAACTGCAATGAGGAAAACTTTTCCCCTTCTGTGGTAATTTTCTCCTTTAAAAAAACCCCCCAGTATTACTCACAAAGCAGAAGGAGAGAGGAGCTGTTACCAGCTCAAAGTCAGCTGAACCAAACCAGAATGATGTGGTTGCTGCTAGAGGTTATGAGTCAATTCTCACTGTGATATCCACTGAAGTATATCAGAACATTAAGCCAGAATTCCTATGAAAGAGAGAATTCCTATAACACATAAGGATCTAATCTGGAATAACAGCTGGGTTAGGAAAGAACAGGCAATCATTTCTCTGGAAAAAGAGAAAGGAAAGTTGCTGGTAAAGGATATTATTTCCCAGCTTAGGAAGTACTGATTGGGAACAGGAGCTGATTCATACACACCCTTGCAAAAGTTAAGGTTTAAATATGTACTTCCATGCCTGAAAATACCACACACTGGAAAAGAACTACCAAAATTCAGCTAAAAAACTTTTAAGTTGCAATCTTGTAATTAATTGCTCCTAAATAGCAGAAGAGACACTGTGTATGATCAAAGTGCTTGGGCATTTATTTATTCCTTCTTCTTCTCTTCCTCTATACATGACCTTCCAATCCTGCTACCTTCTTGCAAGATAAATAAGATACAAATACCATCCTGTAGTTAAAATTCTACACAAAAAAAGAATGACCAGTTGCAAAGTAAAGACATTTAATTTCTGAATGGCCCAAGTTCAGTATCCTGTGTAAGTCTTACTTCAGGCCTGAAGTATTACAGGATTACTCAATTAAATTTATAATCTTAAATTCAACCTTTTTCCTTGAGAATATTAGTGCTTTGACAGCCTGAAATTCAGCTGTAGAGAAAATTCTACTCCTCCTTGCAACTCCAAAAGGGGTCTAGTAGGTATGTGCTGTAAGTATAATATCTTTAAAGAGGTGCTGATGAGATACAGGATATTCAGAGCAGGTTGTTTTATTCCATTGGTGGATTCAAACATTGAGCAGGCAAAAAAAATAGAGTTTTCAGAAGCTTGTAACAATGTGGATTGTAACAGAAGAGGAAAAGAACCAATCCAATAGATTTTGAGTCTTTGCTTCAAAGAATGAGATGAGTAACAGTAAAATGGAAGTGGCTTTGGGTTTGGTTTTTTAAAACTACTGTTTCAGGCTAGGCAAGCAGAACAAAACTTCTTTAATTAATTTCTCCTGAAGCACATAGAGCACTTCAGAGGAAATTAAGGGAAAGAAACCAACTGTTCCCTCCTCATCTCATCTTATCTATTTGCTACCCCTAAGAAAGCAAAATAGAATAACTGGAGGCTGCTGGAAAATGCCAGGATGGGAAACTTCAGCCCGAACTAATTATAGTTCTTATTTCAAATGACCATTCATTTTTGCAAAATACTTTCTGCTACCCTGTGGACTGACTCTATTAATCTTACTGTGTTAATATCTTCCTACCTACACTGATTTAACAAGCTCCTCACAAAGGACCATTATTGGACACCAGTGGTACCATAGAATATAAATGAAGAATTAGCAGGCTTCTTTTTCTCTCTAAAACCAGCTGATCTTTTGGGGAGTTCTATTTAGGTATTAAAACAGGTTTTTTTTAATTTGTATTAATTGCTAGAGATTTTAGGCATTGTGAAATTTCAGTCACAGCTGTAATAAAAGGGTTCCTGGAACTGGGGTCAACTTTCTTCTTTCCTGCTCTGTTTTATCACTGCACATCCTTTAATTTCATGCAATTGCTCCAAGATGAGGTAGATTATAACCGAAATACCTTGTAAAACTGAATAATTTGGCCTGGAAAACAAGACAGACCACACCGTAGGTAAGGAGAATAACCTAAGTTAAGACAAAAATTGAAAATGCAAGGAAAGTTTGGTTAGTTTTAGTGCAGAAATTGTCTCTTTAAAAATATGGTACAAAAATAATAAAAGTCTGCATACATCTGCTTTAGATCCATCACAGCTGGTGGCTTTCTTGACTCATGAGGTCCACAGACTGCAGCAAACCTGGAGGATTGTTTCATTGAGACATGGAGAAGCAGCTAAGCCCTCAGATTCCCAGCCTCAAACTCCTGGAAAGCCAAGAAGATTATTTCTAGTCTTAAGGGAAAAGCAGAGAGGAAAGGAGTTGTCACTGAACTGATGTGCAGAAGACTTGGGTTTTCTGCTTTGATTTACAGTGAGTGGCCTATGAACACTCTTCAATTTGGGTGTCCAAAGTATTATCATGCAAAGAACCTCCAGATGTCCTGTAAAATGGGTTGGACAGGACAGGAGGCAGAGAAAATCCTGCAAGCTGCTCCTGAAGAAGTAGCACATGAGATTATGATTAGTTTTTTATTCCATTTCTCATTTGAGGCAAAATAATATTCTGAGAGCCTTTTTCTGATCACCATCATCTGTCCTTGTGTGTGACAGTTTCCTAGTAATAAATGGAAACAAAATTCCAATGCACTTTGTAAACAGTGTGGGGATAGCCTGTTTTCCATGCCAACATCCACACAAAGAGAGTCATTTTACCTGAAACTTCACCACATTACTGCAACATAATGTTTGATAAGAAAATCATAGAATCATAGAACTGTCAGGGTTGGAAGGGACCTCAAAGATCATCCAGTTCCAACCTCCTGCCATGGGCAGGGACACCTCCCACTAGACCAGGTTGCTCACAGCCCCAGCCAGCCTGGCCTTCAAAATGTCCAGGGATGGGGCTTCCACCCCCTCTCTGGGCAACCTGGGCCAGTGTCTCCCCACCCTCCTGGGCAAGAACTTCTTCCTAACGTCTCATCTGAATCTCCCCATCTCTAGTTTTCACCCATTCCCCCCAGTCCTATCACGACACCACAGATCAATATCACCACCAATGATCCCATCACTATCTTTGTCATTCCTCCTTTTAAACAATTTCCTTTATATACAAATCTGTATTCAATACTCAATTTTTATTTCATTGCACAGAGCTCTAAAAGTAAGAGAGTAAAAGAACCACAGAACACGTGCCCTAGCATGAAGTAGTTATAAAACAATTGTTCAGGCAGCCTTGGAATGGAAGTGGAAAATACATATTAAATCAATCAGATGTGACTTTAGTTAACAAGAATGAAAAATAAATTATTGGGGCTGCATCCAGGATGCCTGTCAATCTTTGGTTCAGTGTGATGCTTTTTCATGGCACCTCTTACAGCACAAAAAGATTTGCATGGAGTGAGCCACACTGATCAACACCACCTGAATATTTGGTCCAGTGATTGTGTTTGCTGGGGACAAGTAGTCAGATTTCAAAGCACTCAGTGGAAATGAATTTTAAAGGGTGCTATTTTGGTCCCTTGCAATGCAAAAACTATGCAGGTTGCTTGATTCTCTCTCTCTTTCAGCACAACAACAATCCTTGCCTTTGGGGACTCGATTTAATTAACATTCTCTGCTTGCACATCAAAGAGCTGGGGAAAGAAAATGAGTCAAAACCTGAACTTTTGGACCCTACGAGTTTCTCCATCCCTCTAAAATTGCAGGAAATGAAAGTTGTTTATTCTTTTTGCCTTTTGCTCATAAAATATTCCAGAAGAATTCAGCTGAATGCAGTTCCTTGTTTTGGCCAGATAATTAACAACTATTTAAAAAGCATGTAAGAAAATGGGTAAATGCAAACAACTTTTCCTGGCTATCTCCTGCCATTTTCCAGCTATCCACAGTTTAGGAAAATCCAGGAATATCTACTTTTCTACAGCTGCTGAAGGCAAGAGTAGGAGGGCAAAAGGACTGAGTTTAGTGCTTCTCTGTAGCACATGAGCCAAGATCTGACTGCTACAACCCTCTTTGGAAATTTCATATGAATTACAGTAATTTAATTTCTACCTGTGCAAATCCAAGTTTTTTATTACTGGGAACAAGACGATTTATTATTTTTCAGAACATAATGATTTCCTGATTCTTCCTTCTCCCTTTCCCAGGTTTCAACACTGTAGGTATCCAACACAGCCACCTGCTTCTCCACTTCTCCAGAAAGGTCTCTTTGAGCAATCCTACATGTTGTGAAGGTCACAAAAGTGCCCCCTACTCTTCTTCTGACAACCTGTGACAGGACCATGGCCAAAAATTTCCTTCTATGCATTCACTATTGGAGAGATTCTAATTTTCAGAAACCCAACTGGGGATACTTGAACAAATTTTTAAAACAGATTTATTTTTCAGTGTTATCTTTAGCCCCCTTCAAGAAACTGAATATATTAAAAACTTTTCTGTGTGTTTTCTGATAGATGGCTTCTTATCCTGACATTGTTTTTTAACATACAAGCCCTTCAAAAGCTGCAGCTTGATGTTGATAACAAGTCTTGACTCATTCCTGGGAAAAAGGAATTTTCCAAGATCAGGAACAACAGAAGAAGGAAAATTCCTTCTGGCTCCAAATTCTATGAATATCTGTATTTTCCGTGCTCATTTTTGTCCTATAACTTACAAACATTATTATTACAAGCTTGTCAAAGGAAACAGATCACTGCAGTTTATAAATAGCTTAAAGCATGCAGCAAGCACAGCACTGCTACCGAGGCACAGAGAGAAGTCATATTCATCAAAGTAATACTTTCAAGATATTTTTAAGTGGTCACACTTCTAATTTGCACCCTACAGGCAGGAATTCTGTGAAACTATGAGGAATTAAAGTCTTGTTTTCTTTTTCACACTGTGCAAGCAATTGAAGTTCCTTCAGCTAACAACTGTAATAAGGTCATTGCTTTACCAGGGTCTTTTTCATGTTATTCCAAGAAGCCAAGAGCTCATTGCATAACGGGACTTGTCCAGAAATGACACAGTCAAGCACCTTTTCTTGCACAGCACAAACATTTGGATTCGTGCCGTTCACAGCCTGAAAGGCCAGGACATCAGCTCCTTAGTGGCAATCAATGCATCAAACCCTCCTACAAATCAATTGCTTGTTCACATGAGTTTGGAGTCTCCAGAGAAACCTTTGTACAATCTTGCTCCCAGTGCTCTGCAGAATCCAATGGAAGATCTTTGACTAGAAAAGCTCACAGATATCTCATTGCTGCCTCTCAAGGTGGAGACATTCTTTCCCTCAAAGAATGAATAATCCCATTCTTTTTCAGAGCACACATACATAATCTCTTTTTTGTTAGGATATGGCTACAGTCAAAGGTAGTCAGCTTCAGCAAGAGGGATAAGATGTGTCTTTTATTTTGGCCTTCTACCTTTTCAATAGTTTTGGGATGATTTGTCCATATTCTGAGAACTGAACAGCCTGGACCTTTTACTGCTTTGTGTTGTTTCAAGACATCTGGTCTGAAACATTCACCTGAAGAATTAATCTGCTAAACTTACCTATCTGTACATGTACAGATTGATATAGACACGTGTTTTAAACTTAAACATACACTCACACTTTCAAACATTCCAGAAGTAGCTGCAGGTGAGGTGGAGATAGCAAAATTGCTTTGTATTTAAGAGTTCTCAGGGGCCAGAATTGAATCACAAACCTACCAAAGCAGAAAATGTCCCTCTTCTTTATTTAAAAGAACAAGATCATTTAGTGCTTGATAAATTTTGTGCTGCCAGGATGATTACAAAGGTCCAACCAATCAGTCATATGTTCTCCTATTACCTGAATAGAGTCCCCCAAAACCTGAACAAGATGTCCTACAGTTAATCTGCACATCAGGAGAGTGCCTGCATGAATAACACTGATTGAGAAGGTTTCTAATGAGAACAAAAGATTCTCATTCAAGATGAAAATCATCTTTTTTTTCTACTCAGTTTCCTTTCAAACCTCTCTGAGAAGGACAGCTAGATTCTTTTACCATCAACAGTGTTTCCTTGTCTCCAATCATAACAGCTAGGAAAGACAGGGACATCCAAACCACCCTATCCCAGCTTCACCTCTAAAGTGTTTGCAGAGTTTTTGCCAAACTAGTTGAGGTTCTTTCTGTACTCTGCATGAAACTAAATGGGTTTATTCCAAATATATAAAAAAGATTTATCTCATGGATGTTTCCAGCTTCCTACTTTGTTTCCAAGAAACAAACGAGCTCTGTCTTTTCCTCCACCCATAAGTTTGTAAGCATAGGATAAACCTGACTTTCTTTCCATGGTTTTTATACAGCTGTTTTCCCAGTACATCCCCACCTTTTACTCTCAGTGGATGATGATCTGTCCTCCACAAAAGTGCAGATAACACCAGTGGCCTCTCTCAAGAACAAGACAGTTATTGACCTTTTCTGAGTGGCCATCTTCAGTAGCACACTAAAAACCATTGTTGGTTAGCCTGGGGACTTAGATGACCTTTAAAGGTCCTTCCAACCCCAAACATTCTATGATTCTATGATTGTTCTCTGAGAAGCCAGCTCAGATAAGTATTGTGATCTCAATTTACTTTGACCAGGTAAATTGCTTCAGTTGTTTGGGGCTTTTTATCCAATGGAACAGGATCCTGATGTTTATGCATTTTAAGCTGCTTATAATTTGAAAATCATGAGGAATACATGCAACTTCTTGAAAATATTAAGGATGAGACAACATCTGGTCTGTCACTATGATGTCCCACAGTTGCACACATTGTCTAAGAAAAAGGGAGGGTTACATTATTCTCCTTCCAAGTAGTGTAGAAACTTGAATCCCATATTTCTCTTCCTCTCTCTGTTTTTCAGTCCTTTACTCTTCTGGGATTCAATTTATAAGAGAATGGAGAATAAATCACAGCCAGTCCACTCTTTATGGCTCTAGGATCATGTGTGTATATATATTAGGACAATATATTTTCCTTTATACAGAGTGCTAGGTAAATAAATCTATTTCTATGCCATGACACATGGTCACCAGTCCTGGGCTCCATATCAGTTCAATATCTCAAATTGATGTACATTCTGTAGAAGTATTATTCCCTTCTTTCCCCATCAGAAGTCAGAATTTTCCATTTTCCTTAACATTTGGTTTGCGTTGTATGCAATTTGAAAGAACAACTGAAGTCCAATGCATTGCAGTGAAAATCAATTGTAATACAAGATAACATTGTTTGTATGTTGATTTTTTGTAACTTTCTCTTTTGTAATCCATAGACAACCAAATTTGTCATCAACTAAGCCATTGTATGGGTTTAATGCTGTGCATGCCTGAAACAGGATGTGAGTCAATGCTGAACATGATTCCTTGAGTGTTGTTCATTATAATTATCATGCCCCTAGAATCTTTGCCAATTCTAGCAGAAATATCTGATGTTCCATATTAGAACCCCAGCAACTTCAGGCTATTTGCTGAATGAGATTCTTAAGGGAGAAGGGAAAGATAAAGGAAAATTTTCTAGCTTAGCTGATGGTATAAAGAGTTTGAATGCTTCCTATGGTGAAAAGCATCTTCTAGTACTTGCATTCTAGTGACAACCAGAACTTAATCAAGAATATATGCAATTTTCTGAATATGGAGCAAAAAGCCCAGCAGAGTCTGCAGAATCTTGTATTTTCTGGAGAGAGACTTTTCCAATTAATGTTAGTATTAGTCCAGTTCCAGTTGTTAAATATTGTTTGATATTAGAAAATAAAATATTTCAGGAATGGGTTGCCCCTCCTTTATATATTACTCATTTTTCACTGATTCCACCATTTCCACTTCTAAATCTAAAAAATCTGTATGCTTCATCTTTAATTCTTTATGTGCACAAGTGGTTTAGTTTTATTTTTCATAGTATCAAAAGATTCCTCTTCTAAGGAATTCTAGCCAAAACGTATGTGGCAACCAGCCTGTATCTGAACTCTCCCACTTGATTTCTTTAAGAGCAAGTGGTTTTGGTTCTAACAATGTACCTGTTAGTTTTAATGAACACATCAGGAGTGCTGAAAAGTGCATTCAGAAAAACCACAAGATTTTCTCATTAATCAGGCAGTTGAGAGGTTAAGCAAACAGCAAATGTGCTTTCAGAGTCTGTCCAACAGTTCAGTTTTCACCTCAGCCTTCTGCTGCTAGAAGTCAAACTGAACACAAAAGAAATGAATTGATGGTTAAATGAGTATGAAATAGGATTATTTTAACTGATGCCCTTTCTCTTACATCTACCTATTATATACTGCATCTTATTCTTAAGTATGAAGACTTAGTCTCATCTCATTATTTTAAATAACATCTCTTTATCTTGCACAACAGCACAACCTGCTTGGGATATTACCACGTTTTCTGGGGCTTTTGCTCATCTACTGGGAGGTAGGATAGAAGAAATGCAAATGAGAAATAAGATCACAGAATGTTAGGAGTTGGAAGGGACCTCGAAAGATCATCTAGTCCAACCCCCCTGCTAGAGCAGGATCACCTAGATCAGGTCACACAAGAACACGTCCAGGCAGGTTTTGAATGTCTCCAGAGAAGGAGACTCCACAACCTCCCTGGGCAGCCTGTTCAGTGTCTGTCACCTTCACCATGAAAAAGTTCTTCCTTATGTTTACCCAAAACCTCCTATGCTCCAGCTTGCACCCATTGCCCCTTGTCCTAGATCTATGCCTAACTTCAAGGATGACAACAAAGAACAGTAGTGGATTCACTATTTGAAGAGCCATTGGAAGGTAAACTTCAGTCAGGAACAACACACGAGAAAATGGGCAAGATTATCCAGATAATGCTACACCAGAGGTCAAGCAGGATGATTAATTTCTTCCCTTCTGCTTCCCCTCTGAGTGCATTTATGAATTTTGCAAGACTTACGCAATGGCACTAATCACCCTCTTCATAATCTTTATCATGTGTTCACCACTCCGAAAATTTTTAGAGCAGCAGATGGCTTTGTTCCACTGCTTGCAAATATGTCACTTCTAGTATTGTCTGCGTCATTTAAGGTCACTGGAATTACATAAATAACCAGCTTGTTATATATTCTACTAACCATCCATCACCCTGTGGAAAGCTGCAGAGTCTTTGACTGATGATGGCTCCTAAGTCATGTTGAAATTGGGCTTTGGGATAGGAACAGAGTTCGCAAAAACTACTGGAGGGACTTGCTAAGAACTTATCTGATATTTCCAGGGGTGGCATGAAAAAGAACAGCCCAGACCTTTATTTCTATTACACCAGCTGTGTGCTTTATCAAGGGCATTATGTGACCTTTCCTTTTGGCAGCACTATGAAGTGATCCTCAGAGAGCTGCCTCTGAAAAGATACGGCATTTATTCCGTGTGCATCGCACTGGAGTGCACTTGTCTGAGGGCTGGTACAGCTAATTAAGCTAAAGGAAATTTGTTTTTTACATTTGGTTCATTGGTTTTTACAGCTGAAATGAAGTATAAAATCAGCTTCTTTATGCGCTTGTTAGGAAGTTAAAAAAACCCCTTCTTTTTCTTTCTGTTAAATTAAACTTTCACTGCAGCTGAATGAAGGAGTTACCTTCCAGTGCTCCTTTGCCCTCACTCTTTCATGCTTGTATACCAAGGAAAGATGTTTCCAGAAGAAAAAAAAAAAAAAGAAGAGGTAAATATCACAGCTATTTCTCAAAAACAATTCTCTTTTCCCCATGTAACTGGTTTTCTTTAGAGAGCATATGCTCACCAAAAAATAAACAAGAGGATATTGTATATACATATTTGCCTGTAAGGACATGTGGAATTTTCTACTAAAATGGAAACTTGGTTGGGAGACATTCAAGCAAAACTTAAAGGTTTATCAAAAGTGTAGAAAACAAGCAGAAAGAAGGCATTACTTTTCCAAAGTTAAGAAACTATTTATCTAGAACTACCTGCCTTAGAGTTAGAAAACACATTAAATGATCTCCCTGGGTCTCTCTTTCTGCTGGCCTTCAAAGCTTATGTGGTTTTATTGAACTAGTGCTGTGATACGGGTTGAGGGAGCAGACCTTTTGAATAGGACGTGAGCATTTTAATAAGAAGACATTAACATAATATTTTATATTGGTGGTCAGAATAAGGTATTTATATAGATGCATTTGTTGTTTATGTGCAGCATATTTTTAACAAAGAAATAACATTTTATTTTCAACAATTATGTCTATGGAGTCACATTTGAGACCTGGATTGTCCTCCTCATGCTACATTATATATTACTAGCACATTGGACATAGATTAATATAATTTAATTTTAGGCAAATATGACTAAATATATAGCCAAATATATAGCAAATATATAGCAACCCCAAGCTCTGGGTTGCTTCTGTAGTCAACATAGAGAAGTGCCAGAGGAACTGTCATATCTTAAGTTGGTTGAATCACCCTGTATCTGCATACCAGCTATAGAGGAAGCCTGGGATAATTGGGCTTTAATGTAATTGTATCTGTTAACTGCCCACTATTAAACATCTAACCTGTCCTTGAACACATCCAGGAATGGAGCATCCACAACCCCCCTGGGCAACATCTGATGTCTCACCACCCCCATAGTGAAGAGCTTCATCCTGATTTCTAATCTAAATCTACATTTGCTCTGGTGGTTCAGCCATCATCATTTTATGCTGCCATCAATTGTCTGATCACACAGGTCAACATCAAACTCCCCAACATCCCCTCAGCATACCTCCATCTTTTCACCTTTTTGCTCTCTCCATCTCAAATCAGCCACCACAAGAAGGGGAACACCCTACTGAGGAAGAGCTCAGCAAACTGCCTCCAATAGGAAGCTCCTTCAACTGGTCAATTCCTGGTTGATGTAGTTCTGGTCCCGTCCATCACCCCAACCACAACCACCTGGGGGCAGTTGGGGCTTCACACAGCTGGGCCAGGTTCTGCCTGTGGGGCCTGAAACCACTTGGGGAACAAAACACTCTGCTGGGTTGTGACTTATCTGTAGGTCAACTCCAACTCGGGCCCCACAGCCCAGGTCCCAGCACTTCAACCATCTTCCAGTTGGAAGCTATTACCCCTCATCCTGTCACTACAAGCCCTTGTAAAAAGTCCCTCCCCAGCTTTCTTGTAGCCCCCTTTAAGTACTGAAGATTGCAACAAGGTCTCCCCGAGCCTTCTCTTCTCCAGGCTGAACAAGCCCAGCTCTCCCAGTCTGTCCTTGTAGGAGATGTGTTCCAGTCCTCTGATCATCTTTGTGGCCCTCCTCTGGACCTGCTCCAACAGGTCCATGCCTCTCCTGTGCTGAGGACTTCAGAGATGGACACAGTACTCCAGGTGGGGCCAATTAGTACCTAATTCT
This sequence comes from Brachypteracias leptosomus, assembly GCA_013401335.1. Lineage (NCBI taxonomy): Eukaryota > Metazoa > Chordata > Aves > Coraciiformes > Brachypteraciidae > Brachypteracias > Brachypteracias leptosomus. The sequence goes on along the minus strand of VYZX01017294.1, from coordinate 293,024 downwards.
AATCAAGATATGTAAGAGCTTGGAGGCAAAAGACAAACATAGAAAACTCTGAGAATTTTTCTCAATGCCTTGGAAAACGCTTTGTTTTCAGTCTGCTAAGCTAATTGCAGCTTCTACCAATTTGGGAACTAGGTTTATGAGGAAAAGAATCTTAAAAAATTAGGAAATATGTTTTGTGTTAATTTCTGTCATTACAAACCCAATAGCTTCACATTTAAACTCCATGTCTGAAAAAAAGTGCTACTTAAATGATAGTATTTAGCTATTCAAATCAACATATATTATTCGATAATAATTGAATACTAATTGAATAATTCTAACATATGTTATTCAATAATTGTTATTATTACCTTCAAAAGGTAGACATTGTCTAGTGGTGACATTATCTAATGAAATATGCTTTTTTTGAGCTCTGCTTATGGTGCCAGAGATGTAAATTTTGTTTAGGTGTTAACTATTTCTTTGCTGTTGAGTTTTTGAAGTTTGCTGGTGCAATTCAAAACTTTGCTGTCCCCAAGTAACCTCCAAGAGCTAGTGCAAAAGGTCTTTTACATGGATGTAAGATCAGAGCACATGTTTTATCTGGACTCCTCAGCCTGCTATTCAAGATAGCAGTTGTCCTCAAACAAGGTTGTACTACCCAGGCTGATAGCTCCTGAAGTGCTTCAATGAGCAATTTTGTTAGCATTGAATAATTCATGTAGTGCAATTTAAAAACATAAGCTGGGAAATACTTTGAATTTCTACAGCACAGTTTATCTAAAGAGCTCGCAGTTTTTTCCTCAAAGAACATCCACTAATTTTAAATGTTGTATTTAGTGAACTAGATGTGCTGCCAATCTCAGTAGTGTCAGCAAACTCTACTTGAAATTGGACTTAAAAAGCATCAAGTTGGTCATCCAGACAGACCTTTTATCTAGCAGATGAAGACATATTAAGATTTAATGGCTGGAAACTAAATCTAGCAAAATTCAGACCTATAAATAAGTCTGAATATTCTCACAGTTATTTCAATAACCATGGGAGACTTAGTAAGGACTGTGTGAAAATCATTGTCATTTGAAGTCTTCAAATGAACCTTTTGGCTCCAAGTAAATCCCATGATGTGAGCTTGTGGAAGGGAGGCAAAGGATAAAGTTGTGTTATTTAAATATCAGATGGGATGAGCTAATTTTATAACCTGAGAAACAAACCATCAAAAATTAAAATAGATTTAATTAGTTGGCTTAATAAATCGATACTGAAAACTTGTCAAAATGACATTTCTCTTCCTCCTTAGCCTGAGAGAAAAACAAAACCCAGACGATGTAAAAAATAAATTCAGGGCAGCACAGAGCATAAAAGTGGAGCCACATCTCCATGACTTTAATGCCTATGCCTCTCCACAAACCACTAATTATTCACCCTGTCAGAAATCTGTTAAAATTAATGGGAACTGCCATTTATCTCATCTAATACCACTACCCACAAGGCCAACACCCCTGCTCTGAAACTCAAAAAAACCACAGAAACACCAAGTGATTCTGAGCCTGCTAAAACTTCTCCCAGTTAGTTCTAAAATAAGGCAGAATGCAAGGAAAGGACAGTAAATACCTGTGACATGACAGCTCCTGAAACTAAGAGCATCAATTAGCTTCTACTGCCAGTTATTATCTTCCTCTGCCATCAGCCATCCATTATCTGAAGATTTGTGGCTCTCTAAACCTCTGCTCACCTATGCTGATCATGCTGTCATGAGTTCAATCAAAAAGTAACTGCAGCAATCTCTTAAATTCTATTTTTCCTCCTACCTTGTCACCATTCAAAGACCTTCCTACTACATGGTTTTCATGACCACAGAGAAAACACAGAACATTAGCTTCATTTTATGACCATTTAAAAAAAAAAAGAAATTATCAATGATCCTATTAATTGGTATTGCTTTAATTAAAGTAGGTCTTCACCTGATTGCCACCAGAGGACTATAGTACAGTGTCATTGTCCCTTAGTACAGCTGAGTGGGACTATTCCATCTGGTCTTTATGAAATGCAAACTAACCATGTAGGATCATCAACCTGTTATAACAATCATTTTGCAAATATTAAAATGTCAGAATCACAGGATGGGTTGGGTTGGAAGGGACCTCAAAGATCATCTAGTTCCAACCCCCCTGCCATGGGCAGGGACACCTCCCACTAGAGCAGGTTGCTCAAGGCCCCATCCAAGCTGGCCTTGAACACCTCCAGGGATGGAGCATCCACAACTCCCATGTATCTTTGTGTCAAATACAATATGTTAGATTTTCTGAAAGAAAGTAAGTGGGGGATGGGAATGAGAGGAAAATGAAGAGTAATACACAGCTGATCTCATCTCAGAAAGTGATTCATTATCAAATACAGTGAAGAACACTTCATTTCATGCCAAGTAGCTGCAAACAAGGGCACTGTGTAAGGAGCTCTTCTAAATTAATAAAGGTATATTAATAAAAACCATTTTTAATAGATACTTTGAAATGTCATTTACCATCAACAGCACTTGGAAAGGCTGAGAGGAAAAGAGGCTTTATTAGAAACCCACTCTGAAAGACACTGAACAGAATATTTGTGAGTCATGCCTCGAGTCTCTGATGTGCCTCATAATGTACACTCAGTAACAACAACAAAAAGTCACACACACTTTGAATCTGTTTTCTTGTTTCTCATATATTTCTTCCTCTTTTGTTCCACTAAATGTAGACATTTTGTGCTGCTAGAATAAAATCCCAGCTTCCTTGGAGGCTGTTTTACAGCATGCCCAAGTGACAGACTGTGAGCACATTGCTTTTGAAGAAGGAGCAGATCTGAGAAAATGGTGTTACCAGACACATCATTCACTCTTTCTGCCAATCAAGATGAGTGAGTACCATTGAAGCTTGAGGACATTTTCCTGGGGAATTTCAAGAGCTGGCTTGAGGGATGAAACCCTTCCAGGTATATCTTCCCCTCAGTTCAAGAAGGACACGGAACTGCTGGAGAAAATCCAGCACAGAGCAACTAAGATGATGAAGGGAGTGGAACATCTCCCTTGTGAGGAAAGGCTGAGGGAGCTGGGGCTTTTTAGCTTGGAAAAAAGGAGACTGAGGGGTGACCTTATTAATGTTTATAAATACCTTAAGGGAGAGTGTCAGAAGGACGGAGACAGGCTCTTTTCAGTGGTATCTAGTGATAGGACAAGGGGCAATGGATGTAAGCTGGAACATAGGAGGTTCCACATAAATATGAGAAGAAACTTCTTCCCAGTGAGGGTGACAGACACTGGAAGAGGCTGCCCAGGGAGGTTGTGGAGTCTCCTTCTCTGGAGACATTTAAAACCCACCTGGACGTGTTCCTGTGTGACCTGCTCTAGGTGATCCTCCTCCAGTGAGGGGATTGGACTAGATGATCTTTCGAGGTCCCTTCCAATCCCTAACATTCTGTGATTCCATGATTCCCTGATCTTGGTTAACATATCACCAGCAATGTGTGCAGCAGCAGGAGAAACCCCTATCATCAGAGGAACTGCCAACAGCAGAGGCTTTAGCTCCGATTGCCAGAATTTAAGCTCCAAAAGACACATCTGGGAGAGCAAGCTGGAGATGTTTCCTGCCTCACATAACAAAAAAAGGAAACGTTTGGTTTTTCACATATTAGCTACCTCCTCAGTTTTCCTGATGCTTACAGACCAATGCTGTGTAACCCTCAGCAGCGTGTGTGTCATGGGCACATCACGGAACATACCCTTTCAGTTGGAGCCACTCTGCATTATTCCTCTCTCCTTGAGAGACCTGCTCTTCTGCCTAAGTCGCAGCAAAAAGTAGCTTTACCCTGAAGTGAATGGAGCTTTACACCACTCCAGACAATAAAGTTGTGATGGTATCTCACCCAGGCACCATAACTGTAGAAGTTTAGGGACATGGTTTAGCAGTGGACTTGGTAGAGTTAGGTTAATGGTTGGACATGATGATAATAAAGGTCTTTTCCAACCTCAATGATTCTGTGATGATTCTAAGCCTTCACATAGACAATATTCAAGGCCTCCAGTCTTTGATATGTCCCAAAGGGCTTGCTTTTTTCCAGCAAATTGCTTTGACTACCACTTGGAGAAAGGTGGAATAAAAATTAAAGTGAGAAGAAGTGAGTGCTCATTCATTGCTGCCAATTGTAGAACTAATGTGCTGTAGGGTTGGTTTGATCACTGTTAATGTTTTATGGAAAAAAGAGTATTTTAATTAAATGAAATCATTTGCATCTCTGATACTTTGGATACATGCAGTTAACAAATAAAAAGTACAGACATGACTAGATGAGGTATCCTGACCAGTTTCCTGGGGTGTTTTTGGCTGAGTACTGCCTGGTCTGTTGAAGAAGCAACAATGCAATCAAAGATGGTGACAGAAATAGAAACAGTGGAGAAGAACAAAATGTATTCACACTAAGTGATCATTTGCTTGGCAAACCCATGTGGCCATGTTCTGAGGATTTACTATCACAACTTTGGTATAGGAGGGGTTTTTTAAGTAAATGTCAGACAGAGGTGTGCAAGGGAGAAAAAAAGCCTTATTCAGAGAGCGATTAAAAGCCATTCAGCAGCTGCCTCCCAAATTATCCCTGTCATCCCTGTGCATAAATATATTTTTATGCATATATTTTCCCAGCTCATTTTGGAGTCAATATAAAACCCACATTGACACTGTGCAGCTGCAACATCCCCAAGGCATTTTAAAGACCACATCTCCTGTGTGTCCACCACCTTATTGAGCTCTTGAAGCTTTTTTGGTAAGCCCACAACTCTCAAGCATTGCCTGGTTCTCACACAACCCACCAGCATTCCTCTTGGGTTGTCTGGTTGCCCCCACACCAACAATTCTATCTGGAGCTCCTGGGTCCATCTGCCCAAGAAAGCCTTCTGCATCCCCATGGTCTTACGTCATGTCCCAGATCTGTCAGGTAGGACATGTCTCTTAAAATACTCTGGAGCAAAGCCATGCTAGCAAAGCTGCAGCCTTACAGAAAGTGTTCCCTCTGCTAGGAATATCCATCCCTTCTCCAAACTCAGCTGAGTCCCTGCTTCAGCAATCTTCAGCCATCCAAAGCCTAGGGGTACTGATGGTCAAGGAGACACCAACCCATTGCAGCATGAGAAGCCTGAAGCTTTTGTGCTAGAGGGGGGAAAATGAGCCTGGTACAAGATTAGCAGAGATCTTTTTTGCATGATTTAAAGCCCTGTAAGCACTTCTAGAATAGTGCAGAAGGTTTGGCACTCTGCACTGAGCATCAGCCCTTCTGAGTCTCAGAGTGAGTCCAGTTTTCAGAGTAAATTTTCCAGAAACAGCCATTTCTTAGGGGGATATTGATATTTTCTCATATTTGAATGCCAAGTCCAGCTTGAGCTGCTTTAGTAAGTGTCTTCCACAGGGCTGGTGAGACATCTGATTGGATTTTAACTGATGACAGAGTAGAAGTGCAACAGATTTCTGAAGCTGCTCAGGTCTCACTTAAAATAGGGATTATAAAGCAATATTCAGATGTCATGGCAGGGGGTAGATTGAGCATTTCCCTGAATGTTACACTCCATGAATGTATAGTTCCAGGGGAATTAATATTCACTGAACAACATTAGAATTTCAAATTAGTACTAACCAAAAGCTTTCTGTGGAATATTCTTTGCTAGGAAAATAAGTTGATCATAGTCTCACACCTCATTCTGAAAAAGTCCCTAAATGCTTAAATTTTAATGCAATTGAAATGGAACCTTTTGACTATGCAGGAAATAAACATTTCAATGTTTTCTTTTACACTGACTCATTTCAGAATGTTATTATGTATAAAGCTATATTCTAATTGTTTAATCCAAACAGGGACGCATATGTATTTTTAGATAAATATATATATGCACATATATTATGTGAATTTTATATATATATATTTAATTATTTTGGTTTGTGTTAACATGCTAAAAGACAATGTATTTCCTTCCCACTCAGATCAACAATGAGCAAATGGAAATTTAAAACAAGGAATAAAATTGGATAAAACCAGATACTTGTCATTTAGATACAGCACATTCTTTGGCACAGCAGCATAATCTAGTTCAAAGAAAAAAAGCATTATCTTCCTGGCAGAGAAAAGAATTCATGTGCCTTGAACCTCACCTCCCTTTCTGCAGTACAATGATCAGGTTTTTGAGCCCATTCACTGCTCCAACAAATGGGATGGACCAAAGGCAGTTGTGAACTTGCTCAAAGCAGTTTCCTCATATTTATGCTGCAAACTGCAAAGAGTGGATCTGTGAGAAGTGGTGTCCTCTGGACTGTCAAGAGTTATTTCTGAAGAGTTTTCAAGCATGTATCCAGCAGGACAACCACCAAGGGACATTAGAGAGAGATATCAACAGTCTCTGAAAGAGGAGTGGGCCTACAAGAAAGCTGGGGAGGGACTTTTTAGGGTGTTGGGTAGTGGTAGGACTGGGGGAAATGGGTCAAAACTAGAGGTGGGGAGATTCAGATGAGACTTTAGGAAGAAGTTCTTCCCCATGAGGGTGGGGACACACTGGCACAGGTTGCCCAGAGAGGTGCTGGAAGCCCCATCCCTGGACATTTTGAAGGCCAGGCTGGATGGGGCTGTGAGCAACTGATGTAGTGGGAGGTGTCTCTACCCATGGCAGGGGGGTTGGAACTAGATGATCTTTAAGGTCCTTTCCAACCCTGACAGGTCTATGATTCTATGACTTCTCTAACCCGGTTTAGGACTCCTGAGTTCAACTCCCCATTTTGCATTGCTAGGCTAAATTAAAATGCTCTTCTGCCCTCCACTCCTTCCAGTGCCGTCTGTAGGTGAGAAAAACTACCCATAGATGAGTGAATCCTTCCCCTGTTGCATGTTTGTAAGCCATTTCAGGAGCTTCATGAGAAAAAACACCCCTTTTCTTTCCTCGGGAAGGAAGGCACTCCAGGCTCAAAGAAGGGTGACAAGGTAAGATGTGGCAACCAGCCCTACTTACTGTTTCTTCATTGGAAATTATATCAAGGGCTACACTTACACTGCATGTAAGGTGTCTCCATGGAACAGGTTGCCCAGAGAGGTGCTGGAAGCCCCATCCCTGGACATTTTCAAGGCCAGGCTGGATGGGGCTGTGAGCAACCTGCTCTAGTGGGAGGCATCCCTGCCCATGGCAGAGGGGTTGGAACTAGATGATCTTTGAGGTCCCTTCCAACCTGGACAATTCTAAGATTCTATGATTCTATGTTATGTCCTAGAACCCAAGGTTTATTCTCTGACTTGCTTGTAAAATTGCAGCATAGCCCAGGGGGGGTTGGATGCATCTCCAGACTGCAAAACTCACTGTTTGCTCGAGATCAGCAGCATTTAATTCTCACTATACAATTACAGTGGGGTTATCGAAGGTAAATTCTTTCCAAAACAGTGATAAGGACTCCTCTTTGTCATGTCTTATGGTGCTGATCCAGAGGAGCTTTAGTCTTCCAAGACTACTTACTACCAAAATAGGTTGTGGCCCAGGGTCCTTCATGATGTCCAGTCTCCTCCAGCTTACTTGGGGCATGTCATGACTCCCAAGCAATGAGTAAAGCTGGGGTTGGGGCTGCTGCCATGTTGGGAGCTACCTAACAACATAGAGATGGTGATTCAGGAAGACAGACATTACCCACCATTAGGGAACTCAGATGGGATGGGGAGGATGCTGGATCTTCTGAAAACCAGTCCTTGATTCACGGAGTGGTTTACAGGAGAGTGATGCAATTGTGAATATATTAAAGGACTGTAAACATTTTTACTAGATCTATAATAGCACAATTCCTCTTTTCTCCTGCCATATCCATTGCTGAAGCTGATGCTGGAATGATGTGCTGCCCTCAGGGACTTCTAACCCTTATGGACTTGCCCCAAATCCCCTCCTTTTGAAGCAGAAGCAGAAGCTTGTGTCTTGGCAGGACCAACTCAGTAAAGTTCAACTCCTCTTCTAAAAAATACTGTCAAATGTGCAACAAAGGGGCAAATGTAACATCCTGGGTGGCCTGAGACAGTCAACAGTGGGGTTGGAATATACATTTTGCTAGAAAGTTTGAATTTTACCTGAGTGCTCTGAATTTCAAACTCCAGCATTAGCTATAATGCCACTGGCACAGTCTGCAATTGAGTGATGTCCCTGGGTAATGCTGCAGTCATTTTGCTATTATTTTCAAGTGCTTTTACTTCTATAACTCCATTTTGCTAATAGTTTATGGAACTCTGGTACGATATTTGCTTTGCCATCCCTGGGAAGGTTGTTTTGCTGAAGGATCCAAAGCTGACTGACTCATCTGCTCTAACAGGTATTTTGTTTCTCCTTGTTCTTTTGAGATCAAGATAATTTGTAAAGCAAACGTGGGCTGGCAGCACAGGGGAAGAATAATGTCTTTAAGTTTCCCACTACTTTCACAGAGCTCTTAAGATACAGTTCTCAATCCCCACACATTGTCCATGTCTTTTTTTGCTATTTCTTGTCCATATCAACACATGCTGCTGTCTTACCCAATGCCAAAGCCTCAGTGTGGGAAAGATGTCATCATGCTTTCCCAAGTCACCATTAGTTCCCACTGAATCCCATTTCATGGAATCATAGAATTGTCAGGGTTGGAAGGGACCTTAAAGATCATCTAGTTCCAAGCCCCCTGCCATGGGCAGGGACACCTCCCACTACATCAGTTGCTCACAGCCCCAGCCAGCCTGCCCTGAAAAATGTCCAGGGATGGGGCTTCCACCACCTCTCTGGGCAACCTGTGCCAGTGTCTCCCCACCCTCCTGGGCAAGAACTTCTTCCTAACGTCTCATCTGAATCTCCCCACCTCTAGTTTTGACCCATTCCCCCCAGTCCTACCACTACCTGATAGCCTAAAAAGTCCCTCCCCAGCTTTCTTGTAGCCCCCTTCAGATACTGAAAGGCCACAATAAGGTCCCCTGGGAGCCTTCTCTTCTCCAGACTGAACAACCCCAACCCTCTCAGTCTGTCCTTGTAGGAGAGGTGCTCCAGCCCTCTGGAGGACTGGAGCATTAGGGTACTCTAAAGAAAATTTATATTTTCTGACACTTTTTGCCATGTAGCTTTAGGCAGACAGATCCTGCTTGATGCTCTGTTACTTGGAACTTTTGATAGCCTCAACTGACATGTCAGTTTTCTTTGATTCTTCTCACTATATCTGTTATCCTTACCTGATTTGGGTTCTGATTATTGTATTATCTTCTCAAGGCACAGGTATATGTAGTTTAAGACTTGAGTTGTAATAGCTGAAAGGACAGAGTCACTACCTACTCCATCTTGGTTGGTAGATGCAGAAGGTCTGACCTCCTGGATCTCTGCTGTGTTCAGTTGGGAAGCTGACAGGTCCAGGGCCATCATTTCAAGGGAATATTCAGTCCTAAAGGCAATGGCAACTCTTGCTGCCTTCACTGCCATAAAAACACAGGTACAGAACTGAACAGCACATTAGATACAGGTCATCATTCCTGTGAGCTCAGCTCCTGGGAACTCCAGAGTTTTCCTGGGCTCCACCACTTTCTTCTGAAGACCTCTAAGTCCAAACCTTTGAGAGCTAGGTTTTTAAGAAAATGCAAGACTCTTCTCCATCCACTTGGACCCCTTCCACTCTCTCTGAAGTTAAATTGCACATAGTACCTTGATAGTCATCTCTGCCATGTAAGTGCAAAGCAAATTAAATGGGAGGAGAATTTTGCACTTGGCAACTGGAGCTGATTTGGTGCAGGATGCTGCTTCTCCCAGAAGCTACCTGCTACATCTTTACCTCTAGTCCTAGGAAAGGTGAAAAACTGGCTTACAAATGTTTTGTAGCTGATATATGCAATGTGCATGCAGTCCTTGGTTCTCATCCTGTAGTACCATACCATACAGGATATTTGCCACCAGTTCTGAGCTTACACAGTAGCTCTTTAACTCAACTAACATGTGTCAGAAATGTTGAGCTCCAGCAGTGCTTATTAAAGGGGATGAGAAAGTTTCAGCCACAATATTGATGCTGACTGACATGTCACATACACCTGTATCATTTGACCAGGCATGTTGTCTTCTCTACTTGGATTACAACTGTCCTGATTCAGCTGCAGAGTGTGGAGATTCAATCTGCACAGGAATAAGCTCAGATATTTTACAGTGCAGCTGTGGGAAGAAAGAGCTGATCACAGCTTTGCATCTGGCAGCACCATCCCTCACTAGTTCAGCATCAACTGTGCTGTAAGTAACACTGTGATTCCCAATAGGAGTTTTCAGGCTTCTCGTGGATTACACTTACATGTCAACCAATTAATGCAATCAGTTCATTGCTGAAACATCTGTTTAGTGTGAGGATGTCTGGCTGTAAGACAAACAAAAAATAAAAACCTGTTCAGGACTGCAGGTGGCAAAATTGTGGCTGCATTTCACATGAAGTGAGAGCAGAGTTATCAGCCATCACCACTTTGCTTTTGCTGATCCTTAAGATTTATGCAGTAAAGACACCCAAAATTTTAGCACGATATGTGTAAGGTTTGTCAGCTTTAGCATTCTTGTATACACTGCAGAATGCTGCTTCCTCTCCATGATGTTCTTCCAGATAGACATTTCTGCTGGAGCTTGATGAGTTTGATCACCCTTAACTGCCATGTAGCTACGGCTTGGGAAAAATGTGTGTTGGAATGGGGTGGTGAAGATTAGGAAGTTATTTAAAGCTCACTGCCTGAGGCAGGCACCCATGGATAACAAGGGCTGGCTAGAAAGGGCCTGAGACCCCTTTCTGAGGACACTCTGAAGGAAGAAAAACAAATCTCTCAGTCTAAGGACTGCCCTGGTCCCTGCTGAGTAGAAAGTTTGAAGAATCTCTCCTCTGAAACAAAATGCAAGAGTCTGCCTGTGGTACAAGCTGGATTAAAAGCTCCTTCCTTTTCCAGAGGGAGTGCTTTGTATGGGCTGGTGCTAGTCACATATGTCGGTATCATAGTCCCCAGAGAGGCAAAAAGAATGGCAGTAATTTCACTTTTATTTGGGGGAAAAAATAAAGGAATGATGGAGGCAGCACCTGGGAATATTATCTCATACCTTTAGAGGTCACTTGATCCCAGCGCAACTGAAATTACAATAACTTCCCAAAATAACACTTGATCCTGCAGATAATTTAATTTAGATAGATTTAAGCAAGAGGAGATGGAATGACCTTACTTGAAACTGCAAGCCAGTGCCTAAATATGGCAGCTTGAAACTACAGTACCCGTGATGAGCAGTTTATACAGCTGTGTGCCTTTGATCTACGAGTCTTGAATGCTTCAGAACATGGCCATGAGGTGGGAAATATTCTGGAGGTCACTAATGTTTACTCTGTTAGATAAAAAAGGAGTGTTAGCCCTGGCAACAAAGCAGTCATGTTTTCACAAGTACATGGGATAAATTAGATTAGTTTTGAAAATAAATTACTGTTTTTTTCAAGAATTTGAAAGGTATTTGTAAAATCTCTACAACGTGCCCCTTTTCCATTTTTGAATAAGGTTAGAATTAGAATCATGCACCAAATCACTGTGTGTGGCCTCCAGAGATGAGCTAGTCTCTCCTTCTGCCTCAAGGTAGAATCGGGTGTAATTTCTGACTCTATCAGCTGGTTTGCCCAACCTGCTTTCAAAGGACTCCATTGATTGAGATTTAATAGTGTCCCAGACAATTCATTTCAAGACTTCACCATCCCTACCTTTAGAAAAATTTGATTAATGTATTTTTGTTGTTGTAGTTTATGCTTCTCACTTCTTTTTCTGTATGCCACAAACACAGAATCAGATTTCTGCCTTTTTTTCTGTATGCCACAAATATCATAGAATGGAATCATAGAATGTTTGAGGCTGGAAGGGACCTCTAGAGCTCATCTGGTCCAACCTCCCTACACAAGCAGGGACATCTCTACCTAGGGCAGGCTGCTCAGAGCCACATCAAGCCTGACCTTGAATGGCTCCAGGGATGGGGCCTCCACCCCCTCTCTGGGCAGCCCATTCCACTGATCTATCACTCACATATTAAAGAACTTTTATTCTAATATCCAGTCTAAATTTATCCTTTCCTAGCTTAGAACCATTTCTCCTGGTCCTATCATTGCAAACCCTTTTGAACAGACCTTCCCCCACCTTTACATAGGCCCCCCTCAGATACTGGAAGGTCACTATATGAAACCAGATTTCTGCCTTTTCTTTGCTGGAACATTTTCCATATATGAAAATTCACAGATTACTACAGAGCATGATGAACTGTGCAGGACATGGGCATGCCAGCTGTGGGTGACCTTTCTCCTGAGCCCCATTGCAATGAGCTCCTGATGTCCTAGCAGCAGGAAAAGGCTCATACAAGAGACTCTGCTGGTCCAGAAGTAGTGGAGAGCTCAAAAAAGGCACCATAGTTTTGCTGTTTTCATCACTCTTAGAAGCCTATAAGTTCTTTCACTGAGAAGGTGATATACCCAAAAAATCATACCTGTGATAATAATTATATTGTGCAATCTTGGGTGGAAACTGCAAGGAGTGAATTCCTGTACATGCTGCCTAGAGTGGTTATAATGATTTTCTTCATTGCAGTAAGAGTCTTCTCAATGTGTTTGTAGGTGAAGCTGGGCAAAGGTGATATAAAGGAGACAACAAAACCACTCTCACAATACCCACGGAGTTGCAAGAAGGCAGAAAAAAAAATAGACACAGTGACATTTAAAAGCTCACAGACAGCATCTTTGTCCTCATGTGCCCTGTCAAGACCCAGCTCCTAGTGCCATTAACTCCTTTAAGGTCAAGGTCAACAGTAGCTGAGCTGCTGAACCTACAGATTGAAACAAGCTGTCAAGTAGTGAATAAAGTTTGTGCCTGTGAGGCAGGAAGATCTTGCACATGGCAGGAATTGCTGCTACTGCTCATTAGATGGCACCCTTCGTTTAGGTTACGAAGGGAAGCACCAGCTCAGCTGCTTTTAAATTCACAACAGTTTCTCTAGCAAGCATTTAAAAAAATAGAGATTTCTTCCCACTTGTTGTCATCGGTGAGTTTTTATATTAGTTGCTATGTCGACCTGCCACCCACACTGAATTCACCTCACCCACCCAAACTTTCCCTGCAGCAGCAATCCAGAACTGTTCCTCCTTCCATCTCAAGTGTGACTCATGAGGATGCTGTAAACAGCCAAAGGTGAGTGTATTCCTCACCCTGGAGACACCTCCAAATGGCTGAAGCAATTCCTAGACAGAGAGTTGTGTGTGGAGCACTCTCTGGAATATTTCCAACGTGAGAAACTCAAGCAATGCATAATGATATTATGTAATTTGGCAGGATAATATGCCGTGACTGAGAAGGGCTTCAGTAATGGGAGAGAGCCCTGAATTGTGCTACAACATATAGTGTCATCAGGAAGGGTCAGTGTCATGTTCATAGAGCACAGAAGTCACGTAAGTAACCTTGGTTTGATGCCTTTTTTCATTAGACATCAAACTCTGTTTTCAAAAAATTAATGATTTTACTTTGCATTAAATAACTGCCTTTAGGATGCCCGTGCTGATGGATTTTTTTCCAGCCTTTTTTAGCAATAGGAATCTTTCCCTTTTCATTAACTGAAGGTTTAAGCTCTACACTAAGCTCTTCTAATTGATTTTGGCATTCATCAGGCCTTTAATTGACTGCTTAGCCACTTCATGATTTTAAATGCCAAGTCCTTTTTTTTTAGGGGGTGTCTCTTCTATTATCTAACTTTGAGAGGCAAGTTATTAGCTTGCAAATCAGCTTTATTATTCTTCTAGATCTGAGTGAAGAGAGCTCTGCTAATGGAACAAAAGCTAAAACAAGACAGACACTGTGATCTATTAACTGCTACCACTTTGTTCAAGACTCATAGAATCATAGAATGGCTTAGGTTGGAAGGGACCCTAGAGATCATCATATTATAAATTGCTACAGAACTGATTAGGATGGGAGCAAATCACAACTAAAATACATCTCTAGCTTCATGTCACTCACAAATGAAGCAGAATTAATGATACCTCAGGCTAGTAGTCCATGCTTAATAGAAATCCAAATGGTGTCATTTGTAAATTTATTGGTGCACCTGATATGATGTTAAACCCGATGAAGCAGCTGGCAGTTAGGAGTTCAAAATATAATAAAATATGATGTTTCAGTACCAGCATTTCAGCAATTCTCAAATTGATGCTCCTGCCACTGTAAATTACTCTGAAACATTTAATTTCCCTGAACACCTGCTCTGCAGTTTATTTGAAGAGATTTTGCTACGTGGAAGCAGAGCTCTCATTCATCCCTGTCCCCATTTGTACTGGTGTGAACCTTCCAGCTCACAAAGATGAAAGAGAAGCTGGCTGACCCATTCACTCCTTTACTGCTGTTACTGCTTTTATTATGTTTGTACTTAAGGACTTAGAGGTCCCTGTTGTGCTTGGCATTGCACTTAGAGGAGCAGACAGTGCTTCTTCTAAAGGGCTTATAATTTAAGTAGAAATGTTACAGGCAGGATGGAGGGAGAGTTATAACACACAGAGTGTGGCAGCAGCTGATTTTCTCTCATTCCTGCCTGTCATTTCTTAGAGTAAGTTTTTTTACTATATGGGGACAAGCTGACAGTGAGAAATGGGAGGAAGCTGAAGGGTTAGGTAGAGAAAAAGGGAAGGAGGGAAGGTGAAGATCTACACAGAGAAGGAAGGACTGAGGAATCAAGGGAAGAGCTGGGGAAAAAAAAAAAAAGCAGAAAAATTCAATTCAGAGCCCCCTGAATCCAGAACCCAACTCAGATGGATTCCAACTAATTAGTCATTTCACCAAGGCCCCTTATTTAGGGACCCCATTGCTATAGTTAATGGGTGGAGATGGAGGCCAAAGATATCAATCTTCCTACAGAATGACTCCTCTGTCTCCATTGATGATGGACTGGTCCCACAGGGACTCCAGTCTGCTAGATGGGATCAGTCTAGGCCTTGGTGTTTCCAATAGGTATGTGGTGGCTTGGCTAGAGGTCTCCCAACATCACCCTCAACTACTGACCTATTTGGAACAGGGATGACCTTGAGTAATAAATTTTACAACCTGAGTCTTTACTTTGCCTACTGCCAGATGGAGGATTTGAATGTTTGTTTCTCTAGTCCCTCTTAATCCCCCAGTAGCACATGGTGGAGCCTGCTGGGGATGGGACAGTACCCTGGTGTAACATGGTTAATTTGTTCCTCCTCCAGCATCAGCTCCAGTTCAAACTGGGCAGTCAGCTCCCAGAGAAATGAAACAGCTCCCAATTAATGCTATTTCTCAGAAGTCTTTATTATTATACTTGCCTTTTAGCCTTACTCATCAACATCTGGAGGGGAAAAAAGCCCCACCAAAACCATGAAACCTTCTGAGGAAATCAGATTTGAAAGAACTTGCATCAAGAACAATGGCTTTAGCCATATTCTAGATAGAAAAATGCTTCTAGAATTAGACCAAATTGATCTGTTGTCTTTGAAAAAAAATCAATCTTAAGATGAAAGGAAAGAATTCTATTATTCCCCTTCCAACTTCTCATAATTATTCTTAAATCTGGGTTTCACCAAGAAAGCCATTTCAGTCAGTTCTTTTAGAATGGGTCAGAGAGTTCCCCCATTATTTCATCTTCTTTTTCTCCTTGGTGTGGCAGCATGATACACAACACCTCTCATTTCCATACTCAAATAAAGAATGTAAATCTAAATTCAAACACCAAAAAAAGTCATGAGGAAGAAACTGGAACTAAATCTAATCCTACTGCTGCCAAACAGATTATTGGAGTTGCTTTCATTTACTTTCCTTAATCATTTCTTTCTGAATCTCCCACTGACAACACAAAATTAAATTGTGTAAGCTGCATAAAGAAATTTCAATTAACAATCATTTCTCTGCAAATCTTGGTGAGCTCCAGGTAGACAGATAACTGGAGCTTTCTCCTGCAAGTCCAAATACCCTCAATAGGAGATATAGAGAGAGATAGTTGGAAATGGAGATGGAGATGGAGATGGAGATGGAGATGGAGATAGAGATAGACTTTTTAGTAGGGTCTGTTGTGACAGGACAAGAGGGAATGGTTTTAAACTAAAAGAAGGTAGATTTAGACTAGGTATAAGGAAGAAATGGTTTATGCTGAGAGTGGTGAGACACCTGAACAGGTTCTCCAGAGAGGTGGTCAATGCCCTATCCCTGGAAACATTCCAGGTCAGGTTGGATGGGGCTCTGAGAGACACAAATCTAGTTGCAGATGTCCCTGCTCAGTGCAGGGGGTTGCATCAAATGACCTTGAAAAGTCCCTTCCAGCCCCAACTATTCTGATTTTATGATTCTGTGTTTCTATGTGTTTCTTTCCTGGTAAGCTCAAGGTAGATATATACATCACTGCAAGTCCAAAATACTCTCAGTAGCAGATATAGATATATACAGAGAGAGACATATAGATTATAGATCTTTGAACACACAAGCATTGTATCTAATGTTCACCCACATCTATGGAAAGATGCTTGTTGATTTTAAAGGGATTTGAGTAAGATTTGTAATTACAAGGCACTGCTAAATGTATCTGCCATCTCCCCAGACAAATGATGATGAGAGAAGAGATGTTTCTCAGTCCTCAGAGGCAAGCTCATAGGGACACACAAACACTTAACTGTAAAGCCTTTGGAGGAAACACACTGACATGCACTGCTAGACTACTAGTAGAATCTTGTTATTGTGTCCCAGCTCGTTAGCTGCTCAGAAAAAGAATTAATAATCACTTACCATCAAAGCTCCTTGATGGCTCATGAGTAGCACAGTTTGGTCATGCTCTCAAGCTCAGTGTTAGTGGCTTGCTTGGGGACCTCCCTACACTGAAGCCTTGATGAAGCACTGCAAGCTGGAGCAGGTCCCTCACTGGGTTTGCCTTGTAGCTTTGAGAACAGTCAGTCTGTTTCACAGCAAAATGCATGAGAAAAATTCAGAATAGACTTTTGCATGCAAAAATTAGAGTTGAAAGTCCAAGAAAGCCTTTTCCTAGCCACAGCATATGGCAGTGGCTCTAAATCCTGAGTCATTCTGGAGATATTTATTTTATTTTATTTCTTTTCTTTCTGGTATAACTCTAATTATTTGTTACCTGACTCATTCAATCAGATGAATCTATCTCGGCAGTTTAAGACATATTTTTTTCAATATTTATTTACCTTATTTGACAGGCTAGGTAATGAGTCCTCTATTATTTCACAATGTGATTATTACATTAATCACCAGGTGAATACATTAATCATGTTATTGCATGACAGGGAAGCCTTCCAGGCAACATAGAGCTATGATTTGTCTGTCTTCTGGGCTGTTGCTCTCTACACCTACCTTAAAGGAGGTTGTGGTGAGGCTGGTGTTGGTCTCTTCTCCCAAATTACTAATGATAGGACGAGGAAATGGCCTCAAGTTTTCTCAAGGGAGGTTTAGGTTGGATATTAGGAAGAAGTTCTTTACTGAAAGAGTGGTCAGGGACTGGAACAGGCTGCCCAGGGAGGTGGGGGGGTCACCATCCCTGGAGGGGCTTAAGAAATGAATAGATGTAGCACTTGAGGCTATGATCTAGTGGTTAGGGAGATGTTGGGATGAAGGTTGGACTTGATGATCCTAGAGGTCCTTTCCAACCGTAACGATTCTTTGATTCTATAAGTTCTCACAGGTTGGGTTATTTTCTTAGTCTTTAGCATCATTTTTAGGGCACCCCTGATCTTTTCCCCCTTTCCTTTTCCCAGACTGTGTTGGTACATACATTAAACTCTCATCCCTAACAGCTCTTGTTGATATTCCAGGATAATGACAGAACACTGAATAATTTCTGGCTTTAAATATTTCTTATTAGCAAGTAGAATTTATGGAAGAATGCAAACTACTGTATGTTTATTCATCAGTATCCTTCATTTGTTCTTAGCATGCATGACACCTTTTGCCTGAGAACATTTTCACCACATCAGCCTCCTCTTATGTCAATCTGAATGTACGCAAAGACTTTTTCTTGGACACAGCTGCAAAAGTGACAGCTTACACTCTGTAATGTCCTTTCAAATGTATTAGTTCTTTAGCAAGCATGGATTTCTCCTGTGAGTAGGCTAAGAGGGGAATAAGGATTTTAAGGTGGCTTTAGTATCAGTTGATGTGACAAAACCACATCTGTTGTTACCTCCATCATACAGCTCCTCATCTAGTATGGTCACCTCCTGGAACAATTTGAGGGTAAGATCATGTGTGATTTGATGAACACAAATTCAATCCTCTTGCTGAGCTGCAGTCTGAAGTATTATATATGCAAAAAACTTACAGAAAAGGCACTATCTTTAGCAACTGGTAAATGGACCAGGAGTGATGGTTTTAAGCTAGGAAAGGAGAGATTTAGACTGGATATTAGAAAAAAGTTCTTTAATGTGAGGGTGATAGATCAGTGGAATGGGCTGCCCAGAGAGGTGGTGGAGGCCCCATTCCTGGAGTCCTTCAAGGTCAGGCTTGCTGGGGCTCTGAGCAACCACACCTAGGTAGAGATGTCCCTACTTGTGTAGGGAGGTTGGACCAGATAAGCTCTGGAGGTCCCTTCCAGCCTAAAACATTCTATGATTCTATCTTGGCTCAGGCATTCCCCATCTGCATGACTTCAGAGGAGCTGCTTCACCTCCCTGTGCCTGTTCCCCTTCCTGCAATGCATCTATGCTGCAGTGGGGAAGTCCTGGCTTCCCTGAGGACATTAAGTGGGACTGACATGGAAACAAGACTAAGTTTCTTCTAAGGGTCAACATTTGGTGGAACTTTGGAAATGAGACTTCTGGCATTTGTGTGTGTGTGTTTATGGGTGTATTTTCCCATTCTTTTGATTTACCTACATATTATAGAATGTTTGGGGCTGGAAGGGACTTTTAAAGGTCATCTAGTCCAACCTCCCTGCAGTGAGCAGGGACATCTTTAACAGAGCTGGGACATCTTCCCAGGCTATTATTTAAGATAATGATCTTGTTGACCTTAGCAATAGAAATAAAGGGATAATGGAAGGAATATGCTGCAGAATATGAAATAGAATATTAATTTGAGATAAATCTTGACAGTTGCATCCTCTGACTAAAACCCAAAATTACTTGGTCATTAAGAACGAGCAGGTGGGAACCTGCAATCAGATAGTCTTTTATGTTCATGACAAAACTTAAAAATGCTAATACTGAAAAAAGTCAGGAGCAGCTCACATTAATGAGTAGTGTCAAAGGAAAAGTACTTAGTAACATTAACATGGTAAGCCTATCTCTTTTATGGTTAAATTCTAAGAACTCTTCAGGAAACAGCCCTTCAGGCAGTGTTATTATTAGTCTTCAGCTTGCAGAGGAACAAACTAATCTTTAAATGTTTAACACCTCAAACTCACTGGATATTAATGAGGATCAATGAGGATATGAGGTCTATCAATGAGGATAATAGTTCACACAGATAAATCAAAACTAGGGGTGGGTAGATTCAGACATTAGGAAGAAGTTCTTGCCCATGAGGGTGGGGAGACACTGGCACAGGTTGCCCAGAGAGGTGCTGGAAGCCCCATCCCTGGACATTTTGAAGGCCAGGCTGGATGGGGCTGTGAGTAACTGATCTAGTGGGAGGTGTCCCTGCCCATGGCAGGGGGGTTGGAACTAGATGATCTTTCAGGTCCCTTCCAACCCTGGCAATTCTACGATTCTATGAAATATAATTGCAAATGTAACCATCACACACACACACACAAAATCACAAAAAAGCTTCATTTATGGGTAAGACTGTTGAAATCTTTGAAAAGCTTACATCTACTTTTATGATTAAAAGGGCTGCATGACACTTGTCAGGCATAAATATCTAAAATCTTAGGTCTGGGAGAGACTTCACTCTACATGGGGTTTGCCATTCTGTGCTAGGGTGTCATTATTGACTCATGTCCAACATAGTGTGGGGCTTGTCCAGCAGCTTATTCCAGTTTCATATGGTTGCTACCCTTTAGTTCATATTACTTTGCTTGCCTTTAATGTTTTCAGTCCCAGACATCAGCCAAGGGCACAAATGATCACCACATTCTTATGAGCTCTCAGGACTGAAGTTGTCTATTCTCATCATTGCTCCCAGTGTGGAAATAAAGCATAAACAGAAAAATGGTTGAATCTGAGCCTTGGCATTAGTTTCTGGAAAGAGACATTTGAGAGCTTCTTGTTTTCTCACTTTCTTCAGAAGAATTAGACTTGTCCCAATCAAAATGATCTTCTGTGATTAATTTTTCTACCTCTTTTTTTGTGGTTGTTTTTTTAACATTGCCTGTAACTGGCATCTTCACATTGTAACATCTTCACTGGAAAACTGCCCAGCTCTGTTCTCACCATGTCCATGCAGATATTCTCTAAGAATTGATTTTATTTGGCATTATACAAATATTAAGGACATTTCCCTCTGGGGGAGGAAAAAGAGGACAGTGGAATACAACTGTGAACTTACTGTTCCAGCATGCTAAGAATTCATAAGAACCTTTATGCGTTACTGAGATTTTAATACAATTTCCTTTAAAGAAATAATTCACTGTTTTTACTGAGGTTGTGGTTAGTAATAATAATGTTCAGAGATTATAATTCCTTCTTTGACCAGAAAAACAGTTCATCAAATATTCAACATAATTTTTTATGACTCAAATATATTGTGTGTATATAGTCTTCTAATTGCAAAGTAGTAATGTGGTTCAATATAAATTTCTTCCACTCTAATATTTAAGTTCAGTCAAAAATAAAAGAAAAAGTTCAGGCCAAGCCTATGATGAATATTTGAAACAGAAATAGCATTTTAACCAGATGTGTTTTCTTGCCAGCTCCAGTAAACGTATCAGGTAATATTTTAAACTGATTTAAATCAATGCAACATGCTCAGTTTGGAATTTGAAGTATTAAATGAACCAGAAAGCTTTATGGGAAGTTAATTTTATGGAAGGAATACAGAGAGACATGAAGACATTTTGTATTGATTAATATCTCCTCAAACTCCACACCTCTGAAAGTGATTTTTTTTCCTCCCATTTTGTTGCCATAACAGACTGCAGTTCTGCCACTGAACCACAGATACAGTAAGAGGAGGTTTCACAAAAACACTCTAGTCATTCTGTGAATAAATATTAGAGTTATTCTTTCTCTGCATGAAAGATTGAGTAGAAAACTAATTTCCCTGTGGAGAACAAAGCCGAAGTTGCATTGAGAAAAATAAAAAAGGAATCAAGGCAGCCCCCACAAAATGTCAGAAACAAAACTTACAATAAAAATCAAAGCGTGTAGAACACACTGCAAACTAATTAATCACAAAGATTGGATAATTGGCTCCTGAGTTAGAGTATTGATTCCCATGCAGTGCAAGATGCATGGATAATAAAGACAGGCTTGCAACAGTGGAACGCCAGGCAAGCTGCCCAGGTATTAAAATGTAATCCCAAGTAATATCCTCTGGGTTAAATTTGTAAAGTATAAAAGCTTCTCTTTTGTATGTTGAGAAAATGAGAGTGAGGAGATAAAGACAATACAAATCACTGTGTCAACTCATGATGAATTCAATTCAAGCAAAAAGAGAACATTTGTAGTTCCTGCTTACAAAGGATCACATGAGATTTCCACAGCTTTGCTTTAACTAATATTGAACTGTTGATCATTACAAAAATAAGCAAAGCAAACAAGCACACAAAAACCACTCTTGATGAACAGACTCTTCATTCTTTCCCTCTGTCCCACCTGTTTTGGTTCCTCAGCAGGAGTTTTCTCTTTTTTACACATACAGAAGCTTAGGTTTGGCTGTAAATTCAATCAATATGGCATAAACACTAATAAATCTGGCATAAACATTACATTAAACAATATGGTAGCCCTATATGTTAGGGAGTGTTATTGTCTAGAGCTTAATGATGGTGATGATAGGGTTTAATGTTTATGGGTAAGAATCAGGGCAAACCAGGACAATCTTTTTAACAGAGACTGTTGAGACAGGACAAGGGGTGATGGTTTGAACTAAAAGAGAGGACATTTAGACTAGATAGGAGGAAGAAATGTTTTACAATGAGGGTGGTGAGAGCCTGTCCCAGGTTGCCCAGAGAGGTGGTGGCTGCCCCATGCCTGGAACCATTGCAGGGGAGGTTGTTTGGGGCTCTGAGCAACCTGTTCTGGTTGCAGATGTCCCTGCTCAGTGCAGGGGGGTTGGACTGGATGACCTTGAAATGTTCCTTCCAACCCAAATAATTCTATTATTCTATAATTCTATGGAGGCCAAAAGGCAGATATGATGGTGGGAGTCCATTACAGACTCCCTACACACCACCTAACAAGGGTGAAGAGGCAAACAAAATATGGATGAGTCACAACTCAGCAGTGGGTTTTGCTCCCCAAGTAGCTCCAGGTCCCAGAGGCAGAACCTGCCCCAGCTGTGTGAGGCTCCACCTTCCCCCAGGTGATCATGGTTTGGGTGGTGGGTGAGGCCAGAACTATATCAACCAGGAGCTCATCAGTTCTGAAAGAGAGGTCCTGTTGGAGGTGGCTTGCTGAGCTCTCTTGGTGGTGTGTTCCTCCTTGGCTCTTGTGGTGGCTGATTTGAGATGGAGGAGATGAAGAATATGTAAAGGACAAAGGTATGCTGAGAGGATTTTGCTAAGTTTGGCATTGGTCTGTCCTGTGTAAGAAGAGAGCTAGCAGGACAGGTTCTAGAGCACAAGTATTGTGAGGAGTGGTGGAGGGACCTAGGATGGGTGAGCCTGCAGAACAGGAGGACCAGGNAGAGCACAAGTATTGTGAGGAGTGGTGGAGGGACCTAGGATGGTTGAGCCTGCAGAAAAGGAGGACCAGGGGATACCTTCTTGCTCTCAACAATTCCCTGAAAGGAGGTTGGAGACAGGTGGGGATTGGTCTCTTCTCCTAAGGAACAAGTGATAGGACAAGAGGAAACAGCCTCAAGATGTGCCAAGGGAGGTTTAGGTTGGACATGAGGAAAAATGTCTTCCTCAGAAAGGTTGTTGATCC
Source organism: Brachypteracias leptosomus (assembly GCA_013401335.1). Classification (NCBI taxonomy): domain Eukaryota; kingdom Metazoa; phylum Chordata; class Aves; order Coraciiformes; family Brachypteraciidae; genus Brachypteracias; species Brachypteracias leptosomus. The sequence goes on along the minus strand of VYZX01017294.1, from coordinate 269,982 downwards.
CTGTCCCAGGCTTCCCAGGGTAGTGGTGGAATCCCCATCCCTGGAGGGGTTTAAAAGCTGTATAGGTGTGGTGCTGAGGGACATGGGTTAGGGGTGACCTGGCAGTGCTGGGGTAAATGGTTAGATTCAATGATCTTGAGGGTCTTTTCCAACCTAAATGACTCTCTAAGTCATTTATATAAATAAGTATAAGTCAAATAAACATAAGTCATTTATATAAATGCATGATTGAACAGCAGTGCAGGCTTGAGTGTTCTGCTGAATCAGCACGTGGGTTTACTTTACCTACTGTTTGTGGCATCCAACTTATTTTGGCAATTTAAAATTGGGGGAAAGAAGTTTCTTTAGGTTGAACTGGTAATGGATAGATAGAGGTGCCTGTGTGATATTCTGAAACACATGTTGACATTGCCATCTAGAGAACTTTGGTGTTATGAGGGCATTTCATGTAAAGACTGCCAGTGCAGTCCTAGTGTTTTGGCTTTTTCTTTGCACTAACTCTTCTTCAGATTTTCAGAAAATGCTATTTTGTTTCTGTCTGCAAAACCAGTTATTTTTCTCTTATATAATTTTAATCCAATTTTTTTTTTTTCTGACTTGATACTCACAAGCTTAATTTAATTTCATTTTATTCTGTGATAGATAAGATTTTCCATTTATCTTTTCTTGGAAACAGGTATAGTTTGTAGGGGAGAGGACAAGACATACTGGTTGCCTAGTTTTGCAGTATTCTTACAATTTATTATGCTGTGCCAGTACTTAAAGAATTGATCCAGGAAAATGCCAAGAAGATTCATTTATTTTTCATTTGTAATGACTATTAAGGAAGTGTCATGTTAACATGTAAGCAAATAACAGCTACATGTTAAACAACAGTTTAAACCAGCAGTTAAGTTAAATCAGGAGGTAGAGACCTGGGCTTCTGTTCTGTGAAACATTTGGGATCCTGTTTTTCAAAACTCCAGCTCCAACCAGGGTAAGATCAAATGCATAGAACTTTCAAAGGATGCAGACATGAAATACTAAGTAGGTGCAGAACATGATTATAATGACAAGAAATATTAACTAGTCCCCAGAAGCATGATTATGAATCCCAGCTGCAGCTGTAGCCCAACAAATGATGCAGCTCCCTCGAGTCTGTAGGAGCAGGAGTACCCGAGGAGGCAGAAAAATGTTCTCTTTTAAACCCACCTCAGAGGATTTACTTTCAGATTTACCTAAGTTCTTTCTTTTCTCATGCCAGGTAAGCTCAATACAAGTTAGCACAAGAAGGAGTGCTACCACCAAACAGAATTTTAAGCATGCCTCTCACCCTTTGCACCAATTTTACCATAAAATCTGCAAAGGTTAAACTAAAATGATGGCTCTTTACAGGCCACATCTGTTCAAGATAAATCCTCAATACAGATAAAAGGTATTTCCTAGTCTAAAAGACACAGAGAAATCAAATATCTTCCAAATTTCATCTGGTGTTTTTTCTTCCCTCTAAATTTCCAATCCCTAAATACCTTATTCTTCCCAATATGTCATCATCTTTTAACTTTTTCCTAGGCTGATAGAAGTTCTGGGCATTTCCAATGCCTCTAAATTCTATTCTCAGGCTTCTGCCCTCTGCAATTGTGATGTGTAAGCCACAATAGACATCATGCCCACCTGTGAAGGTTCAGCAACTCAGTATTAGAGTGCCATCAAGCTCTGGATTGAATATCAGCTGGTGCTGGAGTTTAATTTCTGTTTCCTATTATTTGGTGAGATGTAAAACAGTTGCATTTGGCTGTTCAGTGGGAGATCTGCTGTAAAGAAGAGCAAAGTAGGTCTGGTAGGAACATCAGGGTTTCATGTTTGTACTCACTAGTAGTTCAGATTTGGTGACCTTAGAGTAAGAATGGCAAACCAAGCAACACTGAAATGCCTTGATTCATGTGTGGTGTACTCAACTAAGGTACTGTATATTCTTCTTACTGCATTATCTAAGCACTTCATAAGCATGTATCCTGCTCTAAATCATAAATTCTTTCAGCTATGTTTCTTATCCTGCTCTAAATCATAAATTCTTTCAATGGTTTCTGTTGGCTGCTTGAATAACCCCCAACACAGCAAGTCCCTTCTCCACGGATGACATTGCAAAGGGGAAACTGTACTTCATAGAAAGCAATATTGCAGTAATGCTCCCATTTCACAGAGAAGAACTAAGACACCACAACCAACATGAGTGCTCAACCTTGCTTATATCCTTTCAAAAACAGCAGAAATGCTGAGCACCCAATCACACAAAATGTGTAAGATAAACCAGATAAAAAGCCAAATGTCCCAACAGTTTTCTGCATCCTTGGCTGCTGGGTACTTGTCTCCTTCTGGGCTTCCCAGATTGCAGTCAGGGGGCTACCTTGGGTTATTCTCCTTGGCTGTTTATTTCAGAAATTATTTTAAGGGTGTCTAAATGTAATAGGGGCTCATTTTCAATATGCACATATATTTAAATGTATTCATACTCCCCCACTTCTCAGTGCAGGGACTGTCAGCTGTGCCTGCAAAACCTGCCAATTATTGCAACTCACAGAACAATAACAGCCTAATTGATAGGCAAAGTAAATGGAGGAGAAATGGAGAGATCATCAATGCTGGCAAGCCAGTCAACAGCACACAACTCATCAGGTATTCTGCTGCATTAAGGAGTTCAAGGCAGTTAATAGAAATTAATATTAAAATGCATGAGGAAGCAAGTGTGTGATCCTCACCCAGGTTGGGGCAGAGGGGAGAACATAAACTATACATGAATTTAGAGCATAATTCACTTGTATTTGAACTGTTCTGAGTTTTGAGAGAGGACCTTATAGAGAAAGAACTCTCACAAAAGTTTACTTGAACTGTGTAGCTCCATGTTGCCTTGAAGGGCAAACAACCTCCAAGCAAAGCAGTGCAGTCCTTAACCTTGATATAAATCTATATATCTTCAGTGTTTTGAGTCTAATTTCTGCATTTCTAGTGGAACATGGTTAACCAAATACTTCAGGTATGGAAATATTTATCTTAGCCTTACAAAAGGCATGAGATAAAAAGGTAATTCCTAAAAATGCACCTCAGATGGAGGATTAAATATTTTTTGTTTTCTGGAAGGTGGACAGTTAATTTCTGCTTTCAGTAGCATCTGACTTTTCTACATTCTTTCTATGCTGATGGGTTGATTTCACAGGGTGCAAGAAAGATAAAATCCTGGACAAAAGATTCATGGAAATGATTTCTAAAGTTTAGGACAAATACCATCCTCAAGAGTTTTTTGGGGGGATGCTAGAGCAGAGGTTTGGGTTGTGGATCTGTATCGTTTTTTCTGGGATGTACAGATAATGTTTCGTGTTCCCAAGTGATACTATTATATACATACTGTCATCTTGTTCTGCTTCATCTGTGGGTTTTTATTTGATTTTGTTTTAATTGAAAAAAGCCTATGAGAAATATTTCAGGGGAGTAAAAAATTTCTTTACTGAGTTATTTACACAGGGTTCTGGGAGCTGATATTTCACAGAATTATAGAATTCTATTAGATTAGATGTTAGGAAGAAGTTCTTCACTCTGAGGGTGGTGAGACACTGGCACAGTTGTGGGTGCCCCATCTCTGGATGTGTTCAAGGTTGGGTCAGATGGTGCTTTGAGCAACCTGCTCTAGTGGGAGGTGTCCCTGCCCATGGCAGGGGGGTTGGAACTAGATGATCTTTGAGGTTCCTTCCAACCCAAACCACTCTATGATTCTATAATTCTACTTATTTACCTCCTGCAGCTCCCTTTAGGCACCATGTTCAGAGGTGGGATGTTACACTATGTGATCCTTTAGTCTCACCCTATGTGCTTTTGGGTAGAGTGAGGGAAAACACTGGGAGTGAAGAATTCATTTTGTTCTGTGTCAGATAACAATTTTAGTCAAAGCCACTAAACCATGAAATTGTATATATGGCTACATAATGAGAGGAACATTCTGCCACTTTTGGTTCAATTTTCTGCTGTTAACAAAACTTCAGATCAAAGAGAAATAACCCACATTTCCAACAGGCTTTAAATTATGAGGAAGCACTAGTGTTCCACAATTAAAAACCCCACCAGACTAAATCATTATTAATCTAATTTTGTCCGTGATTCCTTAGCCTCAACAAAATTAGACCTTTCTATGATATTAAAAACCAAATATTTTAGAAAGCCTGAAAAATATTGTGGAAGAGATTTGGGAGACAAAACATTTTTCAAAGGTTTTCAAANTTGGCTTTCTGGGCTGCAAGTGTGCACTGACAGCTTATGTTGAGCTTCTCATCCACTTACTGTGTATTTTCCAAGTTTTCTCCACATGTTATCATGAAGTTATGATTTGAAATTAGATAATAAGTTTTCAGCTCATGGGCATAGTAAAACTTACTGGGTCTCTGTCCCCAGGTTTCTGTTACATGCAGGTGTGTGTGCATGCAAACACATGCACATGGTTATCTTTAACCAAACCTGAAATCCTGAATGTACTTGAAATTTGGAACTTAACCTAGCACTTTACAAACATCACTGTTTATTTTAGAAAAAATTTCCAACTCTTGAGTGCATTCGTATCTTTCCAGAAGAGTTTGGGGAAAACACAGATAGAAACCATGTCATTGTGTTAGAGATGCTCTGCCCCAGCAGAAAGAGTTTGAGAATCTCAGGAGTTTGCTCTCATACAAAAAAGGATTCCCAGAAGGATTTACAAAATAGTCCAAAGAGCAGGATGAACCCTTAGTGGCAGCTCAATGGAAGTACAGAGAGACTGAGAGAAGTATCCACTTATGTGGAGAACTTGTTTGTGTGCACATCATGGAAAATGCTGCAGAACACTGAAGAACCCAAGTTGCCTTTGGGCTTGTTTATTCCAATATCAGAGGGAATCCAAAGCACAGCACTGTAGACCAAAACCTGGGCAAACCCACCCACAAGATGCACACCATACATGTGAGCTGCTGCCCACTAGATTGCACTTGTGTGGAAGGTTCAGGTTTACATAGTCAGGAATCTGCTGACCCTGAAGCGACTGGAGACACCACCAGTCCCCATAATACCTGAAATTACCACCTTTTGTTTTCACCAGATGTGTATTTTATTAAACTGGTCAAATCTGGGGAGTTCTATGCCTGCTTCCAACCTGTTTGAATTAGGAGCTTGTGTAGAGGGAGGGGGCATGATTGAGAGCTGGACCCAGCTGAGGATCCTCTGAGAAAACAAGGACTGGAAGTTGTTAAACTTCTGGTCCAGGTAAAAGGTTGTTTCCCTGGTGAGAAAGATCACTTCAATGTGATTGCTTTAATGTGGAGGAAGAAGAGGCCATTGTTGTCACTCTTACTGGGAGACCTTATAGTCTGGGGGGACCTTATAGTGACCTTCCAGTATCTGAAGGGGGCCTACATAAAGGCAGGGGCAGGTCTATTCAAAAGGGTTTATAATGATAGGACCAGGAGTGATGGTTTTAAGCTAGGAAAGGAGAGATTTAGATTGGATATTAGAAAAAAGTTCTTTAATATGAGGGTGATAGATCAGTGGAATGGGCTACCCAGAGGGGTGGTGGAGGCCCCATCCCTGGAGTCCTTCAAGGTCAGGCTTGATGGGGCTCTGAGCAGCCTGCCCTAGGTAGAGATGTCCCTGCTGGTGTAGGGAGGTTGGACCAGATGAGCTCTGGAGGTCCCTTCCAGCCTCAAACATTCTATGATTCTAAAACAGTTTTGCTATTTTGTGGTTTGGTAAAAGCTACTCTGAACCCAAGGGGTTTGCATCACTTCTTGCATGTCTTATTAGGAAACATGAGAAAATCACAGAAGTAACCACAGCTGGGGTCTGCCTGGAGTCTGGATCAGATTCCCATTCTGTAAATGATAGATGTGTTACTGTGATTCTTCTAACAAGTTGCATGTAAAAGAATGGTAACTTAGAAAAATTCTTCTTAAATCTCATATCTGTAGCATAAGAGAAGGTTTTACTTGTAAGAAAAAGAAAATCCCTAGGGAGAAAAGAGACACCACCACCTGAAACAGCATGTGCCACAACATCTTGGATATTTTGAACCCAGTTTAACCACCATCTCCCCTCCCTGCAACACCACACAAGATATCCTGACATGCCTCTGCCTGCCTTGGCTTTCACACCAGCTCCAAAATCTATTGTTCTGCTTGTCCATTGAAAGCAGAGCCTAGAAGAGGTCTCTGAGCAGATGGATTCAATAACAGCACAAATAAAAGTCCCTGTCAGAGATCAAACTCTCATTTCCCCATAGCTCACTGCAGAGGGTGCTGTCTGCCCACATTCCTGTTCCTCAGGAAACAGGTGAGGGGGAAAAAAAGGGTTGTGTTACTATTTAAAGGTTGAAGAAGACAGGTTGTGGGATATTATCAAAATGCACTAAACATTTGCATAATTAGAGGCATAAATCAACATTTCAGTCATGACAAAGTAAGCCAGAGCAGATCAAAGCCAGTGGCACAGCCTGATTGGTAATCTAAACTGCAGTCATTTTTAATGCAAATAAATGAGGCTTTCCTCCTTGCCTTTAATGAAGTGTAAGTTTTTCTGAAGTCACCCATATAGGCAGTGGCATGAAGGTTAAAAGCAACAACTCTTTCCTGGAAAAATAACAAAGTTTTGGAAAGCTGTTTTCATACTGAGTTTTCACTCCAACTCTGGAAACCAGTCAAAGCATCAAAATTTTGTTATGAAACAAGAAATCCTGAAAATATATTTTTCTCAGTGTAGCTGCAGAGTTTGCTTTTAATAACAGTGAGGGTTCATTTGGAAAGCAGCAACCAGTACTCAAAGAAATATAGTCAGTTATGTGCTTTGTCCCTCTATACAAAAGTGTTTATGTGTAGTTTTGTTTAATCTAGAACAGTGTTATTTAAAATACAAACTTAAGATCTTTGGTATACACAGAAGATGTCAGATTTTCTCTTACCAATTCCCTTCAGGTCTCATGCTTTTCAATTTCCCAACTGTGAAACAGGCTGTATGTTAGCAGAGGTGACCACCCTTCCCAAAATCCACCAGCTGGTGGGGAAATTAGTGGTCTTGGATCAGAGGAAAAGACTAAGAGGTCAGTTGTCCTGTACCCTAGGCATGTCCATGGACCACTGTGCAATTATGTACAAAAGGTAGAAGTGACATCATTGTTAGGACACAAAGAACTGGCTCTGTTCCTTCAGGTGGTATCTCAGATGTCTTTGGATGTTGGAAGTGTCTGGCATTTTCTAATGGTTGCCCCTACAGTCACAGGAGAGGCAGCACACATCTCCCTTCAGAGATCATCTCTGGTGCTACGTCATTCTTTGATTTGTTAGGAAAAGTGTGAGGAACATCTCTAGAGAGGAGGGTGGAAGACAGTTCATATCTAGTCATGGGCTTCCACACAAAGTCAGCATGAACTTTTGTGATCTTACAGTCTCAAGTAACCACATCAAGCATGGAAACAAGAGTCTTATGTGGAAACTAAATCTTGGAAAATGTGAGGCAGACATTACTCCTTCCCAGAGGAAACTCTTTGAGGAGACACTTGCTTGGGTTTTTTCCTTTTTAATTAGTTTTACCACTTTTGGCTTTTCAAATTGCAGTCAGACACCTTCTGAAAAGCTTTGACCATTCCACAGCAGATCTGTTACTATGCTTTGGCCCTCAAGTATCTTTACACATCAGGTCATTTGTGAACAGTGTCCTTCATTCAGTGTAGCCAGCAGGTCCTTACACTGACTTGGTGTTTGGCTCTTACCTGACCAGGAGCAGAGAAGTCTGAGCTCCAAGGAACACAAAATATCACCAAGAAAGTCTGACCCACATCATCAGGAAATCCTTTTGGCTAGAAGTTAGTAGAAAGATGTAACTCAAGAAGAAAAGTGGTTGTGCATAGCACTACAGCAGGCAATCTTCTACAAAGAACAAAAGCAAATCAGCAACATTCATGGCTCTAAAAGAGAACGACCACACTTGACTTATGTGAACCAAAAGGAGACTGAGGGGACACCTTATTAATGTTTATAAATATGTTAAGGGAAAGTGTCAGGAGGATGGAGCCAGGCTCTGCTCAGTGACATCCAGTGATAGGACAAGGGGCAATGGGTGTAAGCTGGAACAGAGGAAATTCCACCTAAATATGAGAAGAAACTTCTTCCCAGTGAGGGTGACAGACACTGGACCAGGCTACCCAGGGAGGTTGTGGAGTCTCCTTCTCTGGAGATGTTTAAAGACCATCTGGATGTGTTCCTGTGCAACTTGGTCTAGGTGATCCTGCTCCGGGGGGGGGATTGGACTAGATGATCTTTCGAGGTCCCTTCCAATCCCTGACATTCTGTGATTCCATGATATGAGAGACTAAGGTTTATGAGAACCATTTTTAACTTGGTTATGAGAATCAAGTTAAAAACAACACCATATCTTGCCAGGTCAGAATTAGTGATGTTGAACTAGAAGCTGAAGTCTAGAGGTGCATAGAGTGGAGTAATGTGATGGACTTTGGGGTTGTTTTGAGAAGAAGAAAATTCAAAGTGGACTGCAGGAGACAGGAGTACACAACTCCAACTGAACCTTCCTCTTGATCAGAAACAGGCAGAAGGGTCATGGAGAAAATCAGGAGGGATTTCAATACAGAGACAGGGCTCAGCTGCTTCCTGGGAGGACAAGAGGTGACCCTTCCTAAATAACCATTGAGCATGGCTGCTGTATGTGACATGGAAATTTTTTTGCAGTATTTGTGATGCTGAACATGTCTGAGAGAGTATTGCTGAAATAGACTCTTCTTATCCAGCCAGACCAGTCATCAGGGTTCAGTGAACATTCCTGTGCTCTACCTAACAGATACCAAGAAACCAGAGTGAATAGATATTGCTGTTACAGGGAGATGTGTTAGCATGAAATCTCATCTAAATCTGGAAAATCTCAAGTTGGGGTAACTTTATGAATGAGCTCCTTTCTTGTCCTTTGATAAGAGTGATGCAGGTTGAGTCATGGTGTAATTGTTTTCCATCACTGAGATAATAATCTTTAATGAAAATCCAGATTCTTTGTTCCCAAGTCTGCAGCATTTCAAAGCTCCATCCTGTTGCCAAGGCTAAGTGCTGTTGAAGTGGTGGGTTCCCTGGGTGAGAGGAGAGCAGTGAGCACAATGGGAGAGAGCAAGGTTTAAAACTGAGAATAGTCTTAATCATGACAGCTAAAATAAGGACAGGAGGGAAAATGTGTAATTGTGACTGCTGTTACCTGTTATAGAGGCTTTTCTTAAAAAATCCTGGGATTCTGCCTTCATGAACCCAAGGACAGAAAAGATCAAGCCTTGACTGAGAAAAAAATTAACTCCTTGACTATAATATTATGTCAGTTATTTACTTGCCTTCCATATAACAAGTTTTGCTTGACTGCTGCCCGTGAATCTTGAGTCAAATCAAGTAGAGAATCTCTTGCATCTATACCAATAAATTTTTCATTGAATTAGTCTAGTAAAAGAGAAATCACAAAGATGTGGAACCCTCACCAGTTCAAATGAATATAAATTATATATTAAATCATCACTACCAGTTCATTGAATTGTTCGACAGCATTCCCTCAACTTAACATAGGTATAAATCAAATTAAATCATTTAATCTTTAAAAAAATACATGAAAAACCTCACAAAAGTCTATTTTTTCATTGCATGCAATAGGTATCCCTCATGGAAAGACAACAAATGAGTTCTTCTTGGGGACTTGTCTTTCCAAATCCTTGCTAGCGAGAAGTAATACCACTCAATGGGGGATTTTGCCTGAGCAGAATTTCCAGGTTTGAGTTATGATTAATCCCAGAAAACCAGTCAAGCAAAATGAGTGTAAACAAGTCACCACCAAGACACTGAATGCAGTGGTGCTGGCTTTTCTTCACAGCACATATGCTGATATTTTGTCTCCTGAAGAGCATAGCATCACATTATTTCAGTTCAGTTTTCTGTATACAATTCATTACTTGGACTCTCCATAAGCATTCATTCTGGAAATGTATTTTATTCTCCTTTTGCAAAGGCCACCCTCTTATTTCTCCTTGTGTATGTCTGAATCATCTCTATAGCCAAGAGTATTAGGAGTGAAGATGCTGTGCAGTGAAATCAGTTGGACAGAGTGTGCCTGAACAGACTGGGTTTAAACTGGCCAGAGAAAAACACTAAAAGCTTCAGGGACCACAGGAGAAGAGGACTGCTTGTTATTGGCTGTCAGAAGACAGCAGGTTGCCCCACGCTGCTAGGCAGAGCCCAGTTCTCCAACAGCACATCTGGGGTTTGTAGACAACCCTTTGCCTAGGGAAACATCCCCATCTCTCAGTATCACACTGTTCCTTAGCAGCTTGCCACGAGAAGAAAACAGATTGAACCTGCCATGAATTCTTTTACACCTCAGAAACATGAGGGGTTTTATGCATCTGCAGATACCTCTTACAAATCAAGGGCCAGGAGGAACTTTTCTGAATTCATAAAGCTGATACATGCCATAGATCTTCATCCTCTGCCTTTGAGCAGCATGTCTAAGCATGCCCCCAGAGAGATGCCCCAGTTAACCTAGAGAAGTCAGCTAAGGAGCAGCTTGTGCTTGTGTAAACATAGATGTTTAAAGCCATTAGAGATGCACCAGGACACCTCAGACATTGGCTCAGGCAAGCAGGTGACTCACACAGGCAGACAAGATGCTCCAGGGTATCTATGATTTGAAACTAAGCATGCAAAAATGAGAGAGAATTCAGGTGAGAATTTTTGTGTGGGTTCCAAAGGCCAATTAACCTCCAATTTAAAGGACATATAATAGAACATTTAGTCAGCTAAGCTCTTAGAAAGTGGTAGCTCCAGGGAAATGTTGAGAAGATACAGTAGAAAGTACAGGGATATTCTTAACTTTGGAGAATTAGAAATTCATTAAATAACTGGTATTTTAGTGACGCTGCTTTTCACAAAATAGCTTTTTCTAGACAATGTGCACTTTTGCATTAGACATATAGTAATTTGTCTTCCACATCACTGACTGTTTTTAACTTTGGCCTCACTACTTTCATTAATATTTAAGACTTGTTGATATGGAAATAACAGCAAATCTATTGCCCTTTTTTCCTTTTCCTTTTTTTTTTTAATTTCTGTGTAGGACAGATATATTCTCATTAACTTGTCAACAAGGACTTATTTGTAGCAATACTAAACTCATCAAACATCTCTGAGAATAGTTCACATTAAGCACACACAGAGTGTGGCAGAGTGCTGTAATTTTAACATCACATTTCATACAAAGAAATTCTATGTAAATAGATAATGCAGTGAATCATTACCCTGCCAGCATTATATTTGTACAATAAATTATAAAATTCGAGTCTGACAAAACCCTGGAAGGTTTTTCTGGTTGCTGGCTCATGCATTAAGATGCAACAACGTTGAACTTGGGTAAGGAAAGTGAAATATCTGTTGTGACTCTCAGACATACAGGAGTTATTGGTGATATTGAACAACATTTGATATGAATTTTGAAATATGCTAACAACTGGGAAAAGGAAAAATGCATATTTAGCACTTCAGCATTTGTGCAGAGATTACTGAATCATAGAGCAGAGATACAGCAGGGAATGGGAACAATAAAGCTCCTTTGACCTCTTCACTCACTACACTAGCAATAATCAGCTTACTTATGAAATTAAGGGGACAACAGCTTTCAGAGGTGTTATTAACTGGGTGACACCCCACCATCACTTTTTACCATGATGAATTCCTTTATACTATGCATTATAACACTATCAATTGCTATTACCTTCACTTATGACTTTGAGCTGAGGTTCACAGACATAGCAAAGACCAACTGTAGACCCAAGGGTGAAAATTTTGGAGCTACAAGCTTGGAGAGTGGGGGTGACCTTCAGCATAGATTGTCATTTTTTCTAGATAATAAAGGCCAACATAATCCAAAAAGTGCATTGGGTAAATTTTGCTAATATGTAATATTGCTGGAAACAGAAACTCACTACAAAGATAGGCTTGATGGGGCTCTGAGCAGCCTGCCCTAGGTAGAGATGTCCCTACCTGTGTAGGGAGGTTGGACAAGATGACCTCTAGAGGTCCCTTCCAGCCTCAAACATTCTATAATTCTATAGAAGCTGGTGAATCCTCATAGCTTCTCTGTCCTCCAACCCTGTGGCTTGTGATTCAATATGAATTAATTCAGTGGGGATATCTGGTTATCTGTGTAAGCTTCAGACCTGCTGACCATAATCACAGTCATGACTTGGTCTCATGGCATTTCTGAAATGCTCTATTAAGGCAGAAGATGAATTTCTGAGCTGCTACACTATCTGATCCAGATTTTTCTGGAATAAATGGGAAAACTCCCTTAAGTCTTTTCCTTGTTCTGTAGAATTGCATCAAGTTTCTTTCCCACCTTACAGATGTTTTCCTCATTTACTGCTTCACTCCTCAACTTCTCACAACACCTGACTGTGCATTTAAACACCTCCTTGTTAAGGGTGCATGGTGGAAGCTTTTCATTCTACTTCCTGTCAGATTTAATTACCAGCTTCATACTTCCTTCACTAGAGGTGCCTTTGCTGATGTTTACCAACCTTTCTTCCAGGGAAGAGTTTGTACAAAAGCTCTGATTATATTAGAGAGAATAACGTGTCAGTTCTTGGAGGATTATGCTGCTTAGGCATTTATGCCTACATGTCACTGCTGCCATCTCCACAAAACAACAGCCATGACAATGTGAATGTGTAAGTCACCAATAATCTGATCCTCTAAGATGCAAAATGACATTTTGTGTTGGGTTTTTTATTCTGACTGGATGCCGGGTGCCCACCAAAGCTGCTCTATCACTCTCCCTCCTCAGATGGACAGGGGAGAGAAAATATAACAAAGGGCTTGTGAATCGAGATAAGGACAGGGAGAGATCATAGAATCATCATAGAACGGTTCAGGTTGGAAGGGACCTTTCAAGATTATCTAGTTCCAACCCCCCTGCCATGGCAGAGACACCTCCCACTAGACCAGGCTGCCCAGTACCTCATCCAACCTGGCATTGAACACCTCCAGGGATGGAGCATCCACAACTTCCCTGGGCAGCCTGTGCCAGTGTCTCACCACCCTCAGAGTGAAGAATTTCCTTCTAATTTCCAATCTANGTTGATTGCAACTCTTTGAGTGCTACCTTTCAGCCAATTCTTTATCCACTGAGTGGTCCAGCCATCAAATCCATGTCTCTGCAATTTAGAGACCAGGATGTCACACAGGACAGTGTCAAAGGGTTTGCTCAAGTCCACAGATCACTCAGCAATTAGTGTCAGATCCTCAGATCACTCAACAATTACCGTCATGGGCAAATCTGGGGGAAATTAATGTAATTTACTGCCAGTCAAAATCAGAGTAGAGTAATAAGAAATAGAACCAAATCTTAAAACACCTTCCCCCCACCCCTCTCTTCTTCCTGATCACAATTTCTTTTCCAATGTTCTCTACCTCCTCCCCTTCAGTAGCACAAGAGGACAGGGCATGGGGGTTCTGGTCACTTCATCACACATTCTTGCTGTTGCTTCTTCCTCCTCAGGGGGAGGACTCCCCACACTTCCCCAGTTCCAACTTTTCCAATGGAAGTTGTCACAGAAGCCACCACTATAACCTCCCCCCAACTACCAAGACCTTGCCATACAAACCCAATATAACTTTTAATCCCTTTTCTTAACTTGTTGCACACATGGTCCAACATATGGTCTGATCAGTAGTTCTGAGTAGCTTATCAGTGATTTGTATTTGGTTTATAGATGTATCCTGGAAGCAAATATCCCTTTTAAGTTAATTTCCTTCATTCTGGAACCAAGTTCTGTTTTATATTTCCTTGTAAAGAACTGCAGTGGCACTTCCAAGACCTTCATCATCTTTTTCCTTTATTTTGCCTAGGTTGCTACCTAACATTTGTTGGTGTATTTGTGGTTGTGAGTTCATTCACTGCTACTTCATCACAGACAACACCCAGTTCTTCCATCTTTTTGATGACATCAGAGTGACAAGTTGTTTCACATGGAAGAAAAGTAAATACAGAAAAAACTGCTTCCCTTAATATTTTCCCATCTTCCAGAGAGATTATTTGCATGTTTGGACACAGTAGCAAAAGGACCAGTGAACTGTGGTCAATAGAAAACCTGTTTTAGTTTTTGTTTTCTACTTTTTGTATCTCTACTTATCTTCTGACCCTCACTCTGGAATTTTCCTATCAGTATATATGGATTTGCTTTTTCTTTTTCCATCTTCCATATTATTTTTCCCTGTGTTGATACCCTCCAATATATTGGCCCTAAGGATCTTACTGTGTCCCAAGTAATGAGCTGCAAAAAAGGTAATTAAATAGTGTTGCAGTGTTTTGATGCTATGAACTTCAACTAAGATTCAGTGGTTAAAAGTGACAAGGGAATGAGGAAGGTCTAGTGACTATTTCTTTATTTTGCAAAATTAGCTGAATACTCTGGTTTCTGCCAAAAAGAGAGGGAACTATAAGGTGTATTTGCAGCACATTAATTTAGCCCACTGCTTGAACATATTTAGGAGAAGTATGATAGGATATATGTAATATTTATGTATGTCTGGTATTTGCTTTTTCTTTCCTTCTGAACTGAGTTTCATACTTTGCTATCCCTTCCTGCACTAATATAGTTCAAAAAAATCTTCTGATTACAGAGCTGCTTTATATGGTTCTTATTCCAGAGGGACAATCAAGTGACTGTCTCTTTTTTTTTCTTTTCAGAATGTAGAAATTTTACTTTACTGTAAAAGATGAGAAGGAAGAGGAAGGTAGTTCAAAACAAACCCACTGTGGTTTCAGAATTTGAGATTTCCTCTTCAGGCACATTGGTCACATTTGTGTTTTAATATATTTTAGCCTTTTATTTTTCATGTCTTAATTTAATTTTCATGTCTAATTGTTGCCACTGAGAGTTTAAAATCAGCTGACTATAATTAAATACTGATTTAAAATATTAAATTAAAGGAATTAGATAGAACCATCCTCCTCTGATCATGAAAGAACTGTGTTTATCATGCTGGATAAAGTTTCCATTCAAACAGATTCAATGCTATAATGCAATAACAATCTTACTTCAGCCTCCCTTCTATGGATTGAAAGGAACTGAAGTTAGCCAGATAATAGTATGTTCACCAGGACAAAATTTAATAGTAAAAAAATGAAGTCTTTGAGCTTATAGAGTCAATAGAGGTGATTTTTGATGCAATACAGGAACTTTTTGGCTGGAAGTAACTGAGAAGAAGGAGCTGTGTAGATTGACCCATCACAGAGCAGTGTGACACTGACTTTTT
The DNA here is from genome assembly GCA_013401335.1 of Brachypteracias leptosomus. Taxonomy (NCBI): domain Eukaryota; kingdom Metazoa; phylum Chordata; class Aves; order Coraciiformes; family Brachypteraciidae; genus Brachypteracias; species Brachypteracias leptosomus. The sequence continues at coordinate 254,650 of VYZX01017294.1, read as the reverse complement.
CAGCCCTCTGCTCATAGTCTTATTCTTCTCTTTGGGTTTTTCATGCATTCCTGAACCAGGAAAACGTGTGGATGCCAGTTAGTCATGCTCAACTTTGCACAGACCTTAAACAAGCTCTCACATTAGAGAAATTAAAATATTTTAAGCTTCATTGAGACAAAAAAGTTTAGATATATTTGAAAAGTTGGAGGACAAAATGTTCTGTGAAAATTTTCAGAAACATTTTGCCATTAACTAGTATTTTCCTGTAGCATTGTAACCTACAGGAAAGATTCAGCCTCTGATAAGGAAGGGACTCAGCTGGTCTTTTGTACATTAAATGCCTGCAAATGGCCTGGGCTATATTAACTTCACTCTAGGACACTTAGAGAACTAAGAGACATTGGAAGTTATTTCTGATTGCTTATGGATGATGACTGAGCTTTCAAAGGTGGTAAAAGCTGCCATAAGACTGGAAAGAACCATCAATGCATGTACAATAACAACTCTTTCTACAGACAGACATCCACTCCCCAAAAAAAGGTTTTGCACTAGAATTTTGGCAGAGAGCTACTTTCATATTTGAGTAAACTTGCATCCATAATTGTTGTATCACTTGCTGCAGCTCAGATGCCACAATTGACAGGTAGCAATTAAAGTATTTAATTTTTAGTCTTTGCAGTACCTAGTTAAGGTTGCTGTCATCGATGCTGCCTCAGTGCTTCTGGTTATCAGGGTCTCCCAAAATGAACTGGGGCCACCTAGAAGGAAGAGAAGTGAAAATAAAATAAAATAATAATAAAAAAATCAGTGAAAGCTATAATGGAAAAGTCCAGCTATGCAGATGCTACAGCAGGAGATACATACCCTGAATGGGTTGGAATCCATTGGATATGAGATTTTTAACTGGTATTTCCTGCTAGAAATGCACAGTTGAGGAGGAAAAATAAGGATCTGCTCATAATTCTGTAAAATAGTTGCTACTGTCATTTTATGGGAATGATGCATATATTCAGAAAGAATAATACAGTTTACTTGCATGGGTATGTATTTGTTATTTTCACTTAAAACCACAATTTGGACATCCATACACAGGCTTTTAAACAACTTTTATTAAAGCCTTTACTGTATGAACCACAATAGTATGAAGTTATTTCACAAAATAGCTACTTGCTCATGTCAATAAAGATGGAGCACAGTGCAAATTTAAAAGCAGATCTGCTGCAGATCCATCTAATACTCATTTCAGCCAGAATTCTTTCAAAGGACTATGATTCATCAATGAATAGAACAATTTCCGTGTCTAAAGCTCCTTTTTATTGTATCTCTAAGTACCTCACAATCAGTGGAGGACTGTCATTTTCCAACCCACTTTATGTCATGAGCTAAGTGACTAACCTATTCAAAGGGTTTAGTGTACTGCTTGGAAAACACAGAAAGATCCAGACCACAGAGAAAATTAGCATTCCCAGAAGTATGAACAGCTCATTTAAAGCTGAAGATTTAAATAATCTCAATTCTAGTCTTCTGAAAAATATCAAAGGTCTATGAGCAAAGACTTTAATTAAATTTATGGTTGATGATATATCTGATACTGGGTTATCCCCAAACAGAAAGTTTTCTCATGCTAGAAAATTGGACTTTTAGTCTGTGTGAAACTTTAGAGGAGTTTTTGGAGCATTGTGTGTGAAGAGAGGGAAACAAGTGAAAAACAAGATAAAATGTGAGCTGAATCTACTGTGGGTAGATAATGCCAGAATAACCTTGTACCTTTCAGTGGAAATATAAGAGCTTTTCCAGATCTATCTGAATGTGGGTATAGCATCTGTTGCAATGCCATGGAGGCACTACCAGAACTCTAGAGTGAGAAGAAACTAGGTAAAGGGGACACAAAACAGAGAGCAAGTAAATATCCCTGCTCATTGTAGGGGGGTTGGACCAGATGACCTTTAGAGGTCCCTTCCAACCCAATACACTCTATGATTCTAAAGTTGCTGATGGAGTTTCCCAAGAAATAAGAATCAGGCCTCCTCTCATTTCATGGTTTCTTTTATGAGTGGGCACAAACTAAGGCTTTGTTAATTCAATTTCCCAATGACATGAAGCTAGAGGGGATGTTCTATTAAGAGAAAAATTAGGACTTTTTATCCTAAAAGCTGCATGACCTTGAAGACTGGAATTAAAAGAAAGCTCAAAGGAATTTAATAGAAGAAAATACATGTTTGCACACTTGGAGACTAACCCTATGAAATCCTTGCATTTCTAGTGCAAGCTGTGGGTTTACTGGTTTGAAATGAGTGGGAAAGAATCGTGCAGGTGATAGCAGGGTGACCATAAAATGCTGGTGTGATGCCAGCAACAAGGAAGCTGAACAGAGTAGGCAAAACTTATTTCCAGTAGTCTCAAGAAAAATGAATGCCCTGGTATAAGAAATTGAAGAGGCTTCATTCAATGTGTAGTGTTCAAACCTGTCTGGTCATGGTCAAGAAAGATTGAATCTTGGAGAGGTGTAAGGAAAGGGGGATTGGACTAGATGATCTTTAGAGGTCCCTTCCAATCCCTAACATTCCTTGATTCTGTGAAAGACTCTTTTCATGAGCAGGATTGAGAATCCTTTTGAGGGACAAAGGAGTGAGAGAAAACCAGCCTTGGTATGTCAAGTAAAAGGAAGATGAAGAAGAGATGTGGTTGTCCTCTATTAGTACCTCAGTGGAACAACTTCCAGGGAAATAAAAGATCTTTTGACACTAAAAGCCAGTCTTGGAACAAGAACAACTGGATTTATCTGTCCATGAGTACCTTTGAGCTGGTAATGAAAAGAATTTATACTACCAGACTGGTTAAGTTTCAGGATACTATTTTAATAGGAAGGAAAGAAGGAAAGAAAGAAAGAAACTGCCATGTGTGATTCAACTGTAGTTTTCATCTCTCACAAGAACACAGGAAAGTATTTCTGAGCATAGACTATTTGCTCAGAAAAAGCAAGTCATTCCATATTTTAGGAACCTGTGGCTAAATGCCTGTCTCTGATTCTGCAGAGCAACACAACAATGATTTCTGTTTTGGCAGATTACAGCATGGAAAGTAATGGCACCTTTAAAACTTTTCTTCTATCCTTTTATGGTAGGGCATGATGAGAAAAGACTGTTCTCTCATGAGCCCAGGAGATGGTTGCACATGCTGATGAGTTCCTTTGTGTCTCATCCTGATTGAGGTTTCTTTCTAAACTGCTCAAGAAGTTCAGATGTTTGTACATTGACCAGAACTAACAATTTTAAATTGTTGCTCTAGTGGTAGGATCCTGCAATTCAAGACATTTTTTGATTAAAAAAAAAAAATTGGCTACATATGCCCTCTAAGCTACTGGAAAAAACCCTGTGTATTATTATACTTATGCTCAGCTCCTAATTGTTTCTGAGTGGAGGCAGAGTGATTTCACTGCCTAACCTTGCAATTGGGTTTTATTCATAATTTTGTTTTCAACTCAGTTAATTGAATTGAAACGAAACGAATTGAAAAGGGAAAGGGATTTCTCTTTTAAGCTCACTGCCTGAAATGTCTTTAGACACTACTCATTGCTCCTTACAATGCTACTCCACCTGAGTAACTCCTGCCTCTTCTTCTCTCTTTAAATGCAAATTGTCAGTGCAGGGTTTTAGTGTGCAGTACAGAAAGATGCTTTCTGATGTGACCTTGGAGTCTCACTTACAACAGGGAACAAAACCTGTTGTTTTCCAGAGGACTGTTAATTTGGGACAAATATTCACACATGGACTTTGTTGATACCCTCTCACTACTACTTTAACCACGTACAATGTGAAACATATAACTAATCTAGTTTCTTTTCTTTTTTTCTCAGTTGGACAGAGCTTTTAAGTCTGATGCACTTCGACAGCTCTTCATTCAGAAGTTACTTTGCATCCTTTACACCTCCTCCATTTACCTGGAGCTGCTCGTGTCTCATCACCTGTTTTTTAAGAAGGCATTTAGTGTTGTAAGTACCTCTGAAAAGTGCAATGTACCCTTACCAGAGGTTGCTGTGATGCTTTTCTTAAGCTTCATCTCTCCTTTTTCCATCATTATTTCCTTATTTAGAATCATGGAATCATTTAGGTTGGAAAAGACCTCTAAGATCATCAAGTCCAAACTTTGACAAGCTTAAAGCCCTGCTCCCATGCCCATATCTCCTGATGATCAGCAGTTGGAATAATCAGAATCTTTAGAGGCAGGTAGAGAAAAAAACCTCACCAAGCCTCACCAAACTCTATCCTGTTTCCATCTTTCTCTCCATCTTTGAAGGAGGGTCTGACATGAATGCTAACTGACTTTAACAAAGCAAGAACCCATTCTTGCCACTGTTATTCCAGGTGAGACCAACTTTCAGCTTACAGCTTTGTTTTAGCAGGATGACACCAAGAGGAATGTTGTTTACAGTGGGAATAAAATATGTGGGATCTGATTCAGAGTGAAATCAGAAAGCCTGATCCTATTTCATTGTTTTGAAGGATCACTCATTTGGACCTAGTTGCAAGGGCAAGTTTTAATTAAAAGCACATTGTGCAGATTTGTAAAGAAGTGGCTGTTAGAAGGTCAGCTATCTTGTAAGCAGCAAGTCATGGGAAAATTGTGCTATTATGGGTTACATAAGCATAACAAAGCTTTCATCTCTAATTACTATTTAATTTGTCCTCTTTGAATAGATTGCATAGCTCTGTTGGCCTTCGGGGCTTTAGTTAACATGGGGTTTGACTTTTTGCTAGTGAAAGATACTTCCCAATCAGAAAAGAACATAATGAGACCTGTTTCTTCACTTCCAGTGGGCAGCAGAGAGAATACAGCACAAAGGCAAAAGAACACAAAGAGAGCTGGAACACAAGTTGCACCAGATCAAGGTCAGCTGGGATTCCAGGACAGAGCAAATTTAATTTCATTTCTGAAACACTGAAGAAGGGTATGTCCTGCAATGACTGCTCATGAAATGAAGCATTGCTTGTCATCTGTGAAGAGCAGACAGGTAGTATGTGATATTCAGAGGGAGGAAAGTGATGACTTACCATAGCTGTACCAGAAACTGTATCAAGCAGTTGATCCATGCTCAGGGTCAAAGTCTGGAAGCAAGATGAGCATCACAGAGGCCGACCATCAGCTGTAGAGAACACAAGCAGAAGGCTAAAGTCCAGAAGATGGAACTAGGATCACCATATGTCTATATATCTCTATGTATATACCATTGGACATATAGCAAAATAGAAGGAAGGGTTAGATGGACTTTTGGCTATAGTTATTTTTATATTGTATTGATATAACCAAGAGCAAGAGAGCTCCTATGCTTCTATCTCTATAGGAATATATCTTTGATGTCCTTCACTGAAACACATTTCCCTAGATTCTGCTCAGCTCACTCAGCTGTCTAAAATGTCCACTGATTAACATAGAATCATAGAATTGTCAGGGTTGGAAGGGACCTTAAAGATCATCTAGTTCCAACCCTCCTGCCATGGGCAGGGATGCCTCCCACTAGACCAGGTTGCTCACAGCCTCATCCAACCTGGCCTTAAACATCTAACATAATGTGTGCTTGAAGCTGGATAATGACTCTGAAGCACTTCTTATACACTGTTGTTAGTTGCTTTTCCTTTGAAACTCCTGTTTTTCAAATTGACAAGTACACTGGATGGATCAAAGTCAAGTGGTTGAAACAAGGTAAGTCTGAGTTGACAGGACCCCAGCCAAACAGAGGCAGAAGTACAGAAATTACCCAGCTGACTTGACATGAAAAATGCAGCCGAAGGTTTATTTAAAAGAGGTTATATTCAATTAAAGCATTGTTAGCTCAGGTGTAGCACTATGCAAAGTAGCTTCACTGACAAAATAGTGACTTGTGGAGCAAAATCCTTTATTCATAGTGATTAGTATGTCCAAAGCTAATGCAGTAAACTTTGATGTTCTTTCATGGTTTCTAATAAAGCTAAAACCTTCTCTTTCACAGAGCAGGAGACTGAGACATTGCCTCATGCATCCTATTTAACCAGTTAGGATAGTGCAGATTGTATTTTAAGTTTTGAAGAAAAAATCACCTAAAGAACAGAAAGTTCCCCAAATGCATGTGGTACATGACCAGGCAACTGCAATGAGGGCTCTATTATGATGCTGCCTGGCCCATTGAGGTTCTCTAGAGAAGATCATCACCTTTTATCCTTAAGGCATACTCAGGTTCTCCCTCTTGCATACCAGGTTTCAGACATCCTTGTGTTAATTTCTATATTTATTTTTACCATAAGCTGCTTTATTTTCTCTATTTTCTATCTCCTGGTATTGAGTACAGACAAATGGTTATATTTTTTCTTTATTAAATAGCACAGAAAAAAATCCATTCATCATATTTATTACATGAATTTTAAAACATTTGAAGATACATTTTTTCCCCTTAAATGTGTCAGTAGATATGTAGAGTTATATCTAATAGACATATATAAATCCCAGTTCTGAGGAAACACAGACATGTGCTTAACTTTACAGATAAATGCAAGGAGACCCACTGTGCACATGTTTTTGCAAGACTGGAAACTTAATGTGCCATATAAGAATAGCTGAAATAACTGCCTTTCAAGGAACAAAACATGGAAGAGTGTTTTCCCAACAGGTCTGTTTTCCTTAATGCCTACTGTCATTTGCTTTGAAGAGTAAAAAATGACTCCTTGAAAATGCATTCTCAGGTTGAAAAATTAATGACTAGAACACCTTGCATGTGTTCTCTCATCAGATAAGAACAGCATGAAAACACTACTCTGTGCATAAACATCTGGGGAAACATCTGCTGTGGTTGATTAGAGCTACCTCCTATACCAAGCCCCTTGTCTTGAGTTTTTCCATCCCAGATTCAACTACTTGAGCAAACGGATAGTTTGTGGTTGGCTATCAGAGGATAACATTTCACTCTTTCCCAGCAGTACTTTTTTTCCCCCATTACTATTGATCTTTTTCCATATTAAGAGTTTATCTTTACCTGTGACCAAACAGTTAGTGCTGACTATTAACCTGCCACAGTTCATTGTTTCAGATATTTGTCTTTTCCAAACAATATCTAATTTCTCTTCCACTGTTTGGCTTTTGGCTTTGGAAGTACTTCTCCAATGATTCTTGGAAACGTGTGGCATTGGAATGAGATTCTCTTTCTTTTCTTTATCAAATAATCTAACAATAGGGTTTCCAAGACATGTAGAGCTTTGTTTTAATGTGTAGATAGTTCCAGTTGCTGTTAAATGGATGCTGTCATTCTCTTTACTCCATAGTTTACTCTGTTTAGATTTTCTCTAGTTAGTTGGAAAAGATTTTATCCCCTTGTGTTATATCTCTGTGTGAGTACTTGTATACTTAGAATCATAGACTTGTTCTAGTTGAAAGACCTTTGAGATCATTAAGTCCAACTTGATGGCTTGACAGCTCTTTTGGGGAACAAATTTTCCCTAAGATCCAATCTGAACTTCATCTGGAGCAATTTGAGGCCATTTCCTCTTGTCTTTGTCACTTGCTACGTGGGAGAAAAGACCAACCCCCACCTCATTCAAACCTCCTTTCAAGGACTTGACAAGAGTGAGAAGGTCTCCCCTGAGCCTCCTTTTCTCCAGGCTGAACAACCCCCGTTCCCTCAGCCACTCTTTGCAAAACTTGTGCTCCAGACCCTTCACCAGATTTGTTGCCCATCTTTGGACATGTTCCAGCACCTCAAGGTCCTTCTTGGAGAGAGGGCCCAGAACTGACCCCAGGATTTGAAGTGTGGACTCACCAGTACCAAGAGACTTTAACCAAAACAAGTCTCCATCTCTGATCAACTTTAAGGACTGATCTTTTTTCCTCCTCTCGTTGTGTAACCTTTAAAATATTTTTTTATGGCTTTTTTCTGAATCATTTGCAGTATTTTTTCCAAGACTTTCTGATGCTGGAAAGCCACATATCACAGAACTGTCAAAGGCAGTAGCAGTAAGAAAGTCAGTTGAGTGTTTAGAATCAAATTAAGAAAGCTGTAAGTTGTTTTTAAAGGAGATTCTACAAGACAGATTTCTATAAATACAATACAAAAGTCCTCCTAGTGGAAATAGATTTAGTGCTGGGAAAGGCTGCTGATTTTGCTGACAGCCATGAGATTCCAGACGAAGAAAAGAAAATAAATAATAATAAAGAAACAATCTTGCAGTGCACCAAGCTGGTTTACATTCCTTATTTATTATGAAACAGCCAAATTAGACGCGCAAAGAAATAAAAACCTACAGAAGATATGGTACCCAACAGCTAATGGGATCAAAATCCAAAGTGAAAAGATAAACCCAAAATAAAGGACCTTAAGGTTGCAAGTTGGCTTCAAACTGAAGTTGGAACTACAGTTCAAAGTGGAAAATGTGGATTTATGTCAAGAGGCCACAGATTAAGATCTGCCACCTGCCCTGAAGACTTTGCACTCAGAGTAAATCAAAATGAGAGTCTCTCTGGAGATTGCAAGTGCCCCTAGAAGGAGCCTTATGATTATAACAAAATGCCCTGGGGCATTTTGAGTGAAATCCCCATTTAGAAATAACTGATCCAAACTCTGTTTTCTGTTATCCCGCAATAAATCCATCGTAACTCGCCTGATAAAAACTTGGCTCATGTCTTCACCATATCTAAAATGTTAACAAACTATGATGTTGCCAGATTGTAATAAAAGTTGTAGAAAAATCCCCTCCTGGCACAGTAAATCTAGGAAGATTAGCTAGAAACTTGTGAAATTGTTGGCCTGACAATTTCAATTTCTCAACAAAAAAACCCAACAACACAGAAATATAGAAACTAAGGCAAAATTTTCAGCTGAATGATATTGATTTGTGAGTCCTCTTCTCTCTTGACATGATAAAAAAATACAGACAATTTGGTGGCTTTGATAAATACAGATCTTGTTTTGCTTCATTAATGTATATATAGGTGTCCTGAGAAGTGCCAGTTTGACAGACCTGAACTCTGCTTATTCCCAGAGCACTTTAATCACTCACTCTCCTTTGATTTTCATGGTTCAGTTCACAAAATATATTCAAATCTGGGGCTTCTGCTCTTGCATTACTGATGGCAATGAAAACATGGGAGAATGAGTGTGTAAATAAAATTTACCAATCAATTATCAACCAATCAGTGTTGCTTTTTCCCAGCAATTTTGTCCAATCTTAAACTTTAGCTTAAAATGCTCCCTGGATGTGGGATGGAATCCCAATAAGACTGAGGAACAATGAGGAAGGTGGATTTTGACTCAGAGACACAATCACAGAATCACAGAATCACAGAATGTCAGGGATTGGAAGGGACCTCAAAAGATCATCTAGTCCAATCCCCCTGCCGGAGCACAAATAGAATCATAGAATGTTTTAGGCTGGAAGGGACCTCTAGAGCTCATCTGATCTGGTCCAACCTCCCTACACAAGTAGGGACATCTCTACCTAGGGCAGGCTGCTCAGAGCCCCATCAAGCCTGACCTTGAATGACTCCAGGGATGGGGCCTCCACCCCCTCTCTGGGCAGCCCATTCCACTGATCTATCACCCTCATGTTAAAGAACTTTTTTCTAATAGTCAGCCTAAATCTCTCCTTTCCTACCTTAAAACCATTACTCCTGGTCCTATCATTACAAACCCTTTTGAATAGACCTTCAAAAAAAAATAGCTCAGTGCCATCCTCCCAGCCAACCAACAGGCACTGGTTGAGCCTGGTGTCTCTATGGGAAATCCTTCTTCCTGGTCAAGACCAGGTTTAGATTGTGATTTGGGATCATGCAGTGCCCAGCATCTCTCACCTCAGAAGAGAAACCATGTCAAGCCAAAGCAAGGCTGTGCAACCAAGCAGCCCCATGTCTCATCTCACTATACATGAGGAAAACATCTCTAAAGTTACCTGATTTAAACAGATATCTATTTAATAGTAGTGCTGGAGTAGCCCAAAGCTTCTTTCCCCCTTGTAAAACTGCCCCCAAGTTTTAAAACCATGTCTGCATGTGGCCAGTCACCATGGCTCAGCTGTCATGAAGTAACTTGGTCTTCACAAGCAACCACAAGCACCAGGCTGAGCTCCCAAGTCTCCTTGAATGGCCCACTGGGCTTTCATTTCCTATTGGTAAAATGGGGATAACAACACTTCTTTTCTCCCACTCACTTCTTTTATAAAAATCAAATTAAAATTTGTATAAAGACTGTTCCCATAACACCAATGCTATGGATCCTTTTCCCAGCATCCTACTGTGATGGGTAAGAAAAGCAGGGAACAGATACCTAGCATCAAAAGTACCTTTACACTAATGAAGCCTCACAGTAAAATGCAACTGCCAAAAGGAAAAGCAGAAGGAACATAAAATCAGCATGAAAGGGGAAAACAGGAAAAAGAAAAGCAATAATCATCAATAAATAATAACTTATTACTATAAGCTATATTGTGCACACAGCTAGTGGCTTAAAAAGTGAGCAAGTGTTACCCTTGAGATCATCCAAAGGATGATCTCAATGAATTAAACATCCCAAGACCCCTTGGAGGGTCAAGAATTCAGAATTCAATTTTGCATCTTTTGCAAAAAAAATTGACATTTTTCCCATTTATATGTGTTTTGGAGGGATTGATAATTGATAACTTCAGAAAGATACAGATATCCAATGCCAAGAGGCAGCTTAGTCACACACAATAATCTGAGGTATTAAGCTTGCAGGTTAGAAAACCCATTTCCTGGGGACTTATTTTGCACACAGGATTATTTCCACTAGAGAACTGCTCGTTTTTTGGCAGCCTGACACGAGAGGCACCAAAGCAACTGGCAGAGGAGATGCTCAGGGACAACTGGTGAAGAGCCAGGAGATGCTGTCAGAGCTGGTCCTGCCTGTCTCACCATGTCCTCCCTGTCTCTCCAGGGAGGAGGAGATTATCAGCAGGGGAAGATGTGTCAGGGAATGGTTCACAAGAGGCAAGGATATTGCATTAGAACTTCCCTGCAAATCAAGAGGGACAGACTGTATTTCTCAGAGGCAGCATCTTCTCCCAGTCTGAGATTCATCTGCTTTGGCACGTTGTAGCATTTAGGCAATGTCCCATGTGCACTACAGTAAGCAGTTCTAAACTTTAATTCAGTTTAAAAAAAAAAGTACAAATTCAGAGGTTTAAAGAGGTTTATGCTTCATTTTCATATCTCATCTTGGGCAAGGGGAGCCTATGGGACACCTTCATTTCTAGAGGATACCATTATGCAGAGTATGAAGTTTACAGTACACTACAAGACAGTTTAAACACATTGACTCAATCTCTTATATGTTCATTGGAAAGTTAAAATTTGGGCTGAAAATTGCCTCTCCCTCTCCTTTTTTCAAAGGCTTCAGTGAACATGGTAAATGATGGTGTTACCAGCACAGGTGGGAAGGGATGTATGGAGGTATGGGATGATGATGGGCAGGGGGGTTGGAACTAGATGATCTTTAAGGCCCCTTCCAACCCTGAAAATTCTATGATGAACCAGACACATGGGAGATGCCACTTGTTCATATTTGGGAGTGTCTGAGGAGGTGATCCAAATGAAGAACAAGTATACAGGACTTAAATAAATATTTTGCACATCAGCAACTTGTGGGAAAAATGGGTGGCAGTCTGTGTCAGTTTAAATAAAACTCTAAATTAAAAAGTATTTAAGGCTTTCGGTTTGTAAGTGGAGTTTAATCACATTACACAAAAGGCAGTATAATGAAGTTGCCTGGGCTGGAAAGTCTCTGTTGTACCTAAATGACAAAATCTCCTAAGTGGCAGTTTGCCCAAAGAGTCCCTTCAGGGGGAGGGCAGGAAAGAAAGGAGGATATGGCAAATTTAAATTGAAAAATCAGGAAAGTTGTTTGCCCCTTTCAAATAACACACTGTTGGTCCTCTGTTTGACATGGGTTTCAAGTGGTTTTTCAGCAGTGGATATCTGCTAAACCAAAGAGTATTACTGCTGAATGTATTTGGACAAGCAAATGAAACAGTTATTATGGCTACAGTACCCAGAGTGTGTTCTCACTGTAGAATTTAATCCAGAAATGCTGCATACAAAGCACCAAGAAATAGCTGTGGACAGATGAGAGCAAAGCAGCAACAAAGGAAGGCCAGTAAAATTGGGAAATGAAAGTTTCATGGCAATACAACTGTCCTGCTTCTCCAAGCCTGTTTGTCTTCAGAGCAAACTGAAAGCAGATGGGGCTGGGAGCAGACTCCTGCTCAGGATTGAAGCTTTCCTACAAGCAGTGAACCACCTCCCCAGGGAGATGGAAGAGAGTGGATCCATCAACCTCCTTCTCCTGGCAAGGATTCACTGTTTTGGAGCACATCCCTTATGAGGAAAGGTTGAGAGATCTGGGACTATTTAGCCTGGAGAAGACCAAGAAGGGATCTAGTCAATGCTGATCAACATCTAATGGATGGGGGGCAAGAGGATGTGGCCAGACTCTTTTCAGCAGTGCCCAGCAACAGGACGAGGGGCAACAGACACAAACTAGAGGTTCCATCTGAACAGGAGGAGAAACTTCTTTCTTGTGAAGGTGCCCAAGTCCTGGCCCAGGCTGCCCAGAGAAGTGGTGGGGTCTCCTTCTCTGGAGAGATCTCAAACCTGCCTGGACACAATCCTGGGCACCCTGCTCTGGGTGAACTTGTTTTGGCAGAGGGGTTGGCCTAGATGATCCCCACAGGTCCCTTCCAATCCTTAGCATTCTGTGATTCTTCTTGTCTGAGGCTATTCAAAGGATTCGGGCACACTGGACCTCTCCATGCCACCACAAGGCAGGTTTTATTTTATTCTATGGCTGAGAAACCAAAGCATGGGGAGGTCTCTTGACTCCTGACAGCAAAGCTCCTCATACAGAACACAGCCCCTCTTCCAGCACTATGTGTTCTGGAAAGTTAACCAGGAAGATATAAAATTAAATATTTAACAGAACTAAATATTTAAACCATCTTAACACCCACCTGTTCTCTGCTATTTTCCATTTCTTCATTTCTTATCTGTTTCATGTGCTTCTTTTGCCTCTTCTCTTCCTACAACCCTCACCCCATGGTTTACCATTTTTACTGTCAGTCATACTACTGCTGTTTCCTTGCCTCTTCTGTCTACAACCCAAGTAGTATGTGATGTTTTCCATCATACACTGACTTTATGATCAGAAATTCTTGAGACACAAAACCTCTAGTCTGCTCTAAGTATTTCTTCCCCCCAGCTTTCCAGTTTGGGGGCTTATTTGACCCCTACATTGCTCAGTGCTGTATCAAGGGCATTAGAAACTTCCACCTCTCATGTGATGGGATGACTGTACTCAGGCACTTACCACAGCAGCTTGTTAGGTGACCCAAATCCCACCACAGCACTGCCAGATGGACCAGCTCCAGGTCCTGCATGAGTGGAAATGTGTGCACAATTTTGCCAAGGACCAGAGAGCTGCTGTTATTTGAGAGCCACTTCTGAAGCCTGACATCTTGATCTCTGCTGGTGCCCAGTTATGTTAAAAGGCTGCTCTGGAAATCACTTCCCTACAGGGCTAACGAGATGAGCAAAGGATGAGGGGGGATGAAAAAGCTCATCCACCTTCCAGAGCATCCAGGGGAGGAATCAGTTTGACTACACAGATGTCAGGTCATGCAAGTGAGGTATTACTGGAGGAAGGAAGGTGTCATCATCCCCACTAAAGCAAGGAAAAGAACCCTGACACAAAGGTGATCTGAAAGTTAAAACATGCTATTTTTGAATCAGTTTGGAAACCATTAAACTTTCACCATTTCATGCTCATTACAATTTTGCAGCCTTTCAATTGGGTTCTGCAGGCATGTCAGAGAAAAAGGCTGGTTAGTTGTCATTTACATGATGGTGTCTGTAGTTACTTCTCTTTTGTTCCTCTGGGAGTCATCCTGTAATTTTTGAAGTTGGAGGTTGGTGTCAATCAGCTGTTTGCTCAGGACTTTTCTATTCTCTAAACTTCCTCTATGTTCTCACCCACTCAGAGACAAACAAAGGCAGAAGTGTCCAATTCCATAAGTTACTCAGCTACAGCATTTCACCACCCTGTCCTGGATAATTGGATATTAGTCACCTTATGTTATCTTTCTATTCCCCGGACTTCTACATGGAAACACAGTGAATAGTCAGTAATGGGCAAAGACTCTTCTTGTTCCCAGCTAAATCAGCCCATCCACAGCTGAACAAGAGCATTTGTATGAAAAACAATTGTTCCTTAACCCCCTGACTTGAACAAAACAATGCGTCTACAAAAAGAATTACAGCAACAGAATATCAAAAACAAGCAAGTTTGACCTGAGCAGCTGTTAAGAGCTGGGGTATTGTTAATTTTGGATATTTGCAAGCAAGGCATTGCAAAACTCTCCTTTTTGCCCCGGATTTTGTGTCAAAGAGAAACTCAAGCAGGCTTTACTGGGAGATGCAAAATAATTTCAAGTGACATAGGGGTTGGATTTATGGCCCCAGGATTTGCTTAGTTTTTCTGCAGAAGTAGGCAGTGTGAAAAGCAAACCAAAACTAACCCTAGAACTCCAATGCACAGCACAAAAGAGCTTTTTCCCCAGCCAGGGCATTGTGCAGGGTGTAAAGCATCAGGCACAGGCTGCCCACTGGCACTAAGAGGGACAATAAATGACCTCAGTTGTCTTTAGCCCACTGAACCCTGTGTTTATAAGCCGTCTTGGAGAATTTCAAGTCCTGATATGAGTCTGTAGCCAAACATTGGTTTTATTTCCTTTGGACTCTGGGAAATTTCCCCTTCATCTTCATGTAGCAGATACAAGGTTCTTCCACCAGGGTCAGTCCTGGTTTTTATAGTGCTGGGCACTTCTGAGGAGGCTGCTGAAGTCCTAAGCACGACAGACAGTTGTTACCATTAATCCCATTCCTCATTCAGAGGAGACTTTCAGAGGGAAGTTTCATTTCAGTGCAATCAGTTTGGAGCAATTGGGGTGGAAAGGTTTTGAAAAGGCAGGCTGGAATCAGCATGCATGTGGCAAATCAAGGAAGATGACAGCCAATTTCCAAAGACAGATTGGACTTTATTCTGCTCTAAGTAGTAGGACGCTAGGGGGAGTGTCTGTCCTTTTCCTGACAAGGACTTCTAAGAAGACTAAAGGGAAATAATTTCCTGCAAGCAGCGAGTTGATGCAATTCATATTTAACCACACAGGAATATTTGAATTGCATAAAGCCAACACTGGCTCATCACATTGACTTGCCACCACGACCTCTGCTCTGCTGTGCTGCTGCTTCTCCCACAGCCAGTGTGTGGTTCTCTTCTTTCCCCTGTTTGCCATCCCCATGTAGGATTGTAAACTGGTTGGAGCAGCAGTGCCCTGTCCTCACTCTTCTGTGTTATACTAAACTCCTCTTCCTGCCTTAAATAACTGTAATAAGACACTGAGCTCCTAGTGTATTTATTTGGTCACTCAGGTTAGCTTATAATTCCAAATAAGTCAACAGATCATAAACTGGTAGGGATGTAAAATCTTTGTTACAGATGGCAAGTAACAGTATTGCAAATATTAAGGGAATACAAGGGTATATACATTCATTTAGACATGTTTTATAAACATATCTTTCTAAGTCTGATTATATATATATGCATTAACACAAAAAGTATCCAAGGAAAAATAAACTCATGAAGAATGAGGATGTGTTTCAGTGCCTGTCTTAACCTGATATCTAAAAGTCAGGGTGAATCAGGCAGATGTCTCAAAGCACCTGGATGCCCATCATGCTAAATAGCATGAAGCATAAGAAAGGGCTACACAAACTAATGAAGTATTTAGGAAATGAAGGCAAGACACTCCTATATGCTCCTATTTGACCTCCTCTTTGTGATCTTGTTCTGCAAACAACATTCAGAGGAGAACCCATTAATAGAAAGGGAGAGCAGTGGTGCTTGGGCCATGACTCACAAGCTCACTCAACTATCAAAAGGTCCATGAAGCCAACAACTACATGAATAGGTCCTGAAAGATAAGAGGAAATTTCTTAACAAGCCCATGCCAGCAATTTGATAAACTAATTGGTGTAGGAAGCAACATTACAAAAGTTCTTGGAGAGATTAATTAAATTGATCGGAAATTAATTACATTGATTTAAAACACTTTGAAAAATCAGCTATCATAAGTGACAGTCCTGGGTTGGACCATAAAATAACTGATTAAGTGGAAATAAATGCAATTGGATTTGGATAACTAAATCATAGGCAGCCAGAAGGGGATGGATTAGAAAGTGATTAGGCTAATCTTGAAGGGCAAATGAAATGAGAGGAAGTTTCCAATCCTTAAATGCTGTCATCATCTTTGTTAACATGGACAGTATTTGGTTTTGAGAGAAGTGAAGCATAAGAAAGGGGTACACAAACTAATAAAGTATTTAGGAAATGAAGGCAAGACACTCCTAATATACTCCCTTTTGTGGAGCAAGGAAAAGGGGGGAAAGCAAAGCAATCTTCTAGAAGACAACAGATAAATGGAAACATTTTCAATATCTTCAGCTCCCAAATCTTTGCAGAATTCCAAGAAGGATTAGACTCTCCTACAGACACTGCAAGCAGGAAAAATAATGCAATTTGAGGAAAAGAAAAAGAAAAGATATTAGAGAGGCCTTAAAAGGTTAGGTAATCCATTCTCTAGAGTTAAGATCAGCTACATCAATCTCATCCTTCTAAACTGCCTCATCTCAGAAAGAGCTTCCCAGTTTCTGTGCATGTTTTTCTATGTAGCTCCATGTTACAGCTTCCACCATCCTTGGAAGAAACAAAAACTGGGTAACACAGGTCATTGTTTGTTGTTCTGTCCTGTCTGATGGTTCCTAGATGCTCCATTTACAGGTGTGTATAGAAATGGTGATAACTTCCCTTTGGATATATGAGCTGGGAACTCACAAGGGGGTCGTATTCACATCTATTGAATTTAAATTAAAAAGATATAATGATACCCATAAAAGGTTTACAGGCTTTTCAAATAGGGCATAAAGAAATATTAGGGAACACGCCAAACTTATTCCAATAATTCAATGTGACAGTGCATGACAGCTTTTGGAACCAACCTTTGAAAACACCTAAGCTTTCATGACCATATCATATTGCCTCTTTTTTCCTCAAGGTTTGTGAGCACACACAGCCCCTGCAAGAGAAAATGCAGTAACTCGAGTGTCATTTGAGAGCCATTATTCCCAGGACTGAATAGTCAAACGTACAAGAGAGCTACAAACTTCAAACACCACGGATGCAGACAGGGAAACAAAGAGGAGCTGAAAAGCAGCTCTCTTCAAAAAGGCTCAAAACTCGGGATAAGACATGACTTAGAGGCCACACAGAGGCTTCAGTCAATGCCAGGATCTTCCTGTGCTTAAGTGCAAAAAAAGCCCAAAGCCGAAAAACCAAGATGACAAGTCAAACACAGCGTGTGGTGTCACTCAGAAAGAAGCCTACACCAATACCAACACAGCTTCCAGTTCTCCTGACAAGTGTAGAGAGAAACCACATCCTCTTTTAGGCCTTGTTCTTCTCATATGAGAGATTCCTTTGGTTTCCTCTCGTGAAGCTTTCTAGTTTCATGGGACTTCTAAGTGCAAAACCTTGCAAATTTCAAGTGATTATATTCCATTATACCAGTTTTTCAATCTTTCTCCCATTTTTAATGTCCTTACCTCTTCTGTCTTAGTCATGCTTCCCATTTCTTCTTAATACAACTGAAACCATGCAGCCCACCCATTTGGAGCGTGTCACATTTTCCTTTTACCAATGTTGTGCCATTTTCTGTACTCTCATTCCCATTATCCATCTTCTCATTCAATCCCTAACATTCTATGATTATCCATCTTCTCATTCCCTTAAGTGTTTTTGTTGCAAGCTGTGGCAGAACATTTATTTTGTCTTCTAGCCATCTTCAAAGTAATTTGTGGGTGTCTCTGCACAGCTACCTGGTTTATTCCTTCCTCTCTTATTTATAGTTCTGAAGAACCTTTGCTAATTGTTTCATAAACACCTATTTGACTTTTGTCAATTTACATTAAATCATATCCTTCTTGACACCAAGAGCTTAACTTTCACTGCTGATCAGTCCTTTTTTCTATTCTTTTTAAGCTCTTTGTTAATTTTTTTAGAGCTAATTAGTCCGAAACAGAAGTCTGGAATTCTCCCTTACTGTGTTTCTTTTTGCTTAAATATAGAAATTCCTTATTATTTTTGCATCTTTATATTAAAGAAAACTTCTATATGCAATTGTTCAAACTTTTCAATTGAGTTAATACCACTTGGCACTTCTTTCAGCCATCAACTGTTTTGCTTTGGAGTTTTAAATCTTATTTGCAGGCTATTTTTATCCTTGCATAAGTTTCCCAATGCTATCTTAACATCAAGTTTTTTCTAAATTATTTTTGCTGAACCAGAAAATAAAGTCTGGCTTTCCATTCCAACTCCTTTATCAGTATCTTTTGCTAGTCACATATATTACCCCTATAGCTTCTTGCTGCAATTTGTGTTCTCTTTTTGCTGCCTTGGCTTCCTGCATATAGTTCATAGAATCACAGAATGGTTTGGGTTAGAAGAGACCTTTAAAGGTCATCTAGTTTGCACTGAGCAGGGACATCTGCAACTAGAGCAGGTTGCTCAGAGCCCCAAACAACCTCCCCTGCAATGGTGCCAGGGCTGGGGCAGCCACCAGCTCTCTGGCCAACCTGGGCCAGAGTCTCATCACCCTCAGCATCAACAATTTCTTCCTTCTCTCTAGTCTAAATCTCACCTCTTTTAGTTTAAAAACACCTTGTCCTGTCACAACAGACCCTGCTAAAAGTCTGTCCCCATCTTTCTCATAGGCCCCCTCTAAGTACCGAAAAGCTGCAATGAGGTCACCACTCATCTTTTCCCCCAGCCCCAAGTCAGCAGGACCCAGGCACAGACCCATTGTAGCCACCTTCCTGCATCTCTGCCTTGCACCTGCCCAATTCCAGATCCTTTTTTATTTTTTCAAGATTGAAAAAACATTTCTGTTTTCTGAATTTCAGTGCCCATGTATCCCTGACTTTGAAACTGGTTTCAATCAATTAATATTGCTACAGGAGAACTACTTGGCCTGCCCTCTGTTCACAGCTGTAAGGCAAAGATGACATCTCCAACTCAACCAACATACTGCAAGTCAAGTCAAAAAGAGACACATTTTTCTTCGATTTAGAGCCTAGATCTTTCTAGGAGATTTTCTTCCGTCCCCTCAAAACTTTTATAGATGTCTCTAATGTAGATACTTTTGCAGTCAATCACATTGGTGTAAAGGAAAAGAAGTTCTAGCTTGTGGTGTCTTCCAGGCAAAGTGTGGATGATCATTACAATCCTGCCAAGGGCTTGTTCTGCAGCTCTAGGTGCTTACAACACTTCTTTTCCTTGCTTGCAACAGAATCAAACACTATGGCAGACAAGGAAGGAATATCCAAAATATCTTGCCTATTTTCTTCTAAAATAAAAATCATATTAAAAAAAAAATCAAAGTTGCAGCCTGAGGGAACAAACCACCTACTGCCTCTTCTCTTTTGCCTTCCTCATCTGAACATGTTTCAACATAGACCAGAGGAACATTGTTTTTCCAGCAAAAGAACAAATAGGAACAGACGGGAGATAAAATAAATAATCAGAAAAACAGAACAATAATATGTTTAACATGTGCCTGCTGGTTACTTCCCAGCTTCACCAGAATGTGCATGTAAAAAGCAATGAGTCTCCCAGCCAGCAACAAGATCACAGTGTTTCATAGAGTAATAGAATTTTTTAGGTTGGAAAACAACTTTAAGATCAACTCCAACCATTAAACCAGTGCTGCCAAGTCCACCACTAAACCATGTCCCTCAGCACCACAGCTACTTGTCTTTCAAATCCCTCCAGGGATGGGGATTTCACCACTGCCCTGGGCAGCCTGGGACAGCCCTTCACAACCCTTTTAGGGTTGTCATTTGGTCATTTTTCCTAATGTTCAACCTAAACCTCCCTGATGCAACTTGCAGCCATTTCCTCTTGTCCTATCACTTGTTCCTTGGGAGAAGAGCCCGACCCCACCTGGCTCCAGCCTCCTTGCAGGGCGTTGTGCAGAGCCAGAAAAGCTCGCCTGAGCCGCGTCTTCTCCAGGCTCAATACACCCAGCTCCCTCAGCTGCTCCTCACGAGACTTGTTCTCTAGCCCCTTCCCCAGCTTGGTTGCCCTTCTCTGGACACGCTCCAGCCCCTCAAGATCCTTCTTGAAGGGCCCAAAAGTGAACCTGCTATTCAAGATGCAGCCTCACCAGTGCTAGAGGATGCTCCTTTCCCCAGTCCTGCTAGTTCTGATACAATAGTTCTTGTTTGCAAATCATCTCTAGCCCAGCCTAAACCCTTTTCTGAAATTATTTATTACCTGCAAAGTTAAACAACCCACTCCAGTAAAGCAATCTCAACTGAATTTCCAACTCATTTCAATGAGAAATGCATTTATCATCAACCCATATAAAAACCAATCCATGCTTACTCATTGGAGGATAAATGTAGATGAGTGCTCAAGCTGCCCAGAGCCCCCTCAGAGACTTCTGGTGCAGATTCACAGACCAATCTGCAAAGTAGAACTGAGAGCTGGAGCAGATGTGTAGTTGAACTGCTGGGGCCTGGGCTGTGGAACCCAAGTTAGAGCTGACCTATAGATGAGTCCCAACCCAGCAGTATGTTCTGTTCCCCAAGTAGTTTCAGGCCCCAGAGGCAGAACCTGTCCCACCTGTGTGAGACCCCACCTTCCCCCAGGTGGTTGTGGTTGGGGTGATGAGTGAGATCAGGACTATCAACCAGGAACTGATCAGCTTGGAAAGAGAGTTCTTGTTGGGGCCAGTTGGAAGAGCTTCCAGCTGGAGGTAGCTTGCTGAGCTCGCTCTCAGTGGTGTGCTCCCCCTTGGCTCTTGTGATGGCTGATTTGAGATGGTGGAGAGCAAAAAGATGAAGAATATGTAAAACATGAAGTTATGCTGAGGGGATGTTGTTGAGTTTGGCACTGGCCTGTGGAAGAAGAGAACCAGCAGCACAGTAATGCATCCCCTCACTCAATGTAAGATCAGGTGTATTTCTGCAGTATTTTGCTAGACTATCCTTAAAAACATATCAATAGACATTACACCAGCTTTCTGAGCAAAATCAAGAGACCATTCATCAGGTTGTTTCAAACTTGTGCCTTGGTCCAAATGGACCACTATGTTGCAGTACACAGAATCATAGAATTGTCAGGGTTGGATGGGACCTCAAAGATCATCCAGTTCCACCCCTCCTGTCATGGACAGGGACACCTCCCACTAGATCATGTTGCTCAGAGCCCCATCCAGCCTGACCTTCAAAATTTCCAGGGATGGGGCTTCCACCACCTCTCTGGGCAACCTGTGCAGTGTCTCCCCACCCTCATGGGGAAGAACTTCTTCCTAACGTCTAATCTGAATCTCCCCACCCTCATGGGGAAGAACTTCTTCCTAACATCTAATATGAATCTCCCCACCTCTAGTTTTGATCCATTCCCCCCAGTCCTACCACTACCCGACATCCTAAAAAGTCTCTCTCCAGCTTTCTTGTAGCCCCCTTAAGATACTGGAAGGCCACAATAAAGTCCCCTCAGAGCATTCTCTTCTCCAGACTGAATAACCCCAACTCTCTCAGTCTGTCTTTGTAGGAGAGTGTCTTAAAACCAAGCTTCTAACACCTCCTCAAAACCTGCTTCTGCTGCCCAGCTGGAGTGATCGCCAACCACAGACTACTCAAACCCCAATGTAAATAAGCTTCACTATGAATATTGTCTTATGGTTAAAAGTGTTTTGATGTATACTGAGAAAGAAACCAACAAAAACAGTCAAGAATTTCAGGAGCAAACAGTTTCATATTCACATACTCTGATGTCCCCAGAAAAACATTTTCATCAAATAACTTCTGTGTGAAACGTAATTTTGACTGGAACAAGAACGCCTGCAGAAAAAAACATTGTCTTATATATATTTTGGTGAACAATTCCTTTCAAACAGTATTTTATGGAGAAAAAAAAGTCTTTATGCTTCATGGGGATAAGATCTTGTACTCCAAGCAGACTTCTACTATTTGAATTAACGTAAATAATTCATTTTTTTTTAATGTCAGAAATGTTCAGTTCTTAATCTACATGTAAACCAACTGCTAGACCAAGTTCACATTATCTTTTCAATAATATTTATCATGTAAGCATTATTCATTTTAGTAGGTAAGTATAAGCCCTCGTACATACTATAAACCTGTATGTCTCTCATGAATCAAACCTGATGAGGTGAAGTTATTCTGTTTTCATTTCCTAATCTGAGCAATGCTAGGAAATGAAAAGACAGAACAGATTTCTATGTGAGTGTATAACAAAGCCACAGAACTGTCTCAGATCTATTTGCTGAAATGCTTTTTATTCTATTTAAACTCTTGCAGTATTTAGCAAAAACGTTTCCCACTCTAAATTCTGAATGTCTTGAGGGAATATTGCCAAATGCAACTACATCCCAGCACAATTTTGAGTTGCTTGACAGTTGTTAAATTTAATTATTTCACTTGCGTTAGCTTTCTTCTGCTTAAAATTTTATTACTAAGATATAAATCAGTCATTATTACTCAAGATATTAATTAAAAAGAATAAAAGAAAATGATTTGCTTGAACTGATTGAAATTTTGAAGATAACTACATGAACGCTTTATTCCAATAAGATAAATACTACTTTTTTTTGTTGGTTTCTTTTTACAGCTGTCGTTAGTGCTCACTAAAGGTATCAAAATGCTTGCTGCATTTTGAACAGAACTTTGCAGTCTTCCAAGAAAACATAAGTCAAGACTTATTGTAGAAGAAGAAATCAAACAATGAATTGAAGAAAAAAGTGAATGCTCTTACAAGCTGAACACTTTCCAGAAAAGATAGTGGATGTCTTCATAACCCATGGTGGAACTCAACTTTGTAAGATACCCCGTGATTTAATAGGTATCTGATAGGATGGGGATATTCTCTCTAGCATTTATGACAGTGTGATACAAGCAAAATTACATGTCCTTTTTGGCCACAAAATCATCTTTCCCACGAGGTAAAATCCTAACACAATACAAAACAATTCTAATCTAAATTCTCTGAAAAGATACAAACCTCAGCATTTTCAGCTCAGAAGTTCAAGTTTTCTGCACCAATTGAAAACTAAACAGCTAATTTAGAAATTCAGATATTGGCTCTGTTTCTTTACTTTACATACTTGCATTTGAAAATGTAGTTCTGGGACTTGATATTTATGCATTTTTACTTTTGGTTCATAAATCACTCCTAGCCAGGAATATAGAATCATAGAATGTTTGAGGCTGGAAGGGACCTCTAGAGCTCATCTGGTCCAACCTCCCTACACCAGCAGGGACATCTCTACCTAGGGCAGGCTGCTCAGAGCCCCAGCAAGCCTGACCTTGAAGGACTCCAGGGATGGGGCCTCCACCACCTCTCTGGGCAGCCCATTCCACTGATCTATCACCCTCAGATCAAAGAACTTTTTTCTAATATCCAATCTAAATCTCTCCTTTCCTAGCTTAAAACCATTACTCCTGGTCCTATCATTATAAACCCTTTTGAATAGACCTTCCCCTGCCTTTACGTAGGCCCTCTTCAGGTATTGGAAGGCACTTAGCAGTAGGCATCCCATTATTTACTGCTATTCTGCCCCTTTTCACCACCAATTCTGCCATTCACCAGGGAAAGAGAAATCAGAATCCCTGTTAGGGCTATCTTGACAGCTATAACTTGCTAAGGCCTCTTTCCTCCAGGACACTTTCCTGCTGGCATCATCCACTCCACAGGTTCTGCCCTTCCAAGTTGCAACAAGACAACTCAACTATGACCTTTACTCATGGTCTTCATTAATGTGCTACCAGTACGAGTCTTTCCTAGTGTTGCTTGTACTTTTTACACTTCACTCTTCCCTTACTCCAAATTCTTTTTTCAAGGTAATGGTGCTAGTGGCTCCTTCATCCAAGCAACTCCTTGAAGAATCATCATCTCCCTGCAAAAGGATACTGACAAGGTAAAGTTTTCATCCTCTTTTCATTCCTTTTGTTCTTTCTGCAACTTAAAGGGTTTGAGTAGATTAAGGCCAGAGAAAAACCTTGGACTGAGGACAACTTGATCAGTTCTGAATGATGTGAAGGTTGGTCTTGGATAAATGAATAATTGAAGTTCTCAAATAATCTTAAGCTGGAGCAGTTTTTCTCTGTCATTATAGACAAGTGTTGCCTTAACTTCATGTCATAAAGATACTTACTAAGCAGAAAAATCAAACTGGTTTTGGAGGCTAAAAGAGAATGGAGGAAGTTAGGAGGTAGTGCCTGAGAAATCTCCTAAATCTTCTTTTACTGGCAGCTGTCAGGGAACTGTTTATCCGAAAGGGGTAACATCAAGTTTGAATGAGGTAAGACACATCTGCCTCCAGAAGCCATGATAAACATACTTGTCTATATTTAATTGTTCCTACAAACATATACAGCAAAGTTTTAAAGTAGGGTTGAGATCAAGCAATTCCCGGTTTTAAAAATCTTAACAGTTGATGACCAGATCATGATACTGAAGAATAAAGATCACAAGAAACATGAAATGCATATGTAGGATGCTACTGCCCAATATCCAGAGACTCAGGGGCAACTCTTCCCTCCTGGGAAATTGGCTAGGATGGATGGGATTATCAGTTTCCAACTCCATCTCTTTCACTCTATTGAAACTAAAGGAGGTGTATAAGAATAATGTTACCAAGTTGCACCAGGGGAAGTTTAGATTGGACATTAGGAAGAAGTTCTTTACTGAAAGAGTGGTCAGGGACTGGACCAGGCTGCCCAGGGAGGTGGTGGAGTCACCATCCCTGGAGGTGTTCAAAAAATGAGTAGATGTGGCACTTTGAGACATGGTCTAGGGGTCAGGGAGATGTTAGATAAAGCTTGGACTTGATGATCCTAGAGGTGTTTTCCAACCTAAGTGATTCTATGATTCTAACTCGGAGCTGCTTGGGTTTGTTACAGTCATTCAACGTGTAGCATCCAACATATAAAGGTGATGTGAGTAGTAAAACACATTGAACTTGGCTATTACTGAACATTTCAAGTTCACTCACTCCTATCTCTGGTCTTCTTTTGTCTGATCCTTGAAATTATAACCAATGCCAGGGTTATACTGCCAAAGATACACTTTGTAAAGGACTTGGAAACACCAGTTACACTGCTCAGGATGCAGCAAATCAGTCATGGAAAGGAGAATATTAAACTTTTGTGGTTTTTTATTGTTTTTTAATATTCCTATTTTCATGTTCAGATCCTTTGGACTGTGTTGGTTGCTTACAGTTGAGCACTAGACCCATTTTTATTGACAGCTTGGGTGTGTACAACAGTGGAGTGGTACAGCAGCAGATAACCAGGGTGTAAAAAGGGTACATGGATGGCTGAATTCTACTATTGTTGAGTTGCCAATCAAAACCCACATTATACGAAAATAGGCTCTTGCATCCGCAGTTATGGAACTTGCTTGTCAATCTAAAGTATTATACATAGACACAGCCTCAGACCAAGGTCTAAAAATGGTTCAACTGACAACTGTACTCTGCAGAGATAGCAAAATTCTCTCCTCTTGGTCTTAATTACATGTCTCTTGCAAATACATATATTTAAAATTATTAACTAAGATGCAGCTGTGTTTAACTATGATTTTCTTACTAATCTTCTGGAGAGTTGCTTGGTATTTGTGCAAGACTTTGAAGAACTGCATGACATGGTAAGTGTTATTGTTAAGCTGTCTGCCTCTCATGAAAATTACAGCATAGCTAAAAGAAGCAGGAGAGTTTACAGTATAACCCCTGACTGCTGGATGCTGAAAACTGTCAGAAAACAAAAGGTCTTTTAAACATGAAACTTCTCCCGTCACGCTCCGTGTTGAGTAATTTGAAAGGAAAATATGATCCACTTTTTTCACTTGATGCTTCCAACTCATGCTCTGGTTATTCCTCTCTTCTCACGTTGACTCAAACTTACTTTCAAAGCCATGAGTGCAGCTACAGTGTCCTGATTCTAAAAGCTTGTGTACATACTGATAAGTCAAGGACAATTCTGGCAGAAGACCAGTTGGATATAAACCAACTTGGACTATGTTTAGGCTGGAAAAGAGAAGATTTTCTGATAATTGTATGTAGTGTATATTGTTCTGTATCATCCAATGAGATGTACTTGAAGTCTACCTTAACAAGGATGGTTTATAAGGTTGAAGGACTTCTCAATCTTATGGTAAACTAGAAACTAAGTTTTCATGATCATTTGTGTTACAAAGACTAGTTACATTTTGTAAGAACTTTTGCAAAAAAATTCTAAAATTTTAGTCATTTTTTTAATGACTTTGAACTTTTTACATTTCTGTTTTTACAATTGCCATATGGGTACCAGTTATGGTAATTTGTGTCTGGTGCTTAGGTATTTTTGAACATCTGATTTTAAAATAGGCAGATGGAGCTCAGCTGAATTCTGTAGAGCTATAAACAAGTGGGTATGAAGCAGGATGTGTGAAAGTGTGCTAGAGCTTGCTCCATTTTGTTTGTTCAACTGCCAGAAAAGATTAAAGCTTCCTAAGATCTATTGGCATCACTGACTGCTGAATAGAAGGAACCCAACCAACCTATTGAGGGGTATCATACCAAGCAACCTTTACAGACACAGGAGGGGAGCCTGTTCTATAGAGGCTGCCTTGCAGAAGAGAGAAACACAAAAAAGTGTATTAATAATTAGAAAACAAGGGACAGAGAAAGCAAGGAGCCTCCAATAAATTTTCCAGATTAGTCAAACTAACCATGTGCTCCAGTTACAAATTCTGGATTTTGTTAACTTTTCAGATATGCTCATTATGAAGATGTTGAACGTGACACAAATATTTTACCTCCTTCCTTCATGAGAGCATAAAGTAGCTACCAGCTGGAGATGCTGAAAAAACAGGTATCCAAGAAGACCTATCTCAGATCAGATATGGGCAGAGGACTCTTAGGTCTTGGTGTCTTGGTTTCTGCCCACCATTAGCCATCAGGCAGAAGTTGGCAGAGACTTCTTTGCTTTCAGAAAGGAAGATAATGACTGGGAAAAGGCTGATGACCTGATGTTCATTACACAGTAGGCACCTAGCCCCCCTCCAGAAAAAAAGAACTAGATCATAGGACACATCTAAATCTGCAGCTGCAAGGGAAATTTATGTCATATGTCAACTATGGCTTGCATTCTTTAATTGAGTCCTTAGATTGTGACAGTATAGGGTTATCAATCAACATCTGATCTGGGGATAGTATGAGAAAGTAAAGCATGGATAGGAGAGGAAGGAAGGGAAGTTGTAAATTGAAATTATCTGGTCTGAGAGAGCAAGCTACAGGTTACATTGGGCTAAGAACAAGAGAAAATGTACAAGCTTGGCTACTGTTGTGTGGTCAAAGCCATCAAATACAGGTAAAAATAGCACTGAAGAGGGGAAAAACACTGAACCTGGGGACAGCAGAGAGGTGATGGCAGCAGAGCTAAAATGGACTGCTGTATCTACTCCTTTCTGTCCATGCCAGGTTACAATGCAACAGCAAATACTTGTTCTGCAGGCAGGCAGTGAATTACAACTGGATTTCACAGCAGTAACTAAGCTTTTTCTACAAATTCTTGCCTTTTTGGCCCTACGTTTTCTTCTCATTAATCACAGAGGTTTGCAAGCTTCATACTAGTCATGAACTGAGAATTCTCTTGTAGTCTGTAGCATACAAATTCAATGCTCTAGGGATGTTGCAGAGCTCAATGTCTGATACCCTGTGGCCAGTACCCATCAGAGAGTGGAGCTAATGACCCATGTGGTTCCCTATGATTTTACCTCTCCAAGGGTGGGATATGGATATAGAATCATAGAATAGAATCATAGAATGTTTTAGGCTGGAAGGGACCTCTAGAGCTCATCTGGTCCAACCTCCCTACACAAGTAGGGACATCTCTACCTAGGGCAGGCTGCTCAGAGCCCCATCAAGCCTGACCTTGAATGACTCCAGGGATGGGGCCTCCACCCCCTCTCTGGGTAGCCCATTCCACTAATCCATCACCCTCATATTAAAGAATTTTTTTCTAATATCCAATCTAAATTTCTCCTTTCCTAGCTTCAAACCATTACTCCTGGTCCTATCGTTACAAACCCTTTTGAATAGACCTTCCCCCGCATTTACATAGGCCCCCTTCAGATACAGATATAGAGGAAAAGGAGCCATAATGGGCTTCCAAGTCACTCTATGCATCCCTTGACCCACAGAAAAGTGGAGGACTCCTCAAGGTTAACCATCACTTTCATCTCTGAGCAGCACCAAGCATCCTTCCTTCCCTTGTAGTGAGGTGCTGGTGGCCACCTGAGGATTTTAACAAGAATTTGTGAAGTCTGAGCAACCTGCTCTAGTGGGAGGTGTCCCTGCCCATGGCAGGGGGGTTGGAACTAGATGATTTTTAAGGTCCCTTCCAACCCTGACAATTCTATGATTCTAAGTCAGAAATTTTGTACCCCAGCAGTTACTCTGATATCTTGCTTATACATACTGGGAACTCTGTGAGAGAGTGGCCATCCTACCATGTGCTTGGACAGTGCATGATAGAACAGGCCACAGTCCCAACCAGGGCCCCTAGACAGTAGAGCTCTGTATAAATAAATGGTTATTTCAAGTACCTAAAACTGTTGGGGTGACTTATATCATTACCCTTTATCAAGTACTTGCTAAATGCCACAGCCTTTTAATACAATTTCTCTTGTGTCAATTTTTTGAGTGTTTTAGGGCACGGAGATTCATTATAGATATGGCTACAGTGACATTTGGTTTAATTAATTTCTCTATTATGTCACAGCTTGAATGAGAAGCAATCAGATACTATTAAAAAATGAGAGCAATATGAATACTTTGGAAGAATCTTCAGTTTGCTTATGAAACTACCTTGGAAATAAATGTGTAAAAGTAAAGTAGTTCTCCACTTCTGACTGGGGTTGTTGGGTTCTTTTTTCATTTTCCTTACAGCAGAAGATGGTGCTGACAAAGTCACAGTGTTGATAGTAGTAGGGCCTCCTTGTCCTCATTTGAACTGCACTAGGCACTGTGGGATTCCTGTCTTAAGACGGGGCTTCCTTGGGATTGCTGCTAAACAAATATTGATTAATAATGATCTAAGTGGAACATTTGGTTCAGCTGATTGACTTAGCACTCTTCCAACAAATCGGGGGCAAATATGAAAGCAAAGCTGTCTAATCCTCACAGTGCCTAAATACAGAGCTCCCTTTTTTTTGCCTCTACATTTTCTACACCCATGCATGTGCAGAATTGCTCTGGTCAAATCACAGAACGTTAGGGGTTAGAAAGGACCTTGAAAGATCATCTGGTCCAACCCCCTGCCAGAGCAGGATCACCCAGAGCAGGTCACACAGGAACACGTTCAGGTGGGTTTTGAATGTCTCCAGAGAAGGAGACTCCACAACCTCTCTGGGCAGCCTAGGCTAGTGTCTGTCACCCTCACCATGAAGAAGTTTTCCCTTATGTTTACAAATGGCCTGCCCAAGCTAGGCAAGTCTCACAGTGATAGGGCTAGAGCTGGGACTAGGGAACACAGAGGTCACTAGTGAAAAAAAAAAAGTCAGTAGAAGAAGGTTTCCCATCATAGTTGTTACCCCACCCTGCCAGTGATACTACATAACCCAGCAAAAGCAACTTCTGGCCAGCACAACCACATCTGCATTCAGTGTATTTACTGCAGTGAGGAAAGGTGAGTTTTGCCATAATCCTGATTTTGACAAAATCACACCAAGAAAATTGTAGTGAAACCCTGACACTGCAGCCCTTTTCTCCGTCCAGGCTAAAATCATAGAATACCAGTTTTGAAGGGACCTCAAGAATCATCTGGTCCTTTCTTGGCAAAAGCATGGTCTAGATAAGAAATTTTTAAAGTCCCCAATATTGGGGACTCCATTGCTTCCCTGGGGAGGTTATTGCAATTCTGATTTTCCTTGTGAAAAATTCTCCTCTTGTGTCTAATCAGAATCTGAATCCAGATCAGGTGCCTCAGGGGATGCTAGAAGGCAAACTGCAGCCCCTTATCCATCTGAGTCAGACTCTAGCTGACATCTAGAGTGCTGAGGCATTCTCCAAAACTCCAGCTACTCCACAACAAAATTGGATGCTTGCAAAATGTAATCTTTATTTTCTTTTAGGACACGAATTGAGCTCACTTTTTGGGTAATATGCAAGAATGCAGAGTATTTACCTAGAAAATGGGAAGCCTGCCTTCAGTCCTTTCTGTCCATGATAAATCTGACACCCAAAAGTTGGACTCTGGAGAGTGATTCAACAATGTAGGTGTGCAAAATAAATAAATAAAAATCGACATTTATTGAGTCAGAGACTTGTAGACATCCCTGTACATTACAATCACTGAAAAACCCAACTCTCAGGGGACACTTAGATGCCAGTCCCAGTATATGTTCCTCATTTTACCCAGTGACTTTTTTTGACACTTGTATCTCCCTTTCCTTGCCATAGGCTGGCATGTTCCTGCTCCACGGTGATTTATTTGACAGTGAAAATTAGCAGGTAAATTCAAGTAGAAAAGTTTTAAATTGTAGTGATAAATGACAAATATTGCTGGGATAGGAAGTAATTAAGGCTGTGATGATACGCTTAGCTCAGGAGGTGGGGAAAACAGAAATAACACCTAGTATTTTCAGTCACTAAGCACTGAAATATTTTGCCAATTAAAATCCTACAGTGAAGGGAAAGCTTAAAGCACTTGCAAGATAATGACTCACTACTTGCTCAGATAAAACTCCTAATGAAGAATTTTGCATGATTTCACAACTAGATTTCTTCTCACCTGAGTCTCATGTAGATTAGAAATTAGGAAGAAGTTCTTCACTCTGAGGGTGGGGAGACACTGGCACAGGTTGCCCAGGGAAGTTGTGGATGCTCCATCCCTAGAAGTGTCCAAGGTCAGGTTGGATGGGGCTTTGAGCAACCTGGTCTAGTGGGAGGTGTCCCTGCCCATGGCAGGGGGGTTGGAACTAGATGATCTTTGAGGTCCCTTCCAACCCAAACCATTCTATGATTCTATAATTTGACTTATGCTGAATTAAAATATCCTGGGGAGATATATATTCCCAATCCCTTTGAAAACCCACCTCTATCTGGACAAACCAATTCAGCTGTCAATGTCAAGTTACATCATCCCAAAAGCTCGATGATGCTGATGAATAATTTTAGGGGCTACATGGGTAGATTTTGCTGTGGTTCACAACATGCTGTCAAACCTATGTCAGAGGGTGCCCTGTCTGACATCACCACTAACATAAGCATCACATTAAAAAAAAAAAAGAAGAAAAAAGTAAAACAAAAAATGAAGAAAAAAAGGTTTATGGCAACATAGATACTTTGCAGTAAATATGGAATTAATATCAACCATGTGGGGATCATTTTACACCGAGGAGCAGGCAGCATGAAACTTAGCTTGACTCAAGACTAATGCCTGGATTTATTTCAGATTCTTTGGTTACTGTAAACACTTTTTCACATAGGATAACATTTTCCTGCCTTAAAACTGCCTATCTCAAGTTTGCTAATATCTGAAGACTCCTAAGAAGGATTGCCTTTATGCTTTGTTCACCCCTATGCCTAGAATGAAATTTATATGGAGTAATGCAGAAGTGAGAAAGAAAAGTGAAGTATCTTGTATTTTAAACCACTATTTAAGAAGCAGGGGGGTTTTTTTCAGTTTTACCCAGCCTTCCTAAAAGCAGATTAATTGAAGGATGTGAAGGAAAATTGTGATCTCCTGCTCCAAGGGGCATGAGCATGAACAATGTGGACATGTTTATAAATAACTAAAGGGTGGGTGTAAAGAGGATGGGGCCAGTCTGTTTTCAGTGGTGCCCAGTGACAGGACAAGGGGCAAGGGCACAAACTGGAACATGAGAAGTTCCACCTAAACATAAGGAAAAAATTATTTCCTGTGAGGATGACAGAGCCCTGGCCCAGGCTGCCCAGAGAGGTTGTGGAGTCTCCAGAATCTCTGGAGACTTTCAAAACCTGCCTGGATGTGATTCTGTGCAACCTGCTCTAGGTGAACCTGCTTTGGCAGTAGGATTAGAGTAGGTGATCTCCAGAGGTTCCTTCCAACCCCCACCATTCTGTGATTCTGTGATATTAACATAAGGTTAATAGCAGTATTCAGTTTGTTGCATAGACACTCACATTCTGTGTCTGTTGAAAACCCACTTGTATTTTATTGGGATCATTGCATAGGATGTCTGTGCCTGGGGATCTTCACTCAGGTCTTGCACACAGCTGGGTGGTGGCCCTGTGTGTCCAGTCCCACTCATGCATGATTCATTATTATTAATTATCTTAAAATACTTCATAAATATCTCAACTGTGTAGAAAAGACTGTGCTACATGGCCAGCTCTGCAATTGCAGGAGAAGTTTGCTTACAAGTGCCTTTTCTACCAGCACTGGGCAAGATGGCCAACTGCCCATTGACCTTTTCTTAATATATTGTCTGCTGGCACCACAGTTTCACAGCCCAAGGGTGGTGCTTTGGTAATAAAACATCCCAGCCAACTGATTAGAGTTATCTGATCATCACTGAAGCCCAAAACACTAAATATAATTTAAGTGCTCTACTTCTCATTACTAGAAACCTTTATAGCTAATGTAGAAGAAGGTTTTTAGCCTGCTGAGGTTCTGCAGTGAAGCCAAATGAGCACAACATTTTGCACTGCAATTGTTTGCAAAACACAGTTTTAGAAAATTAACCAGCTGCCCTCTTTTTATGCTAAAGCAAGATAAGAAACTAATATTCAGGGGGGTTTTGCAGCTTTAAAATATAGAGAGGAAAAGAAAAAACAGAAAAAAAATTACAAAATAGATTGTAATCAACAGAGAATCCCAAAAAAGTCCCTTGAACAGATTTTTAAGACACTGTGGCAATCTAGAGGTTATATAAACTTCAGCTAAGCTCCTTAATGTAGACATTTAAGCATTATGGGAATCTGATTTTTAACTTAGTGCAGTACAAAAAGCCTTTAGCCTAGCAAATATATGAGTGAAATCTGTATGCTAAACAGATTATTAGTTATTAAAGCCACCATAAAGTACAGATTTATTGGTAGCTAACATGAGTCACCCAAATGGAGGACTTTGGGCACAGATTTCTTTCAGAATAGCCATGTTTCTATGGAAAAAATAATTACTTAGAAGTAGATTTGCATGTTCCTGGAATAAAAAATGCATTATCTACTATAATAGTTATCAGTAAAGTATTATACACAGAAGATGTAGAGTGCCACAGAGGGAAGGGTATTACTGATTCTTCTCTGACGTACAAGGTTTAATCTTTTTGTATTTAGAAACAAAACAACCAACAGACCATAGCATCTCTGCATCCACCATAACATAAAGACTTTGTGAATCATTTCAGATAAACATCAAGCAATATATTAGTCCCTCTTTCTAATTTCAGAAGCAAGAGCACATAGTAATCTGTTAGCAACCAACTGGCCAGGAAGACTGAATTTTAATCTTTTAAGATATTAAGACTTAGAATACCAGTTTGTTTGTTTCTCATTGGGGATCAGTTCTTTAGAGGTGCTCTTAGAGCTCACAATAAAATGTCTTAAAAAGAGTATTTTGAAATAATAAAGGAAGCCAAAATCAACTGCTTTCAAGAGAAAGCCAAAGTATTTCAGCAGAGATGAGGTAAGAGTGACCCTGGTCACTGCACTGCAGGAGGACCAGTGAGTTACTTTGATCACAGATGCTGATTGGGAGGTAATTGGTGCAAATGTGGAGATGTTTACTTCTAACAACCACCTGCTTTCCAGTCCTAGTCCTCCAAAAAGTGACAGGCAAGGAGGAGCTGAGGGCTAACACTGGCCTTGCTGTGTCATGCATCTTCCCAATAGACTTCCCCTATTTGATCTTATTTTAGGCTTCATTCTCAGAGGGATTTAATTATGTATGATTGCCAAATGGAAGCACTTTAAGCTGTTATCACTGAAAATGTATTTATTAACCTTTATGGTCCTTCTCAAGAAGTTTCCAGCTTCTACAGCAATTGAATTGCAAGGAAAATAATGATTTTTAAAAACAGATTCTTCACCTACGAAATGCTCCTGCCATGGAGATGTGTCATTTGAAAGGCCATCTGCTTACGTAAAGAATCTGATTTCACTCTTGGCCAATTTTGTGATGCTAAAAATGCTATTTGTCCCGTTGCAGCTTTTTCTGCAGAAACTGTCTTGTACAAGTTGAGTAAACAACAAATTTCATTGCCTTTGTGGTGCCAAGTGGAGCATAAAGTCAGTGTGGGGCAGCATTTGTAGCTAACAAAACAGCTCCCTGGAAAAGATTTCTATGTTAAGTTTATGATGCATCTCTCAAAATGTCGTTTAGGAGAATCCTGGATTGTAACTTTTCAGGATAATGAATAAAAGACATGACTCATGGCTATTTTTTTCTTTTTTTTTTCCTTTGTGGGGGGTGAGGTGTGCTTGAAATATGATGCGTTTGAGAGAACTTTATTTAATCCAACAGGGACCTGGATAGTAAATCAATGTTAATCAGGTAATATATGAAAGGAAAATTGGAACCATTGTCATACTTGGCACAGTTATTTGTTACACTGATGAGCTCATCTAGTCATCCAGTTAATTAATTATTATAAAACTCCCAGGGTGTCAGCATGCGACCCTCTAATTATTTTTCTTCTGTCTGAGTGCATCTAAAATGTTTCCCATTTCATAGCAAGAGTGCAAAAAGTCATGTAGTGCTTCCAAATCTCAGTCAGTACCTGCACAAAAGACTATTTCAAAGTATCCTGAGTATTGTGAGGATCATGAGACGAGGTCAAGACACAAAACCAGGTTATTATACAGCAATTAGGTATAATTTTCTCACCTGTTGGTTATCTTGCAATACCCCTTCTCAGGCACAGTTTTGAACCAAAAATTAGTACCATAATTTGGAGTAGGTTACCAGGCTCTGGAGGACCAGGAAATTTTCATTTGAGTTTTCCTAAGGACTAGAAAAAGCAGAAAGGGAGCTAAATAGCTGTAAATTCACACTCCACAGAGTTTATCTTGTGGAAAAATTCTGCTGGATAAAGCAAGATGAAACTGCAAGTCTAAAGTGTAATCCTGTCTGTATTCTGGGAAAATCTGGACCTGGCTCAAGCACCTCTGCAGCACCCTTCAAAAGGCTCCAAAACAACATCCAAATAAAAGCCTTCTTTTCACAATTTGATCAGGTTCCTCTAAGCTTCTAGGACTAAACAACAAGCTTGAATTATTTTATCATCAGAGGCTCTGCACTGTTTTATTGCATGAGGATGCTGCTCCTCCTGAGTACTTATGCCTGTTGCTGAATTTGGAAGACACACCGAGTCAGAACCCTGTTCTGAGTGCAACCAACCAATATATATCTTTTTTTATATAATCATCATGTCTAACTGCTCTGAGCTTCTGCTGTGGGAAGGAGAGGTTTTATGTCTTGGGGCAAAAATAAAAATAAAAGCCCACTAAATCTTCACACAGCAAAAGAAGATGGAAATACTGTATACATTCAACTCAGTTATGTTGGATAACAAAGATTAGGAGCTGACAAAGCAAAGGAAGCTCAAATAATACAGAAGTAGGCTAAATTATAACCATATGGTTAGTACATGGATCTTTGAAGAACTTGATGATGAGTTTCTTTAGAAGCAGAAGGCAGAGTAGTCCTGACATGAGTCATGGGTTTCTCTCCAAGCAGACCAGTGCAGAGATGTTGGGGTAATGGACGTGGGTTAACAGCAGCCCAAACATCCTTCACCTCCTACCCAAAGAGCTGGATGTATCAGGCTTAAGGATCTACATTAAATGAAAGATTAGGGCATTTACTGAGATGAAAAGGAGCTCAGGAACATCGCTGTCAAAGCTCTTGCTTCAATGTGTCAACTCCACCTTTACTTACTGAGTGAAAGACTTCCAAAATTGGAAAAGCTTTACAGCTACTACAAACTAAAGTACCTCAAATCAAATCAAAATAATAGATTTTTCAACAGTGTCCAAAACTTTCAGTCTTCTGATATTCTACTTAATTCCCTTCCAGTCTTGCCTATGAAATTTTCATTTCCTTCTTCCTAAAAAGAAACAATAGGCTCCCTATAATCTTCTGCACAGGAAGAGTATTTTCCAAGTTTTCATGTGGCTGATGTTGTCACTTGGTCTTTAACTCGGGTTCCAGGACTTTCTTCTTTATTTTTATAAAGAACTTCTTTATATAAAGAACTGGCTTGACGGCCGCACCTAAAGAGTGGGTGTCAATGGGTCCATGTCCAAGTGGAGGCCAGTGACAAGTGGAGTCCCTCAGGGATCAGTAGTGGGACCAGTCTTGTTTAACATCTTCATCAGTGACATGGGCAGTGGCATCGAGTGCNTGTCAGGTAGTGGTAGGACTGGGGGGAATGGGTCAAAGCTAAAGGTGGGGAGATTCAGATTAGACTTTAGGAAGAAGTTCTTCCCCAGGAGGGTAGGGAGACACTGGCCCAGGTTGCCCAGAGAGGTGCTGGAAGCCCCATCCCTGGACATTTTGAAGGCCAGGCTGGATGGGGCTCTGAGCAACCTGCTCTAGTGGGAGGTGTCCCTGCCCATGGCAGGGGGGTTGGAACTAGATGATCTTTAAGGTCCCTTCCAACCCTGACAATTCTATGATTTTAGCTTCTCCATTTTTTTCCTGGGCAAACTAGTTCTCAATTCTAACGTTGTTAATGCACGGGTACTGCATCTTGCTTTAATTTACTACTTGTTTGATTTTTGGTAAATAGTAGAGGGGAAGTTGTCTAAGATGATGTGAAATAAGTTTTGAAAACAGTTGCAGTATTTTGAATGATAATTGGATTGGCCAGAGATGAGTCACAAGTAATGAAATGCAAGGAATAAAAATGTGATGCTATCTTGTTTGGCTGAAACAGAGTTTTATTCCTTCAGGCCAAACTCAGTCAATAATTATATCTTGTACTTTCTATTTTTATGATTTTTTTTGGTTATTTATTTAATATCATGGGATTATGCACCATGCTAAAAGGAAAACATGATTGTTATGAGCTTGCTCTAAAAACAGAGCTGTTTTGGGTTATGATCTCAGAATTTTTATTTTTCAAGTGAAAGTCAATTCACTGCCTGTTTAACATTATTACATTAATATCACCTGTAAGATTTATGGAAAACAGTAATGAAGTAATAAATATGGCCCTTCTGATATCAATCAGCCTTCACAAGGGATAATGCAGGAAACATGGTTCAGTTTTACAAAGTCAGGATTTAAAATGAGGAGTCTCAAAACCAGACTTAAGTATATCCAAGATGAAATAAACTGAGGGATAAACCCCAACGCTATAGTATACATATATAAATATTAGAGACTCAGCTGAAGAGCAGGAAAAATGTATAGAGTATAAATCATAGAATCAAACAATATTTTGGGTTGGAAGGGACCTCTAAAGGTCATCTAGTGCAACCCCCCTGCACTGAGCAGGGACATCTGCAACCAGAGCAGGTTGCTCAGAGCCCCAGCCAACCTCACCTGCAATGGTGCCAGGGATGGGGCAGCCACCAGCTCTCTGGGCAACTGGCACAGGCTCTCACCACTCTCACTGTAAACAATTTCTTATATCCCTTATATTCCTTATATCTAGTCTAAATCTCCCCTCTTTTAATTTAAAACCATCATCCCTTGTCCTGTCACAACAGGCCCTGCTAAAAAGTCTGTCCCCATCTTTCTGACAGGTCCCTTTATATACTGAAAGGCCACCAAGAAGGTCTCCCTGGAGCCTTCTCTTCTCCAGGCTCAACAAGCCCAACTCTCCCAGCCTGGCCTCCCAGCAGAGGCTTCCAGCCCTCCCACCATTGCTGGGGCCTCTTCTAGCCCCTCTCCAACATGCCCATGTCTCTCCTGTGCTGAGAACTCCAGAGCTGGCCCCAGTACTCCAGATAGGGTCTCACCAGAGCAGAAAAAGGCAATTATATATACATGGTCTGCTTTAAGAACTCCTTTCCAACACGCTATGATCAATTCCCTACCCAGCAGAGAGGTATCAGGAGCCTTCCAGGGAGTGGGATTCCTGGTGCAGGACAAAGGGAACTTGATACCTCAAGGCAACCTTCATAGAAAGTCAGAGCAGTTCCAAACTTCCATTCTAAGTCACAAGCCCCCCCTATGTGGCTCTGCCACCTTTGCTGACTCAGAGCCCTTGGTGTGGTGCACCAGGCAAACAATGTATGTTGCATCATAACTTTCTTAGCAGTGTCAGGAGAACATCTCTTTTCATTACATGTTATGATTGCAACCACTTGTTATATTAATTATGTATTCTTTTGTGAGAATACTTCAGCACGTTGAATGTTAAGAGTTAACAAGTCTTGGAAAAGTTCAAGATCATATTCTTCAATAAAGCATTTCCACATCCAGAGCTTATTGCTGCCTCACAGTCCTCTTAGTGAACTTGAGTAATTAACAGAGTGCTATTTATTGGGTACAGACAGGTCCATCCATGGTCTATAGCTGGACTGTCTGTGCCACTGCTCAATGTCATGCAAACACAGCAGCCTTTCATCCACAGCCAGCTTGTGTCTGGAGGCTTTCACATGCCTCATACCCTGAATCCTTCAGCCTTCCCAGGTCTAAGCTCCTAGAAAAGGAGCATGCTGGGCTGCACCCAGCAGGGAAGCACTCAAGGTGCTGGGGCTATTGGTTGTCAGCCCATCATTCACTGAACTTGTAAATGTGGGCTCAACACCAGCCCTACCTTGGCACCCAGAGGAATGAGGGGCAGCAGCCCTGAAGGGGAGGAAGTCTTGGTGGTCCCCTTTCCAAATGCAAGCACCTTTTGGGGTGTAACATGGTAGGCTAGTCAAGAAAGGTGTATCAACAGCAAATAATTAGAGAAGTATATGAAAACTGCATATTCAAACTCATTGCTTTAGTCTACTTTTTCTTTAACAAGTAAGAGTTATCCTACTTACACTTTACTCAAGAAAAAACCCAACACATTGGTGCTATCAAAGATTTATGGAATTTTAAGAACCTTGACAATAAACCTTAAAGGTTTATAAGGCTACATCCTCGGCAGTATTTAACAACATGGATCTGCTGTAGCTTTACATGAAGGATAAAAAAAAAAGAATAATCCACAAATTGTCAGGTGTCATTGTAGTACCTAGAGAGCAGCCTTCTGTGCAACCTCAGTCACTCTTCTTCCTACAGTACTCTGAGCCATGACAGTGTGAAGGCCTAATGGAGTTCAGGTCAATGCTGAACTATTTCCAGTATGCTGTCATCTTAATCCTTTGCCCTCTGATACATATTTTCATTGTGCAAATTTTATGACCAAAGTCTGCAAGATTTAAGCTCCTTACTTTTTCCTATAACAATTAAATTTCTCTTTTGCTGTGCTGCCTACCTCAGAGACATTAATTCAGCACAGATTTTTTTCAGCACAGTTTCTCAAGATGAAGCCCAGCAGGTGTAGCACTGATTTATTTTTTTCTGTTTTTTAAAGAACAAGATCTTTTCTTCTTTTTAGCTTTGGCAGAGCTCAAAACCCAAGCAATAGAAAGCCATACAATTTCCAACTGATAAAGATTTTAGAGGTATATTCAGGATTGCTGCAGTCAGTGCTCTGGAGTTAAAATTTTACTGCAGGCCAAACTGACAGCACACAGGATGATGTGGAACATCCAAAAATCTCTGCAGTAGCTGAGGTCTTCTACCTTCAAGCCAACAAAAAGATTAAATTAGAAATAAAGGAAGATTTTCTTTGCCTCAAGATGGAAGTCTGTGTTTATGGAATTGAGGAATTGGGTTGCAGCTTCAGCTTCACACCTGGTGTGCAGAAGCTTGGATTGCATTTATGGCCATTGCTTGTAGGACACATGTTTAGTTCCAAGCTGAAGCCATTGTATTACCATGTCCCCTCTTGGTGACTCCCTGTTGGAAATGAGCCTACATCACTTTATGCTTCATGGAATTTTTGTACTTCTTGGAACTTTTTATACTTCAGAGTTATGGAAAACACAGTTACTACAGCAAACAGAGACAAGGATAGATTTATGGAAAGACGGTGCCATACCCCATTTTTTCTACTCTTAGATGTCAATTTTTTCTCAGCAAGCATATTCAGCTCATGAGAATTAACACTGGTACATAGGGTAATTCAGATAATTACACAGGGGTGGTCTAACTCAATTTCCCATTACACTAATGTCTAAATTTGCAGTGCTTTCCAGAAACCCATGTTATTGATACACATGGACTTGCAAGACTTCAGCATGGACTAGTTGGTGTTTTCAGATGAACTTAGGGAGAATCTAACTGATAGGAAACTGCCAAGAGGGATTAATGGTTTCATTCCTGTATAGCCAAATGCCTCCATCTTCCAAGCACATGAACATAAACACACACATACACCCTGTCCATGCTGGATGCTTTTAAAACAAGTTCATCATTGAGACTGATGTCAACTATTTGCAATATTTATCAATGTTTATCAATAACTAAAGGGTGGGGGGCAAGAGGCTGGGGCCAGACTCTGGTCAGGGGTGCCTAGGGACAGGACAAGGGGCATTGGGCACCAAGTGGAACCCAGGAGGTTCCATGTGAGCAGAAGGAGAAAGTTGTTTGTTGTGAGGGTGTTGGAGCCTGGCCCAGGCTGCCCAGAGAGGTTGTGGAGTCTCCTTCTCTGGAGAGATTCCAAACCCCACCTGGATGTGATCCTGGTCCCCCTGCTCTGGGTGAGCTGCTGGAGCAGGGGGGTTGGATGAGATGATCTCCAGAGGTCCCTTCCAACCCCTACCTTGCTGTGATTCTGTGGTTTTGGAGAGATATTACTTGACAAGAGTGAGTTAAACCCTGCACCCTTCTCCAGAAATGAACAGACAAAATTATTTTGTGAGAACAGTTTAGGAGATGATTTGCATTAAGCAATTCTGAACATGTTCATGTAGTTTGCTACTCTCATCAATCACAGTGAAAAGATCATGTATTGAAATGCTTGGAAAAGTTATTGTTGTATGGACAGACAATATGAAAATTGTTTGGTTTGTGTCTTCCAGGAGACTGTGATGGGCTTCACTGAACCTAACTGAAAGTGTCAGGATTTGAGCCTTAGATCTAGAGTTTCTTTCTAAAGATGAGAAAGACTTATTCTTATACTGGTAAATCTTACCTTGACAGGAATTGAATTGTACTCTGGAAATGTCCCTTCTTCTCAAAGGTATAATGATAATCTAAGCTCAGAGACATATATACACATTACAGACATGAAGAGATTGATGAGATGAGTAACACCCCATAAATCAGGAAGATATGTTACTACAGCAACTCTCACCTAACTTATCTCTTTGTACTACTAAATCAATAAATATTTACTATTTCAATTGCTATTAATATTATGTCTTTTATTCTTAAATTATGCATTAACATTATATTCTTAAATGCCTTATATTGTTAGCATTAATTACTAATATTTATTAACTTAATAAATATTTATAACTTAATTAAAAATATTTGTGTGGAAATAGAATCTAGATCTTCTAAGTTTCTTAACTCCTAAAAGAGTTATGGTCCAGGGAAATTTATTGCTAGCTATTTTACAGTACTCTGAGATTCACAGATGAATTGCCCTGTATCAATGCCATCCACAGCAGGAGTCACAGCTTTGCTAAGAGGCTCTACATGTGTTATTGAGGGATGATGAAACCAAGATTGTAATGATAAGGCAAAGAGTAATGGTTTGAAGCTAGGAAAGTAGAGATTTAGGCTGGATATTAGAAAAAAGTTCTTTAACATGAGGGTGATAGATCAGTGGAATGGGCTGCCCAGAGAGGTGGTGGAGGCCCCATCCCTGGAGTCCAAGGTCAGGCTTGATGGGGCTCTGAGCAGCCTGCTCTAGGCAGCGATGTCCCTACTTGTGTAGGGAGGGTGGACAAGATGACCTCTAGAGGTCCCTTCCAGCCTAAAACATTCTGATTCTAAGATTGCAGTGTGTTTGACAGTGCTGGGATCTATCATTCTAAATAGGAAAGCCAGGATGTATAAGCTTCATGGGGATAAAAGGGAAAAGAATAAACTAATTTCATTGGGTTATTTCCCATAGAAATAGCATTTGGAAAAAAACCATGCTACTGCTGTAAGATCAAGAGATCTATTATGTGAACAGCAACCAATTTAAATTAATAAAAGAGTTTGGCTGGCAGCAGAATATAAGGCAAACTAGTCCAGATAAAATGTTATATACTGATCTACATGATGCCATAATAGGTCACACATCCCCAGTTCCAATGTTCAAGTCACTAAACATATACAAAATATTAAAGAATCAGGAAAGTACTATTGTACCTGGCCATCAGCAGGGTTATAAATGTTAACTCTCCTCGCCTTGCTGAGACAAATTAAAAGAGATTACAGTAATTGGAAAGACCCTTTTTATAACTTGGATGCTGGCACACTGAATGTTATCAAGATAAATGATAACTCTGTTCAGAGTTAGCTCTCTCTGTTCTGTCCACTGATTGCCTTGAGTGCAGACAAAGCATTACGAGATTTCCAAGTGGTAATTGGCAAATTTATCTGGAGTGAAAAATCCACTGGAGTTCAAAGGAGAAATCAACCCCCAGCCCTTCCACCCTTACTCTTCTCAGTCCTCCCACAAATATCAAAGTGCAAATGAACATGAATTGATGTTGCCTGCCTGGGTGGGAGCACTGCAGCAAAGTGCCAAGTCACATTGATTCTCAATGGGGTTAAGTAAAGTTGAGGGTGTTCGATATCTGTGGGCATCAACACCTTCAAATGAGAAATAAAGACCTTTCCTTCCAGTCAACATTTTCACTGTACCTATTTTCAGAGCCATTCTCTTGGCTTGCTCAAATAATTGCTACAATTAAGTTCACAAATTGGGGAGCTGCAGACAAAGAGAAGCCAGTTTCAAGATCTCAGTTGCATTTATACTTACCGTAAAGAGTGACTCATCTCAACCATGGAGAAACAGCAAGGCTAAAGAAACAAACCCATTTAAAGAGAAATCTCTACAATTCACCTCATGGTACTTGCAAGAAGTAAAGATCTTATTAATGTATTTAGTAGGTGAGTTAAGCCTTACCTTGGAAAATAATAATAGGGTTTGTTCTTGCTTTTCTGTATCTGAGAAGAATTAAGTTTGAAGCATTTTTGCAGAGGCAAAGCAAAGTTGAGAGTGTCAAGCAAAAGTGAAACCTTGAACAGGGACTGTCTTGGAAATGTTAGGATGCAGATCATGTCCAAAGAAGGCTTCTATTAGCAGAGGTGTGCATTGCCATGAATCAGCACGTGGTGATTATCCCTGAAGCAAAACTCTCTCTTTTGGTTTTACTGATGGGAAGCTTAACCACTGTTCCAGACAACGGTTAAGAAATCATCTCTAAGTGTGAACACAAGGACAAGAGTCAACTGTGAGTGTTCTTTGCAAATTTGGCTAGATAAATATCAATCCTGTTCCAATAATGTTACGGAGGGAAAATATAGAATCACAGAATCATTTAGGTTGGAAAAGATCATCAAGTTCATCCTTCATCCCAGCATCTCCCTGACCCCTAGAGCATGTCCCGAAGCACCACATCTACCCATTTTTTTAACACCTCAAGGGATGGTGACTCCACCACCTCCCCAGGCAGCCTGTTCCAGTGCCTGACCACTCTTGCAGTAAAGAACTTCTTCCCAATATCCAAACTAAACCTCCCCTGGTGCAACTGGAGGCCATTGCCTCTTGTCCTGTCATTAGTTACTTGGGAGAAGAGACCAACACCAGCCTCGCTACAACCTAGTAGTTGTAGAGAGCAGTGAGGTCTCCTCTCAGCCTCCTCTTCTCCAAGCTAAACAATCCCAGTTGCAGACTGGGATTGCAAACATATGCAAGTTCTTGTGGAAACATTCACAACCATTAACATTCCCATTAAGAGTCAGGGTGGACACAAGAAGAAAGATGTCTTAGACTGATATCTAGGACTGTAGAGATTCTTCTTAAGAAAAATGATGCCTGTGACCACCTGGCTGGCTAGTATTCTGCCTTGCTTTCTAGTGGGTATCTGGAAGAGGGAACCTTAAAAGAAGCAAAAGGTACTGAAGCAAACCACAGAAATCTAGAAAACCTCATCAAGTAGTATTTAAGGGCATGCACTAGAGCTGTAAGATGACAAATTCATGCCATAAGCAGGAGTTCAGTGAGAGCTCTGTCCTTTCAATCATGCTTCAAATGACTCCAGAGATTAATGTGATTTTCTCCACCTGAACAAAAACTTGAAGGTCTACAAGCAGTGGAGAAAGGTCTTTCTGTTGGTATAGACACAGGAGACCTGGCTGAAGAGATCATTTTCCTTTCTTTGGAGAATGCCAGAAAAACTGGGTCATGATGTCTCTGGTTAATATAAAAACTGCTTATTTTTGAAAGAAACAAGGGTGCATATTAGGATATCCAATTCTGGACACACAGAAATCTATAAATGGAAGTAATTTTGGATACACAACATGGAATAGCTTTCTTCTCACAGTGAACCCCACCAGTGGGTCCCTTTCACTGGCCCTGCATCCACAACTTCTCTGGTTAGCAACAAGGAAACTTGGAAAAATGTCATGG
This sequence comes from Brachypteracias leptosomus, assembly GCA_013401335.1. Lineage (NCBI taxonomy): Eukaryota > Metazoa > Chordata > Aves > Coraciiformes > Brachypteraciidae > Brachypteracias > Brachypteracias leptosomus. Next base: position 209,904 of record VYZX01017294.1, on the reverse strand, counting down.
AGAGAACTAGCTGTTTAGTTGCTAACATTCTGCCCTGAAGGCACTGAAATCATGTCAGAAATAACTGATTTCTCTGACAAAAAATAAAGCAAGAGCCAAAACATACCAGTAGAGCAGGAAAATGCAAACGTTGGGGACAGAACTGAAAACTAAACATTATTCACTCTAGGCTATTTATGTTATAAACATTAATCTTTAATTGTTTTAGTCAGCACCAAGAATAAATTGTTTGGTGGCTCATTATACTTTTGTTTTTTTAATTATAAGATCCTAGACATAAATATAACACGGCAGATTTGCTCTTAAAACTCTGAGTTTAGGTAAGAGTTTCCTCATTGACCCTGAAGTTAATGTTTCTAAAACTAGGAAAAAACTTTTTTTCCAGCAAAGTCTATTATTAAATGGGGAAACTTGGATGCCTTGGATGGCTATAAAATGGGGAAATTTGTACAAATGAGGTCTGTACAAACAAATTATCTGGTTGTTTGGTTGGTGGAATAAAAACAACCCAGACTTAGAAGCAGGGTGGCCCCTTATAAAGAAGGAACCTGGGCTCCAGGGTGTCCTTCAGAGCTTTTAGCTCTGTTCCAGCAACTTGGCAAGACCTGAGAAAGGCACATCACTAGTGGATCTTTACAAGACCTCTCTTGGAGGTCTTACAAAATTCTCATGTTGCCTGTCAATGGTTTTAGGAGCATATCTGATCCTGTGATGCCTCAAGTGTCACATGGATGGAGGGAGCTAGAACACCACCATCATTCTAGCCATGGAGATTGCTGCTTTCTTTCACTGAGCTCTCAAGGCACTAATGCAGCTTCACATTGATCTTTTATAGCCTGGAGCAAGCTGCTTGTTGCTCTACCTACTGTGCCAGTAGATCTCCAATAACTAAAGTGAAAGCTGGTGTAATTTGGAGATGTCCATTACTACGCTGGTATGGATGAAGTTGCACCTTCGCTGTCAGGTGTGGATTTGAATTCACACACATGAGACTGAGCTTTCTAACCCTTTGCAGTGTTTCCATCTTGATTTACTGTTGGGCTTAAGTCTGGAATGAGGCAGCTGGATGTTCAGGTGGACAAAAGCACACCAGGGCAGGTGGGACAAAACTAGTACAGCTACAGACTAGTACTCTCTTCATAAAATCCTCTTCCTTCACCACCACCAGACCTCACCAGAGGAATCCAATCCTTCCTGCATGCTTCCTTCAGCTGCCCAACAACTGGAGCATCCCCACAGATTCACTGAGCCCCATCTTTACCCTTCTGCACATGACTTCCAGCGGTGAGTGCCTCTGTCCTCATCTCAGTGTCCACTCCTGTCTCTCCTCAGTTCAACTCACAGTGCACATTAAGTCTGCCAGCATTTCTGCTCAGTAAGGCATAATTCAGGAGCAGACAGCAAGATAATGCAGCAGATACTAAAGACATCCATTTTGCACTGGACAAATGGGAAAACCATTGTACTCCACAGACCAGCCTGAATAAGAAGAGATAATTAACAGGTTGCTCTGTTAGCAAAAAAGCAGCTAAACAACCTGTGCCACCCACACATTTCTTTTCTTAGGTTTTCCTTGTGATTAAGGTGGAGGCATATGTTTTACAGAAGAAAGCACAGATAGAAATCTGTATTCGTAACAAAGAATACTGGTTAATGTCAAAGAGGTGCTATTACCTTTGAGGAACACATTGACATGGTTGGAATGCTGCATCCAGTCAGGCATTGATATTTTGACATTCAGGAAAGTCATGCAGATGATTCAAGGTGATGAAATCATGCCCTACACTGAGAAGGTGTTTAATCCATTAGTTCAAGTGGTGGAGAGGTTAAGAGGAGAAATAATTCCCTTTAAGGAGGTGCAAAGTACCTGACACTAGAAGACACTCAATGTTGTGAGTAGGCACTGGGCAGCATCACAAGGCTGAGAATTTGTAGTTAGAGCCAGGAAAACTGAATGTAACATCAACATGTAAACTGTTTAGGAAATGAGGTAACCACCTGTGGTGGGTTCACCCTAACTGGGTGCCAGGTGCCCACCAAAGCCTCAGCTGGACAGGGGAGAAAAAACATAACAAAGGCCTCATGGATGGAGATAAGGACAGGAAGAGATCACTCAGCAATTACTATTGTGGGCAAAACAGACTTGACTCAGGGAAATTAGTTTGATTTATTATCAACCAAATCAGAGCAGGGAAATAAGAAAATAAAAAACAAATCTTAAAACACCTTCCCCCCACTCTTCCCTTCTTCCTGGGCTCAATTTCACTCCTGATTTCTCTATCTCCTCCCCTCCAGTAGCCCAGGGAGACGGGGAAGGTTTTTCTTTCCCCTTCTTAAATATGTTATCTCAGAGGTGTTACCACTGTTGCTGATGGGCTTGGCCTTGGCCTTGGCCAGCAGTAGGTCTGTCTTGAAGCCTGGCTCTATGGGACATAGGGGAAGCTTCTAGCACCTTCTCACAGAAGCCACCCTTGTAAACCCCTGCTACCAAAACCTTGCCCTGCAAACCCAACACCACTTAAATAATTCATCCCATTCACTCAAATTGAGATTGAATTAGGCAAAAAGTTCACTGAGAGTAATTGCTTTATATTATGTTTGTGACCCTTCTAGAACACATCTTTGTTTAAGCTTAACACTGCCCAATCAATACCACTGAATCAAAGATTGAATAATTACTTCAGTTCACATTCTGAAATTAATCTTGGCTATGAGCTGAGTTCTTTGGACAGAACAAAATATACCTGCACTGCCCTCAAAATGCTCAGGGTACTTTCTGCTGAGCATTAAGATAAGGACAATAATGAATATTCATCATTCAAAATTCTGTGTCTCCTGGGCGAGTTCAGCAGGATTTAAATTTCCCTTGGTACAAAACTGGGTAGACATATTTATTCATCTGTAATTTGTTTTGGCTTCATTTCATTGTCTGCAGCTGGAGGCAGGGCAGGGAACAATGCAGGTCAGTGTGCACCAAAGAAGAGAGAGAACATGCCTTCTTAGGGACTTTACTCAAATATGTGTTTACAGCATGTGCCATGCTGGGATTCAGGAAGAAACCACAGGAACTGCTGCTATCCACCCTCTGGACCTTTATTCTATGCTCAGATCCCTCAGGCATCCCCCACCTACTCCCTTCCAGCAGCAGCTTTCCCCTTGCCCACAGCACATTACAAGTAAGCCTTTGGAGAAATGAAAAAACATCTCATTCCAAAGCTACTGGACTGATAAGATGCCCAAAATCATGGTGCATGGTAGGCAGATGCAAACTTGCTTTCTTTCAGACTAGCTGGACATGAGCAGGCCTTAATCCCAAGTGTTCAGGGCTTCTGTACTTGAATCAGTATAACCTAAATACAGGTTGCCCAGAGAGATTGTGGATGCTCCATCCCAGGAAGTGTTCAAGGCCAGTTGGATGGGGCTTTGAGAAACCTGGCCTAGTGGGAGGTGTCCCTGCCCATGATCAGGGAGTTGGAACTAGATGGATGATTTTTAAGTTCCCCTTCCAGCCCAAACTGTCCTATGGTAAGTACATTGCTACACAGTCTGGTGTGGAATTGGCTTGTATCCTGCTAACTGACAAGTGATTTTGCATCTCTCTGAAATCTATTATCTACACATAGAGATAACCAGGTAGAATTTAATAACCAGCTTTTTCATAAAGTTCAAGGCCAGGGGAGTCCATGACATTTATTCTGCCCTCCATTATGTTACAAGTCCTAAACCGAGGAAGCCAAGTTAGTAGATACATTTGACCTTCATCTCCCTGTGTTTCAGTTTCTCATCTGCAAAACAAGCTCAGTAATAAAGGAGCCTGTCTTCACCCCAGTTAGGCACTGGGAAAATTAAATACATTCATATTCAGAAGGCAAAGCACCGTATCAATGAGACTCACAGTAAAATCCAGGAGAAAGTTGATGATTTTGAACCATGTGTTGTACAAAAACCAGGACCATCACTCAGTGAAGGAAGCAGGAAGACAAATAATGAATAATTTCTCTTTTAGGGAGTGCTGTCCAGCTGAGGCTACAAATGAGGTAAAGGTCCTGCAAAAAGAAAAACAAGATGTGATTCTCTAATTTCAAAACAACATAATGGATGTCAGAATTAGATGACCAGGGAATCTTCCCTTCATCTTTTTCCAGTTGCACGTTATCACCTATGATGGTGTTCTTTGAAATGTCAGAGAAGCTCTGTGCATGTGCTATTATACAAAGACTGTTGTTTGACTGGGTTTCTTCCCCACATCTCTGGTAGCTGTGAGTATTACCGCCTTTTCTAGAACTGTTTTCATCAACACTCTTGTGATTTTCAGGTCTGCTTCTCCATCTCTTTCCTGTGAGCTGCAGGGATTCTTAGTCATAAAGCCATAATCAGGGAATACAAGTTTGATTTGCATGAAATACTTGTTACAGATTATATTAAAGAGCATCAGATCCACATCAGGTTTTAGTTAGAACAACATCAGTAACAATGTCTGTAAATGAATCACCCAACAGAGCTCATACCATCCTAAATAGCTATTCCTATTGAATTTCATTGTTTCGACAATTCTCTAATATGGCAAGAAAAAGCAAAGTCCATCCCTGTGGGCAATTCTGTGGTGCCTAAATGTTTCAGTCTAGCAGCAGATTGGTGTTTGCACATGATAGCAGCCCCCTGGTGATTTTACCTAATCTCTGAGACACTACAGAAGGTCTCCAGCAGTGGTTCTGCTGTTCTTTAAGGTCTTCCTGCTGGGATTTCTGCATAAAACAGGGAGTAGAGCCAGTATCTCCAAGGACTTTGGTTTCCCTCCAAGACTCTTCCCTTGTCTGAGTGGAACATATGTTACTAAACTGTGTGTGGGTTGCTAAAAGCATGTGTTATTGTTCCTTTAATTTATGCATATCCACAATGCAGATGATTTTTATATAAAATACCTCCTTCTAGGCTACAGATTTGGTATTTAATGCCTAGGTGAGTGAACTCATGAGACAAAAAAGCATTGAATGTGTCTATTTAAAACATTTATGTCACATTAACTACAATAGCTATACAGTAAACATATTTAGTGTATTTGTAATTAAAAAATGCAATTTTGGAGTTAATTCTATCCACTAGAGAACTTGGTACAACTTTAAATCCACTGAACATTCAGTGTTTGAGGGTAGAGCTTTGCACCATCTCAGATCAATCAATTATCTGCACCTGAAAGACTTAAAACCTATAGACTAAAGAGAACTTCCCTGTTATTTAAGTGAAAAAAGGTGATGCAGAGCTACCATGGAAGTGAAACACAGAAGAGACAGACAGGATGTGAAGATGAATATGTGTATGCTACTTAAATATAAGCTGGGTATATATATTGGTAGATGAAATGCACAGAGATCCAAATTTGAATTTCCAGATTGCAGGAAAGAATACTCCTGTAGAGGCCAACCAAAATAAGCCATCAGTTCTTTAATTAAAACAAGAAGAAAGATGCTTTGATTTCCTGTCATTTCTGAATAATATCCCTGGGTCCCAAAGGAGGAGGCTTTAAGTCTTAAATCATCCTTAGCAAGCATGGACACACTGAAGGACAGAAACATCTCCTCTCTCACATACAGGGGAAAATGTTCCTGCCATCAGGATGTTAATTCAGAACATAAGAGTTTTGCATTTCACTTCTCAATCATTATCCTGTAAAACATCTGACAAGTTACTAAGCACCAGTCTTGCAACTTTCTAGAAACCAATAGAAAAAAACCCCAATGTTCTTCTGTCTTCAAGAGTTGTTGCCATGATGAGTGTTTTTAAAGTTGCATGGTACTTTTATAAGAGATATTACAGTGATTTCAGGCAAATCTGCTAGCTATGAGAGCAGCTAAACAACTGCAGCAGAATAATTCATAATAAACATACTTGCTCAGCCAGAGTTCACTTTTAAAATTCTACCATAAAACCAGGTCATGATAACACTCCTCCCTGAAATTTATCTTTATAAAGAAGACAGAAGACATTCTCACAGATCTTCAGCCAGTCAAAAAATGCTTAGTCCAAACAATGTGTTTCTTCCTTTCTCTAGACAGAACTAAACAGTCAGAGGTAGTATTAATTTAGTCTCATATCCTTCAATGATGAGTCTGATGCAACAGATGCAGAACATTAAACAGAAATAAACACAAGTATTTTCTTCTCCAGTGTGCTTCAACACCAGATTCTCACATTTTGTTTTAGGGCTCTTCGAATTCTTTAATTAAACTTAAAGGTTTTATGACTAGGTTGATTTCCAATGAAATTCAATTGCCATTTCTTCCATAACCCCAAAAATGAGCTTCTGTGTGATGGGTAACTTTGTTCCAAAATATAGTAATTCAGAAGTAGAAGAGATTAGAGATTGATTTGTCTGGAAAGAGAAGATTCGGGGAAGTCAGAACAAGTCTTCAAAGTAAGTTAACTTCTTATACAAAAAGAAAATAGTAATTTTTTTTTTTTATCTACTGTAGCTAAAATGAGGATTAATGTTGGCTGACTTGGCACAATATATCAAAGTCAGATTAAGGAGGAAGGCACATTTCAGACAAATATCACTGAATTATTCAGACCTCCACAGGTCCTGCCAGAAGCCTGCTCCAGCACAGACTCCTTCAGGCATCAAACTGCTCCAACATGGGGTCTTCCACAGCCTACAGGTAGACATCTGGTCTACCATGGATGTCCACGGGCTGCAGGGGCACAGCCTGTCTCACCATGGCCTTCACCACGGGCTGCAGGGGAATCTCTTCTCTGGCACCTGGAGCATCTCCTCCATCTCCTTCTTCACTGACCTTGGTGTCTGCAGAGCTGTTTCTCTCATATATTCTCACTCCTTGCTGCTGTGCAGGTTTTTCTTTCCCCTTCTTAAATATGTTATCCCAGAGATGTTACCACTGTTGCTGATGGGCTTGGCCTTGGCCAGCAGTGGGTCCATTCTGGAGCCAACTGGCATTGGCCCTGTGGGACATAGGGGAAGCTTCTAGCACCTTCTCACAGAAGCCACCTCTGTAATCCCTATGTTACCAAAACCTTGACAGGCAAACCCAATAAAACTCTTGGAGATGAATGGTCAGGGTTTACACAACATACTTAGCACTGAATGGACTGAATCCCAACCTTACTCTGCAACAGAAGAGCAGTAAGAGGAGATTTACATTTAAATCCTTGTGCTATAATCTGGCTTACCTCATATTTTTTGGTGGCTTTTTTTTTTTTATTTCAGGACATTCTTAAGCATCTAATTCATATTCCATTACAAATGATTGGGTTTTTTTTTTTGCTTTATGGTGTTATTGTTATTTAAGCAGGTCGCTGATGGTGAAGGAAAACGTACAAGGAAGTACCATTGCCTACTCAGAGGAGTTAAATGCTGAGAGTAAATGTTGCATAAGGAGGTTTTGACATTACCATGACAGTGGTCAAACACTACTGCAGGAACCAGGAGACTCTCCATCCTTGAAGACACTCAAAATACGACTAGACAAGGCCCTGAGCTATGACATGGAAATCTCAAGTTCATCCTGCTTTGAGCAGGTTGAACTAGAGAGCTCCAGAGGCCTCTTCCACTTAAAATCACGCAATAATTCAGTATGAAGTTGAGCACACCTGGTCTCCAAGGCAAGTCTTGTGCCAACCACCCTTTGAGAAGGACCTTAAGTTGCCTGAGGTGCTGGTGAATGGCTCTTTGTAGTGCCAGTGTAGGAGCAGAGCAGAAAGCAGAGAGTGATGGACGTGCACAGCCCAGATGTCAAAAAAGCTCTCCTGAAATGCTGTGGGGCAGGACAGTTGTCATCACCTGCTCACTTCTGCAGCTCCCTTCCAGGCATGGGAGTGTCACAGGAAGAAGTTTCTGCTGCAGGAGGGCACACAGAGCCAAAACACATTAATCAAACCTCTAGAAAACACATTTTATGCAAGCACCTTGTCATCTTTGTGCTTCGTTGCCCCGAGCCTGTGTTCTTAATGTCACCTCTAGAATCTCATTAAAAATAGACCTCTTCAGGGCCCAGGCTAGGTCTCTTCAGTGCTACATGTAGCACCAAGCACCCTTTTGAATTATATATAAATATCCCTATCAGAGCCTGAATGAAAAGTTGATAAATGGAATACATTGTCCTCTGTGTAACAGAAGGGGACTAAACACAGCATCCATTTAAAGCAAATCATGATGTGTGATCTCAAAATATGCAACATTAAGCACAGTCATATTTTAAATAGAGAGAATCCCTTTCACAGGAGAGGTTATAAGCCATTTCAGTTTATATTCCAGGAACCCTCACAAAGCTTTGTTTTGAAAGCTTTATATTAACTTGTAAAATCAGCTCAGAAAAATTTATTGTTTTGTCATTGCCACTACAATGATGGCACCTCCTTGTCTACCTCTGTGCTTTGTTCTGTTTATAATGAGAAACAAATATCCCCTGTGCTTTCAACTCACTCTTCTTGCAGGCAGTGACTGGGGTTCAGATCTGCCAAATGGGAATGCCAATAGCTCTAAAAAAAGTAAAAAGCTCAGTAAAAAAAGCCTGGGAATTTCCCTCTGATAGAGCAAGTCCTTTCCCTGCTCCCAGTTCCCTCTCATCTGTGATGTCTTTCCTTGAATCCCACAAGGGAAGGCTTCTCAAGTGTTGTTCCACATCAGTAAATTCTGGATACCTACAGAAGGATTATTCATAGAACCACAGAATCATAGGATGGGTTGGGTTGGAAGGGACATCAAAGATCATCCAGTTCCAACCCCCCCGCCATTGGCAGAGACACCTCCCACTAGACCAGGCTGCTCAAGGCCCCATTCAACCTGGCCTTGAACACATCCAAGGATGGAGCATCCACAACTTCCCTGGGCAACCTGTGCCAGTGTCTCACCACCCTCAGAGTGAAGAATTTCCTTCTAATTTCCAATCTACTTCTCCCCTCTTCCAGTTTGAACCCATTACTCCTCATCCTATCCCTACAGGGCTTTGTGAAAAGTCCCTCCCCATCCTTCTTGTAGCCCCCTTCAGATACTGGAAGGCCACAATAAGGTCTCCCTTGAGCCTTCTATTCTCAGTGACTCTGAGCTTGCACATCTTTGGATTTTTTTAAGTCAGAGTGTATTGAAAAAAGCAGCTGACACACAGCTGAGAAGCAGCCTGGCTGTGGTTACTGACAATGTGGTTTGGTCCTGGATTCTTAAAACTTTAACCAACTGCAGCATTTGTATCTTATCTGTGTATGATTTATGTGCTTCTCTGTCACCTTAGCAAATTTTAAAGCCAAGGTAAAAGCTCTTTTATTATTATTATGATTACTCTCCAATATCTCCAAGTGCTCAGAATTGTCCTGGGAGAGAAGAGCTAAAATATTATTTTTAAAACTTCATAAAATTGCTTAAGAGAACAAGCAGCAAGATTTATTCTTCAAATAACAAAATATTTCTTTCCATCCACTGGTGTCCTGGAGGACAGGAAGAGGTTCCTGGAGGAGTGGTTGTCCTCACTGGCCACAGCTCGTGGGAACCTTCTTAACTTTACTATGTTGAAAATACCCAAACCCTTTCTAGCTGAGGTCAAAACACACAAATCCACTTATTTTTCACTTTCTCTTCTGTAGCAAACAGCATTAACAACTGCATTAGTCCTATCTCCTTTGCAGCTTTGTCTTCTGGAAATAATATTTAAAAACTCCAACCCCTTTCAACTTTTCATGTTATCAAGTGTATTAGTTCATAACTAAAAGTGTCACTCTAGTTGGTATTAAGGCTTCATGCCCATGTCTCCAGTAACACTGACATCAAAGGGTGGGTTTAATGGTGACCAAGCCTGAGAAAGATGAGGGACATGTTGATGTTTTCTGCACTTAAATGAAGTTCCCCAAGCTGGCTCCAGAACAAGGATTTTCAAAGTGCCAACCCTTGGAACTGGTAGATCAAGTTGATCAGACTGATTTGTAGACCCGTATCAGCACAGAAATCCTCTGCAATATCACTGGCAAAAATATCTCCCACTCAGCACTGAGCTTGGCACTGCCCAAAGGAACTGTTCTTGAGGGCCAGAGGAAATCTGGCAAATTTTCTGATAACAAAAAACTTATAAAACTTATACGCAGACAACTCATATTTGTTGATTCTGGAACATGATACCTGAAAGCTCCTAGTTTCTAATAAACATCATTATGGTCTCATTTTTTCTTTTCTCTTTTCCCTTTTTTTTTTTTCCTTCACTTTAAATTAATTTAAAATTGGATTTTAGGCCTGGGAACTGGTTATTTACAGTATTTAAATCTCCAGGCCCAGCATGTCAGATTGACTGTCACAGAAAGGGGGACCTTCCCCTTCCCAAACCAGTTCAGCTGGCAAGAAGTGGCACTGAGGAAAGACAAGCCTGAAGCTTCTGGAACCTTCTCCCAGTGAAGGGAAAAGTCACTGCTCAGCAGAGGAGAAAATAGTAGGATTTAGCAGGATCTTACACTAGTATCAGGGTTTCAAATGAAGCTGGGCTGAGGCTGGAAGGAAGGAGACTGGACAACAGACTGAAGGTGAACCAGCTCAGAGCAGTGACTACGTTATTTCCAAGAGGATTCATAGAATCATAGAATTGTCAGAGTTGGAAGGGACCTCAAAGATCATCTAGTTCCAACCCCCCTGCCATGGGCAGGGACACCTTCCACTAGACCAGGTTGCTCACAGCCCCATCCAGCCTGGTCTTAAAAACTTCCAGGGATGGAGCTTCCAGCACCTCTCTGGGCAACCTGTGCCAGTGTCCCCCCCCCCTCTTGGGGAAATTCTTCCTAATGTCTCATCTGAACCTACCCACCTCTAGTTTTGACCCATTCCCTAGAGAATTTCAAGTATTCCTGAGTTTTCTCCTATTCAAATTTTTACAAGTAAAAGTAATGCACAAACTAGAAATTCTACTTGCTGATTCATGCACACAGCCCATGAAAGGCTGAACTGTTTTACTAAAAGAAGAACACTGGGATCCTGCTCACATAGATGGGGACATGAGCTCTATGTCCCCAAGCCACTCACCTTGACTACAGACATCTTTTGCAGTATAACACAGCTACAGGTGGTAGTTCAGAGTTTGTGGCTCTCATAGCTGCAAACCCACCTATAGGGATGTAGACCCTGATGTGCGATGTGTATGATGTGTATGACTGATTATTTGTGCTTTCTGGTTGCTCTGCTTCACATCAGGTTGTTCCATGTGAGGAAAGGGGACTATCTGACAGCCCCAGAGACTCTTCTCATTGCCCTCTAATTGCTGCAGCATCATAAGAGCTGAAGGTGATGAAGCCTTATGGCTTATGGATGAGCAGCAAGGATGCAGCTGTTGAAGCTACTGAATGCTCTTGGGGCTTTGCTGGAGGCTACATGGGAAAGATCAGCAAGGAGGCAGTAGTAGTTATCACATTAAAGGAAAATCTTTGGTTACTGAGATGTTAGCAGTGCATTAAAGTTCTCCAAAGCTACACAGAGATGCCCCTCATTGATGGACACTTGCTACTGGGGAGGACACTCTGGGGAGGACTACAGTGTCATTTCTTAAGTTGTGTCTACACCCAGGATGATGGAAAATAGAGTCAATGGGCACAAAGGAGCTGCTTCTCCTCTTTTCCCCCCTTTTTTAAAGCTGGGAAATTGCTGTATGTCTTTGAGCCAGGTCCATTTGATCCATGCAGACAGTGTCCCTGGTAGGACAGTGGACTGGGAAAGGTGCAAAGAGTTACTGACCTTTACCAGCATTCCTTTTCCCCATTTTTTAATCTGAGGCTTCAATCCTCTTCCCATCATACTCTTTCCCTCTTAGATAGTCACCTTCTACTGTATTTCACTACTGCAGATACTCTGCTTCAAACTTCTCTTGCTTAGAATAAAATGCTTCAGTTCCTTCAGGCTTTCCTCAATGGGCACTTTTTTTTAGTAACTACTCTCTATCTTACTAAAGTTATTTTCTCAAAGATAAGGGTTTCTTGAATGTGTATTTTCTCTGTAGACACCTAAATAGCAACACAGAGCATAACCTATTAATACTTCCTTCCTTTCAGAAACTGTTCTGTATAATTAGTGGCTCACCAGAGACCTTCCTAAGCCAAACATCCATCTGAGGAAAAATTGCTTATGACTGCTAGGGCATGAAACCCCAGAAAGATGTAAGAACAAAGGAAATTTCCTGCCTAATAATGTTTTCTCACGAGACCAAGCTTAGCTCTCTTCTCTGAAACCACTGAAAAGGCACTAAATTAAGCCTGAAAACTGAACAGAGTGTATCTGAAAGTGACTGAAGGAGGAAGGGAAGAGGTATTGGCAATGGGCTGGTCAAGAGATGTTTTTATGAAGAGTTACCACCCCTTAAATTACAGTATGTGGTCTATTTAATTAAACTTCATGGTTCTACAGGTGTACTGGTATTTGTCATCTTTACACATAACTAGCTGGATAATGAACATTATTTTGGTGATCTCAGTATGGCTCCACAGGACCTGATTTCCAAAGGAGTTTCATGACTCCACAGGACACTTGGCCTGAAATGCAGAAAAGACCTCAGAATGGCCACAGCACTGCTTATTACTGTCTAGTTTTGCTGTACTGGTTTTCCACTATGTTCTTTTCCCAGCTGAAAACAGACTAATAAATTGGTCTTTTTTACATATATTCTTTGAACTCAGTTAAGAAAGGAAATATCATCAGCCACAACTTATCATCTCTTTCTCAGCTGCCCACTTTTCAGTCAGGTTATTTCTTACCTCATTAACCTTCAACCTGAAGATAAAAGGTCTTATTGATTTATTTGTTTATTTGTTTACAGGAGATGAAAGAATTCTGAACCTGCTTTTGTCATCTCTGTAAGCTCTGTGGTGAAAAAATAAAGATCAGTATTATTGCCCTTATAAAAATCAGGTGATATTCACCATGAAAAAGCCTCAGATTAGCAGCATTTCTCTACGGTGGAAAGTTGTGAGGCTGCTGACCCATGCAGAGACCTGACAGTGAGTCACACTGTCCCAATGGGCATAAGTCACAGAAAGTGGTATTGATTGACTTTAGTCGTGTTGCATAATGCATTAGTAAGAGCATTATTAACATGCATTGCTCCTGGACAGCACATCAGTTACTGCAGTGAGCTCGTGTAACCTTAGATTTTGTCATTTCAGAGCCTGAGGGTACCTGAAACCAAAAGTTGTTCCTTCCCCTTTGCCACAGAACTAAGGACATGGCCACAAGCATTTGCTGTGGCTCAGATGAGGACAAATGATCCATTAAATAGAAGTAATTTGCTTATGGCCATAAATCCATGAAGTTAGATTGGAAGAAAAGCAACAATTTTGAAATTCTGTATGTAGCACAAACTTAGCCTGGCTTGACAAAGTGGAGTTTGATGACTCCTGGGATGTCCATAAAGATATATAACTCTTTTTTTTGCATTCATTTCAGGCCAGATCTTGAGTAACACTCCCATGTTGCTTCTCTTCATCAAGACAGATTAAGTTTCTTTACTGAACAGTCTGTAACAAAGAGTCAGAGTCTGCTACTGCAGTCCAAATTTATGGGCCAACCCGAAAGGTACATGAGTTTAACTTCATAAGGCTTCCCTATACAATCACTGGAGGAAGTCAGGCAGCTCCAGAGACTTAGACCTTAGAAGGGCTAAATCAATCACCTGCCAAGAGGAGTAATCATTAGAGAGAAAAAAAAGGAGACCAGCTTCCAAATCACAGAATTGCCTGGATTGGAGAAGACCTTTAAGATCATAGAGCCCAATTATTAACCTAACACTAACAAGTCCTCGACTAAAGCATATCCCTAAGCACTACACCTATAATTTAGGTATCTAGTTTGGGATTTGGGAATATGAAGGGTGAAAATGCATCACTTTCCTTGTTGGTTTGCCTGAGTAACTCATCACTCTGTAATGAGTTTCATAAATCCCTGCAGAGCTGAGGGCAGCTGCAAGAAGAGAGAAGGTCTGGATGCTGGGAAAAGAGAACAGAGTACTCAAAGCAGGGTATGAATGAAGATATTCAGGTCTTAATTACCTTTAAACAGAGAAGTGCAACTCACTAAAGTACTAAGAATCTCCTAACTTCACACCAACCTTCTAGATGGTCTGATTTTCTCTGATTTTGCCCCAAACATGAGCAGAAGCAATTGAAAAGAGTTCTTCAAGACAAAACACAGATGTGGTACATGACCACTGATCTCACCAGCTGTTTTCCAGCACAAAACTACAATGCCACTGGTTGAATAAATCTGACAGTCCTGAAATGAAAGCCCTGGATAACTGGCTAAGCCATAAAACAGAGATAGTGGCTTATGTAAAGGTAAGTCAGTCAGTATAATCAGCTTGACCAGTATTTATTTAAAGTCCTCTTTTTTCATCTTTGAGACAAATTCCTCTCTGGCTCCAGTGGTAAACTCGAAGTCTCACAGATTTATATGTAAAGGATTTTTATTTTAATATTGCTAGAGAGACTTCAAGGAGATAGAGAACCACTATTGCCTACACAGGCAAACTCAGACCTGTGCCTCAGAGGCTTTGTATTTGTCATCACAAATACTTCATCTTCTTCTTTCAAATGCATACCCAGCAGTATTGCAATGAAGATGTTAATGCTTCACATTCCTGCTCAGAAAGCTAGATTAAAAGACTACAGCTTTCAGATCAACAAGAAGCCTTTTCAACCTGTATGTAGCACATAATACATGAAAAATGGGAAATAGAGTCTTGTGTCACTTTTTAACAGTTCAGAGTTTATGTGCTGAAAGAATTCCTTGAGTTTCAAGCAGTTTCAATAACCTGCAGTCTGCCCCAATTGCCCATTCATGAAGGTTGTGCTTTAAATATGAAACAAAAGTAATGAAGAGGCAACAATAATATGTTGTCCCGTGCTAAGGAAAACTTTAACTTCACATGGTATTGCTGACTTAGCCCACAATAGCAGAAAAAGTAAGTTATAACAAGCTTTAAACTTGTTTTGAAACTTTCTTCTGGAACAGGAATGCAGTCTGTGGCAATTTTATGATCTGATTAACTCAATATCTTAAACCAAAACTTGTAACCCGCTTTATTTCAACCATATGAGAGACTCATTCAGAAAAGGCTGCATGGGATATAAAAGAAAGATAAATCTTTGCATAAAAGTGAAACTCTTTATTCCCAAGAAAAAAAAATAAGCATTAAATCACATTTTTAAGTACATGGAATAGATGAGGGTGGATTTTTTAATTCCTTGTGCACAAATGGTATGACTTTAGTTTCATGTCTCCATGGTCTTGTACAAAACCTCTCAACAAGATATATTCAAATGAGGTTAGCAACAGAATGACTGACCCCAATCACAAAATGCAAAAGATGGGCCATGTTTAATTCTGCTCTATCCCACTTAATGAGCAGGAAATTTCTACATCTACCATGGGCCCTCATGATCATCCAAAAGCTTCCCTTAATGAAGAGACAATTAAGACAACTGATGAGTGCTGCAGTGTGTGATAATCATAGAATAAGATGGAGATCTGGAGTTAAGTGGAGATCTGGAGAGTTTATGCACAGTGAAAGATGAAGTCAAGGGCTAACTGGTTTTGGATACACCTGTGTCTCATTTGTAGCAATGTGATGCTGTAAGCTCTCAACTGGAAGTTTCCTTCTCCCCTACTAATTTTCCTTAAAAGCAGTAAATGTATGTTTGGGTAAAACTCACTGACCCAGCTGTGGGACAGTGCATTGGCAAGCACAGAAGGGGCCACCTTCTGTGCCAAGACACTGTCGTTGGATCCCTACAGACAAGGGATAGAGCCTGTTACTTACTCATAGTGTGACACCAAACCTCTGACCATCATGAAGCTGCCCACTGGGCATGAACAGGTCAGTCTCTGTGAAGAGGTATCTCACAGAAGACCACCAGAATGGATGATAGAGGCAGTGAGGAGGTTACTGCAGCGTGCTTTCAGCAGTGGACACTTGCTCCTCTCTTTTCTTAAAGAGAACAGTCATACAGAATATATACATGTTGCTTCCCCTGCAGACATGAACTCCATACTGGAGCCATTTCAACACCAGAGCAGTAAACTGACAGACTTGCCACAAATCTTTAAATCTGTTCAAGTATTTTAACCTCCAGTCAATCCTCAATCCCATTTGGTCTCGATCCTAAACCAGAAACAAAACCTTATCCAAGTGGATCAGCAATTTGTCTTTGTGATTCTGCCTCAATCTAAACTCTTACATTTCCTTACTCACAAAAAACTATGGAATGAGACATGATCTATGAAGCAATATGTTGGGGGACCATTTTCAGGGATGTGTTGCTCTTATGGACATTACAGTGAGCTCATGTGACAGACAGAATAGATGTTGGCAGATGACAACATGAAATCTTTCAAGCCTGTCAGTGAATTATATATTTTACCAGCCATTTTCTACTCTGAAGAATGTTCTGTGTGTCTATTTAATTACAGCAAAACTGTACAGATTGTGTCAAAACTACCCACTATTATCTAAGCTGTACCAGCTATGGCTGACAAAACATGCACATCCTCTAATTAAGAACATTTTTAAGCTGATTTATTTAAATTAAGAAATCCTCCCAGCCTTCACTTTTTGACAACTTACTCTGAGATTTTTGTAGCAGAAGGAAAGCAAGAATATTTTAGATTTCTCCCCTCTTTTCTTAACTGTATAGAGCACTAAAATAAGTTGCAACGTGCAAACAATATGTCAGAAAGAAAGCCTTTGTCTTGACAGATTGCAGGGCACAGCATAAAATTGTGTTGTTCTGAAGTGCAGAATGTAACATGCATTCAAAACTTTGTTATTTTAAAGGCCTCCAAATGTTTGGACATCTCAGGTGATAGCTTAATTCATTCATCCATTGAAGTTAATGGCATGTTTCTCTTGTTGAGTTCCTGTGTCAGGGAGCAGAATGCACCTTTGCTAATGGTACAGGAGAATTTCTAGCTTGGTTTTCTGAAATTGCAGTGTGTGCTAGGAAAAATGTGAATATAGGGAGCAATTCCATCTGTCCTCCTTTTCTAAATAGTGCAGTTCACCTTCATGTTGTGGTTATAAATGTCCTTGGCAAGGTAGGCACTTTTTCAAGCACCTGCAGTTTTGTTTTCCATCCCTAGTTTGGGAAGTCCTCATTTCAAATCATCTCCAGTTTGATGACTAAGAAGGACCAAATTTTGCACCTAAGAGGATCAGGTTATTTGTGTGTATTCTAATTCTCCAGAGACATGACAAATTTGTTGGACAAAAAGTTCTAATTGGTGAAAAACTGAGCTCCACATAGAACCTAAATGCACGTTTCACATCTAAGAATTGATGAAAGGGTAGAGAAGGGAAGAGGCTCTTACTCACTTCAAAAAACCAAAATGGGTTTAAAGATTCTACTGGATATCAGAAATGTTTGTACAAACAGATTAAAATTATTTCACAGTGTCACTTCCAAGTCAGTTGTGAGACACAAAAATAACACCACCCATGACCTGAGCATAGCTCTCCTTTCACAAGGCAACAGAGGAGACACCAAACTGATGTATTCTAAGCAGCAACTTATGAAAAGAGCTGGAGTTGGAGCTCAACTCCAGCCTCACCCGTGGGCAAGAAACTCCCAGAGTGCAGAGTCAGGCAGCACCTTGCCTTGTTGAACAGGCTGTGCCTGGAGATGTCAACAACCATACCCAGAATTTGCTGCAACCTTATGCTCTCAAACCAATTCTTTGTCATTTGTGAACTCTGCAGTCAGTGAAGTTTTGTTTAGTTTTTAAGTTGAAAACAGTCAGCAGCAACAGCATGACTGACTGACTGAAGCCACCTTCCTGGTAGTGTCACAAAGTAGTATGACAATGAATGGTGGTCCTGGATCATCCTCCACTTCCATTTCTTGTTATTCCTTTTTATTTTTGAGCATTGTGATGGAAGCAAAAGGGATTGCCTGGGATAAGCACCTAACGAGTCCAAAAGTTTTGGATCCCACACTGAATGTATGAGAAGGGAAATGAAGTTTTCCTTCAAGAAAATGGTATTAATATCAAAACCCCCAGTCAAAAAGACCTCAAATTAGATTTCTGCTTGATGTTTTCATTGCTGAAGAAGATTAATATGGGCTTCAAACAAGCACTCAGCAGAAACAGATTGAGAATGAAAATATCCAGGCTTCTATTCATTGTCTTCCAGAACTCATTTCAGCAAGAGAGAAAATGTCAGTTTGAAATGTTTTGCTGAAGGGCAGCTGTCCAAATTCGGGTCTGTTCGTATCTCACTGGCTTCTGCTGGTTGGTTTTTCAGCCCTTAAGTATATGGAAATCCAAGTACAGAGCACATGAAACAGATGCTATAGGAAAGTGTTATTGTGAATAAAACTAAAGCTCCAAGAAATATATAAGTTTTTAAAACTACAGAAGTATCCCATGATACACAGGCAGAACTTGGAATGAGTATTGCCCAGTGATAAGAAAAGCTATTTTTTTAAAAAAACTCACATATATGTACACTTTTGTGATAGCCTTATGATATTAACTGAAGTAAATCTATTAAATCCTAAAGTGAATACTGTCTGAAAGCTTGTGATCAAAGCTTTTTCAATGTATTTTCCAGGCTCTTGATCTGTAAAAACTGGATACGTCTAACAAGGAAATAATCTAAGAAGAACAAGGTTAAAGGAAATCACTTTGTAAGAAAATGGAAGTGTGGGGGAAAAAAACCTATAAAAATTCAGTATCTTTTTGATCACATAACCTGGAAGTTAGTACTAAAACAATTCAGAAGATGAAAACCACTTTGAAATCTAGCTGAAGAAATTTTCCATTCCTGAGATTGACCAGAGTCCATCCCAATTAAAACAAGTGAAAATATAACTTCGTGAAACAAGCTCTGCCTTATTCAAAGACTGGCACCTTATCATTTTCTCTCATTGTTTTGAACACTGTATTGAGTGAACCTGAGGTTTGGAAAGAGTGAGAACAGGTGTGAGACACTGAGATTCTTTTTGTCAAACATGATGGTTTATAGTCACAAACAAAGCACTAATTGAACACCAAATACTATTTCACCATATCTGCAACAAAATTTATCTGATTCCCTGGGGATGGCAAGTGTCATTGTCTAACCTGGCACATTACAAACTCACTTAGAATTGTTTTGGTTGGAAGAGACCTTTACAATGATCAAGTCCAACCTTTAACCCAGCACTGTCAGGTCACCACTAAACCATGTCCCTCAGCACCACATCTACACAGATTTTAAATACTCTGAAGAGAAAGAGCATGACCTTAAGTGCAGAAATTAATCGATCAATTGATTTTATCTTACCTGTGTAGCAGCAAGCCATTGGCAGTTATGAAAATATCTTCTTCAAATATGGAATCCTGATACCTGGAACTGGATCTATTTCAAATGTTCAAAATCTCAAACATGTTTTTTCTTCTCATTTGCACCCTGAAGCACAGGCTCATGGAGAAAAACATTTTTTTTTGCGTTTGCATCTCTCTTTTTCAGGTGGTGATCCATTTTGGTACTCCTAATTAAACTCTGAATGTTTTCACTTCTGCTACTAACAAGCATGTGAAGGAGAAGCTGGCATGACAATTTGCCTTGTGAACTTCAAAAAATAATTACAGCTTATTTCAGTTGTTCCTGAATTAGCTAAGCAACTAGTCTTGTCAACTGAGCCTCTCACTTTTGAGGTACATAGAAGCAGGAACTTCTATTGCAACCTCCCTGCTACATGCAGGATTTTTAGGAAGGTGCTGCTTGAGCTGATACTCTCCTGTTCCTACTAGCTGGCATGAATAGAGTTGACAGTCCCAGCCATTATTAAGATATGTACTACCAACATGGTTTGTATTACCTCAAAGTGACATAACCTAGGAACTAGTGATTAAATTCCTGATGTTTCTTCTTAACCAGAAAATGTTTTATTTTCTTGATGCACTCCAATTAAATTATTCAGAGGTTCTGAGGAAAAAAATAAATTAATATCTCTCTACATTGAATAAGATTGTTAATTTTTCCTCCCATGGCTTTGTAGTTCCTTCCATATGGAGGAAAATATCTCAGCAGGGATTGGGTTATTGATTTTGTGAGGGTCACGGGCATGTTAACCATGTTCAGTAAGGTAGTTCCTAAGGACCAAACAGATACCAAGTCTCACTGTGGTCCTTATTGCAAAGAGATGATATCTTAGTAAAGACGACACAGGGAAAAAAGAAGGGATAGAAATTGCAAATAGAATAAACATTACAATAACAGCAGATGTCACATTGGTTGGATGAGTCTGTTTAGGAAGTGAGAGGACACTGAAGGACATGCTCAGACAGAGCTGAAGCCACAGCCCAACTCTGTAAGCACACCATTGCCTGCACTGATTTTCCAATCAAGGGTTTAGTTTTCAGTGCTGAAGGATATCTTACACTCAGGAGCTGAGACAATGAGGGGTCTGACAGAATCCAGGGTGTCTCTGACTTGAGAGGGCGAGCAGCTGTCCAAAGCTGTGTTCACATTGGCCTGAGCTGTAAGACCTGAGCTGCTTTGTCAGCCGTCAGACCAATTTACGTTTCCATGGTAGGCTTTTAGCTTAGGGACTTCATCTTCAATTGGTTTAATGTCAGTTTGGATCATCCTTTTTCATTATGTTCTCTTTCACAGTGCCAATACTAACTGGTGATGTCAGCCACGGGTAATTGATCTCTCCTGCTCAAACCTCAGCTAGGTTGCTCCAGACTGCAGCGGTGCAATCTTGCACAGCATGTGTTATCTTAAGAGAGCTGGAGGAAGGATTCAGAGGAGATGGTGCCACATTATGAAAAAGGCAAGATGTCAGCTGCTGTCAGAAGGTCTGGAGGTTTCTCAGGAAATTCCGTGTTTCTTTGGATTTCCTCTAAGAGTCTAGATTTAGAACCTGAATCCTTTGGTGAGGGTGCTTTTGGACTCACTGACTCACAGCTGCAAGTAGACACAAACTCAAATTATAAGCACAGGAGATCTTTCAGAAGAGCATCCACAGGCTCCTCTGTGCCCACAGGCAATTGCCAGTTTATACTCCCTTGCTAACAGAGATCCCTGTGATCATAATTGCTGGTTTTCAAGATCTGACAAGCCCAAACATGTCCCTAATTTGCCCGGTGCCTGCACTCTATAATTATATTAATAGAAAAGACTACTTTTTCCATGTCATAATGAGGACCTGCAGACTGCAGTGGAAGGTTTCTTCTGAAATGCAAGATACAAGGGATGGTTTCATGCTGAAAAATGATTTTTGTAGAAGTCTAGAATAAGTGCAGTGGGGACCATTGAACTTTCTTCCTGCACAGCAACATGGAATATTCTTTTGTGTGATTAGTGATTATAAACTGCTAAAAGTGCCAGAAATTTTTTTTTCATTCATAAACTTATCTTCATTTTCCTTTTCAAAATTTATTTTTGTTTCAGTTAACTGAATGGTATGTTAAACATGCAAGCATATAATGTGTTTGTTTAATCTCATCATATACTGATCATCAAGAAGTTACTGAAGGCAGAGAAACAGCTTGGCATCAAAAATCTGCTTAAATAATGGGGGGTGGAGGAGGTGGGGGGAAGGGGGAAGTCTCCAGATGGAGTTATTCTGGTCTAACCTTTAATTTTATCCTTTCCAGACAGTCATACATGAGCAAGTCACCCAAGGCTCTCCTAAGAATTAAAGGAGAGAACCAGGCAATTTTAAATGGTGAATCATCAGACCTACTTTACACACCTGCATTATGAGCTGACTCATTCTCCAGACTAATTTGAGTCTACTCGCTTGATTACCACCAGACACCAAGGGATCCTACAGTGATCAGCTTTGTTGTAGATGTTTGCATTGCACATGTCCACATATTGCTTGTGCCCTTTCTTTAGCAGGAGGCTGATTGCAAAGCTGAGAGTCCCACTACCCAAATATTCATGTTTTTGTGGAAAGGTCTGAAGAGAAGGTAGTTGTGAGACTAAGGAGTGAAAGCATGTTTTTTATAATTTACTCACTACTCACTTACAAAGAAAAGCTCTTTCTTCCAGAAATTAAGTGAAAATTTCTCCATAGAAACATTCCTCTCCCTCCTGCGGAGCCAATCCAGTTCATAGAAAATACTTTTAGTGGTAATTATCAGAGTATTGTCTTTGTAAAGAGATGGAAGGAACAGACACATTCCCTCCTGGGACAGAATAATTTCCTTGTCTGCTTACTAAGTTCCTAGTGAAAGTACAGGTAGGGCATGTACTTCTCCAGTTTCAACACACTGGTGGTCAGCATGAGTAGACTAAAACTCAGAAAGGAAGAATAGGTTGTTATCAGAATCTTGAGTCTGTGTTCTATCAGCTTTACACAGTAGAAGAGACCACACTTAGCCAATAGCAATTACTCTCCATCCATGTATCTTTAACTAAGATTATCAACTATCTCTATCTGTTCCAAGCTTCGCCCATATTAGCCAACCAAATCTGATTACTAAAACTAATAGCAAAATGAACAGTCTATTTTGCAGACTAAGAAGCATGTAGAGAAATGATCAATAATATTTTGTTATTTCTTGGCTCAAGCTTAAAGCAAAAGATCCAAGAGGCTGTGCAGACTCTGTCTACTCTCCACAATACAGTNGCTGGCCACGCTCTTCTCAATGCAGCCCAGAATAAACAAAGAGGGACTGGCTGAGGATCAGTACAAGGTCCAGCAGTACTCCTCTCCTTGTCAGCTCTTCCACCACCTGCATCAAGAAGTTATTGTCAATGCACTGGAGGAACCTACTGGACTGCACATGCCTGGCTGTGTAGTTTTCCCAGTAAATGTCAGGGTAATTGAAGTCCCCCATGACAACCAGAGCCTGTGATTGCGAGGCTACTCCCAGCTGTTTGTAGAAGACCTCATCGACTTCCTCATCCTGATCCGGTGGCCTGTAGTAAACACCCACAACAATGTCTCCCATACTAGTCTCACCCTTAATCCTTACCCACAAGCTTTCAACTGGCTCTTCATTGCCCCCCAGGGAGAGCTCAATACATCCCACCTGTCGCCAACAGACCAGGTGCCATATAAACTTCCCCATGATCAAAGAACCCAAAATTCCAACGGTGGCACCAGGCTCTGAGCCATGTGTTAATCAGGTGTGTTTTCTACCCTCTTTCAGTGTTTTTCCTCACCACTTGAGGGATTGATGAAAACACCACCTGAGCCTTCAACTAGTCGTCCCAGTGCTCTGAAGTCCTTTTTGATTGCCGTTAGACTCCTCTCTACAACCTCATCATTACCTGCCTGGATAACTAACAAAGGGTAATAATCAGAGGGCTGCACCAGAGCAGGGACCTTCCTCCTTTCAGCATCTCTAACCCGAGCCCCAGGGAGGCAGCAGAACTCCCTGTGGGACGGGTCTGGTCGACAAATGGGCCCCTTCATTCCCCTCAGAAGAGCTGCCCACTACAATTACCCTCCTTTTCTTCCTAATTAAGTCCTAAGACATGGGGGTGAGTGACAAGCTGGGGGTGACTCACCAGATGGATCCTTGTTTCCATCTTCACTCGCCTGGCCGTCAAGTCCCAAAACCCCACACCTATTGTACAACGACAATTGGGAAGATGAGGGGGGCCGAGGAGGTTTTCGCTTGACTCTCCGAGGAGGGACCTCTCTCCATTCCCCCTTGTCCCTTGTGTCCCCTCCTTCTGCCTGGTGACAGGAGGGGAGGGGCTCCTCCACTTCTTGTAGAGCCCCTTCCTGCTGCCTTTGCCTCAGTGTGGCCCCACCGATCTATCTCGCTTTCACACTCTCTGATCCTTCTCAATCTTTCTACCTCCTCTCTCAGTTCAACCACCTGCCCGAGCAGGTCGTTTATCTGCTCACACCGCACACAAGCGGGGTCTCTGACTCCCTCCGGTTCAAGGGCCAGGCTCAGGCACTCACCGGAGACCTGCTCAGCTGCGTGTTTGTGCGGGACCTCGGCCTGAGTTCCCACATTCTTCCTCACTGTGGCTCTTGGCCGTGTTGTGACCATGGTCTTCTCTCCGGCCGGGAGGGAACCAACCACTGGGTGCTGCTTCCCACACGTCCCTGCGCTGCTGTTCCTCTCCTCCCCCTCACCCGCACTGCCCGATGGCTCAGAACGATCGAACTGACCTTCTGCTCCGGCAGAGGCTCAGCACTCTGCCCTGCGAGCTGCAAACAGCCGCAGTACCCCCAGGACACACACAATCAAGTGCTTTTTGCTCGCTCTTTATCACCTTGCTTATCACATGATCACGCTCTTACCACCTGACCAAGGGTGGGCGGTGCTGGTCCCGCCCACGCCAGCTCGGAGCCCGCCCGGCCTGATTGCGAGGGGCGGGGTGTGGGTCCCGTGAGTCGCCGCCGGCCTGTTCACAGCTCGTTCAGATCAGGCGCCGGGGGCTCTTGGCTCCGCCCTCCGCCCACGCCGCCTCAGCAGCCCGCCCACCAGCTGCCCGCCCCTCAGAGCCGGCTGGCTCCCGCCTTGGCTTCAAAAAGCCCCAAAAAGAGCTTTGCCGGTCCCTTCTGCCGCGATTTCCCTCCCCAGTGCGGGCTTATCCACACTGGAGCTGCTCTCCTCGGTGAGTAGAGTTTCTGGAAAACAAACCAGATCTCCTATAGCACTATCAGCAAATTAGATCCAAATTTTTCCAAAAGAACAATGGACATCGGTCCTAGATATTCAGATGCTAGCTTTAGAAGGCTTGGAGACAAAATTGCGGGTGCTTCAGTGCATTTTCTCGTCTTCATTGGTGGGTATGAGCTCCACCTTCACAGGGAGAACACTAGAACGTACTAGGAAAGCAGGGAGATGGTTCCAGGCATAAGGGTGGGAAAAAATATTGTTGAGACTCCCTGAGAAGAGCTTATCTACTTATAACTCAGTTAATGAAATGGTTTCATGAACACAGCTTTAACAAAACCTTTTTAATCAGTGGCTATCTCTTCAACCATCTGTTCTGACATAGAATCATAGAATTGTCAAGGTTGGAAGGGACCTTAAAGATCATCTAGTTCCAACCCCTCATCATGGGCAGGGACACCTCCCACTAGAGCAGGTTGCTCACAGCCCCCTCCAGCCTGGCCTTCAAAATGTCCAGGCATGGGGCTTCCAGCACCTCTCTGGGCAGCCTGTTCTAGTGTCTCCCCACCCTCATGGGGAAGAACTTCCTAGTGTCTAATCTGAATCTCCCCACCTCTAGTTTTGACCCATTCCCCCTAGTTCTACCACTACCTGACATCCTAAAAAGTCCCTCCCCAACTGAAGAGTTTTTCTGCACTGAAACCATGTAACATGGTGGCATTTCACATATAATACAAGTTTCTTTACAAAATAACAGCAAAATAGGCAGTTCTATCAAAAACACTGATTAGGCACTTTGATATCCCGAATGAATCTGATACTGTTCCAAGTTCTTGGTATCCATGGTCAGGAATTTGGTGTGATAGCAGCATATTCACACATTTACTGCTGATCTTCTCAATTCTTTTTTTTTCCTCAGTCCTAAAAAAACCTGTGTTTTCCAAAGATATATGATATCCCATCATCTGATTAAAACCCAAGCAGATGTTTAAATTCCAAGGAAATTAGTTTACCAGTGTCATTGTGCACTTCTCCTTCAGTTTTCGTTCAAAGGATAAAAGAATAAAGGAAGTGTAAAATGAATTAGCAACATACTGAGGACAGCAATTCCCTCCCCTAGTCAAAATATGTATTAGCTGACTGTCTTTCCAGTAGTCAGGCTGCAGTAATATCACAGCAAAGCATAGAGATTTCCAATACATTACATTTCTTCTCCTTTTTGAAGGTAGAGCCCACATTGCATCTTTTTGAATGCCCCATTATAGTCAGGTCTTATTCTTCATCTAGCAATAGTTTCCATTCAAGAGCAAACAAGAAATAAAGGAGAAGCTTGATTTAATCAGCTTTCAGGAGTATGAATGTAAAGAATATCTCTGGGAATCCAAGGGAAACATTTTGATGTGAGATCTTTCTCACATCCTACACAAAGAAGTCTCACAAAAAGGGAAGAAGTCTTCAAAAAAGGAAGTGTTGGTAAGATTGAGAGTTTCCCATTAGTAATCATATATCTCAAACTACCAGGTACACTGACTTGTCAGTCCCTTCCTCAGCTTCTTAAGCCCCTCATTGGCAGAGTGAACATCTTGCTCTACAGGTGAAAAGAGATGAAAGTTCAGCTGTTAGGAAAAGCGTTTCTCCAAGAGCTTGACTAGATCCTTCCAGAAGCAGAGTTCTAGAGGAGTAACCCCCATGTGCAGACACTAGGCAGGAGGATATTCAGGGAGTCCTTCAAGGTCAGGCTTGATGTGGCTCTGAGCAGCCTGCCCTAGGTAGAGATGTCCCTACTTGTGTAGGGAGGTTGAACCAGATGACCTCTTCCAGATGTCCCTTCCAGCCTACAACATTCTATGATTCTATATCTGTTGAGACCTGTATAGGTTGTCTCTGGTAAGGATATGGACCTCCAGCCACCAGTAGGTGTGCTCAGCACCTTCTCATATCCAAAGACCAATACCAGCTTCAAGCCAGCAGATTTTCTTTCTCCTGAGCTACATGGCTTTCTTACATTTCAGTTATGATCACAACCTCGAAGATGTGCTGGTTTTGTCAGGGATAGAATTAAATTTATTCTGAGTAGCTGGTATGTGGCTGAGACCACTGGAAAGAGTGTTGGTAGCACAGGGATGTTTTAGTTACTGCTGAGCAGCTTACACAGAGCCAAGGCCTTTTCTGCTTCTCATCTCACCCCACCAGCAAGTAGACCAGGGGTGCACAAGAAGTTGGGATGGGACACAGCTGGAACAGCTGACCCCAACTGACCAAAGGGATATTCCAGACCATATGATGTCATGATCAACATTTAAAGCTGAGGGAAGAATGATGGAGCCCTGCTTTCTTGTAGGTGGCCCTAAACACCAGCCTGCCCATGGGAATTGATTAATGAATTCCTTGTTTTGCTTTGCTTGTGCACCCAGCTTTTGTTTTATCTATTAAAATAATAAATAGGGACCTGTTTTATCTATTAAAAAAATATAGGGACCTTATAGTGACCTTCTGTATCCGAAGGGGGCCTATGTAAAGGTGGGGGAAGGTCTATTCAAAAGGGTTTGCAACGATAGGACAAGGAGTAATGGTTTTAAGCTAGGAAAGGAGAGATTTAAACTGGATATTAGAAAAACATTCTTTAATCTGAGGGTGATAGATCAGTGGAATGGGCTGCCCAGAGAGGTGGTGGAGGCCCCATCCCTGGAGTCATTCAAGGTCAGGCTTGATGGGGCTCTGAGCAACCTGACCTAGGTAGAGATGTCCCTGCATAGTGTAGGGAGGTTGGACCAGATGACCTCTAGAGGTCCCTTCCTGCCTAAAACATTCTATGATTCTAAACTGTCTTTTTCTCAACCCATGAGTTTTCTCATTTTTACTCTTCCAATTCTCTCCCCCATCCCACTGGGGAGGGGTGAGCAAAGGGCTGTGTGGGGCTTAGCTGCTGGCTGGGCTTGAACCAACACAAAAGAACATGCAGAAATCCCTCAATTTCTGCCTGGAGATTAATGGGGGTGCTTCAGGGACTAGATTCAGCCTTCGAAAAACAAGTAACCAAATGAGGTGAGGAATATGGGTTGACCTTTCCCTGACTGCATGGTCTGCAGAGCCTGCAGTGTTAGCTCCAAATGCTGGAGCTAGTCTTTTGTGAGGGAAAATAGAGAGCTGCAGCTAGGAAAAGGTGCTGGAGATGGCAGGCTGTAGGAAGCTGTAAAAGTTGACAAGTATCATACTTCTTCTAAAAAGCACAGGTTACTTGTCAGAATGGGTTTTGCACATTGAACATTTAATTTTTCACTGCTGGACTGAATTGTGAAGGAACTGTGAATTTTCCTGAGAGATGTGTGTGTACAGGGACAAGGGAGAAACTTGTTTTCTGGTAAAAACTGGTTTTATTCTATATGCTGAAGAAACAGAAGTCAGGAATTACAGCATGAGGTAGTCTAAAGCTTTTGAAATCAGATGAACTATAAAAATTATTAGGTGAATCAAAAGTGATTTTGTAGGAAATAGAAAAAAATTAGCTGTTGGTGAAGTCTGTGTGCTTCCTTCATTCCTGGCTTTCAGATCTGGTTTATGAATAGTGGTGCCAACAAGAAGCATTGTGCAGCCTACGACTCACCAGAAAACAGCCTCCATTAGTGAGAAAGGAAGTTTGGTGCTAGGATACCAGAGCCTTTTTGAGGTGACCTGATGTCTTTATACCTGGGGTTGTGAGACTCTTGAAGTTATTCATCTTCCTTTGCTATTTCTGTATAGAAGCACTTGGGAGAATTAATGGTGTTTTCTTGTAATAACCTGTAAGCCTTTGGATTGCTCTGACTTAATTGTACCTGTGTATTGCCCATAGGTTTCCTAGGATGTAGAGACTTTGAAAAGTCTTAATAAAAGAAACCAAAGCCTCTGATGAGTCAGACAATGAGTCATAGGTGGGATTGGCTTCTAAGAGTTGGTTGCCCTCTCATAGTCCTGCTCTCCAAAATTTCCAGCACTTGCTGTGCTTTCTCCCACGCTGCCCTCAAGAGTGGGAAGAACTCAGTAAATATCCACACAATCCCCTTCCTGTCCTCTAAATCCAGCTTTCAAAATGCCTAGAGAAGAAGGAAGCAAACTCAACGGGGTAATTCCATTGCTGCTTTACCATCCTAATATTTTATTACAGCAAAAGGAGTTTTCTTATACTGTTCCTGTTGGTTATTTTCCAACATATTGTGCTTCATTTTATGTAAGTTTCCCGGGACAAGGACAATCGTATAGACACAAATTTGTATAATGGTCAGCAAAACAGTGCCTGAAGTTCATTTTAGACATAGCACCAGGCAAAGCACCACATTAGCATACCATAGTTAGATTGTGAGCATATGTAAATAATATATACTTTAATTAAATCTGGATTATGTTTGGGAGTTGTATCAAAACCTGCAGTAGATGAAAGAATAACCTTTCTTCCCCTGATAATGGTCTTAATAACTGTTTGGAAATGAGCATAGAATTCTGAATTCAAATAATCACTCAAAAGAACATTGTTGGATCAAAAACCATCTGCACATACTCCAAGAAAGAAGTGTCATCAGCATTGGCCAGTCAGATTGGACCAGAGACAGCTGGGCCACTGAGACAGATAATTATTTTTCACATTCTTCAAATAAGACTGGTTCTCCTTAAATTTCCTTCTAAATTTAAAATTGAGAGTCATAGAATTGTCAGGGTTGGAAGGGACCTTAAAGATCCATTTAGTTCCAATCCCCCTGCCATGGGCAAAGACACCTCCCACTAGAGCAGGTTGCTCAGAGCCTGGCCTTCAAAATTTCCAGGGATGGGGCTTCCACCACCTCTCTGGGCAACCTGTGCCAGTGTCTCCCCACCCTCCTGGGGAAGAACTTCTTCCTGACGTCTCATCTGAATCTCCCCACCTCTAGTTCTGATCCATTCCCCCCAGTCCTACCACTACCCGACATCCTAAAAAATCCCTCCCCAGCTTTCTTGGAGCCCCCTTCAGATCCTGGAAGGCCACAATAAGATCTCCTTGGAGCCTTCTCTTCTCCAGACTGAATAACCCAACTCTCTCAATCTATCCTCATAGGAGAAGTGCTTCATCCAATATTTGCCAATACCTTCTTAAATAGATACCTAAGCCTTTGATAGGGATGGAAATCCTTTCAGCTAAAAGATCAGGTATATTACTTGGAAATAAGCCCAGATCTAGTTTGATTAAACGTATCACTTTTTAGGAAGTAGAATGCTTGCACAGAAATAGTGGCCTCAGTTGCTATAGAAAATACCTTATTCATACCAAAAATAGATTGCCCTATATCCTCCTTCAATTATACTACTGTTGCATCCCCACCAAGGAGACCAAAGGTTCCTTTAGTGATACTCCCCAAGATTAATCCAGCTAGTCCTACATGCCTTGGCCATGCACTTAGATAAAAAGCCATGGTATTGAAGACATCCACTGCAGGGGATAACTGATGTTCTGATGTCCTCTATGTGGGTTATGTATCATGGCTTCCTCTGCCACATCCCTAAATATAAGAGAAAGACATCAAAAAGGTCAGCTGGTAGCTACATTAATGTGACAGAAGGTTCAACACCAAAAAAACCCCCAAAAAAGTGGAAAAAAATCCCAACCAACTACCCATAATTAAAGCCAAATTTATCATGTTCATGCCAAACGTTGCACGGAATCACAGAATCACAGAATGTCAGGGATTGGAAGGGACCTCAAAAGATCATCCAGTCCAATCCCCCTGCCGGAGCAGGATCACCTAGATGAGGTCACACAGGAAGGGTCCAGGCGGGTTTTGAATATCTCCAGAGAAGGAGACTCCACAACCTCCCTGGGCAGCCTGTTCCAGTGTCCTGTTACCCTCACTGAGAAGAAGTTTCTTCTCATATTTAAGTGGAACCTCCTGTGTTCCAGTTTGTACCCGTTACCCCTTGTCTTATCATTGTTTGTCACCGAGAAGAGCCTGGCTCCATCTTTGTGACACTCCCCCTTTATATATTTATAAACATTAATGAGGTCTCCCCTTAGTCTCCTCTTATGCAAGCTAAAGAGACCCAAGAGCAAGCAAAGAGTTTCCCCAAAGAAGAGCACATATAGTGACCTAGAACATAAGGTGACTATGGATTCCCCAATACCACAAACCAAAGTGGGTCTTCAAGACAAATGTTTTTGAAAGACTCAATTAGTTTTATAACAAAATCACACAAAAAGACACCAAAATATTGTTGGCATACAAGTGTTCTGATGTCCAGCCACTAAGACTTTAATTGTAGACACATCTACACATCTATTGACATCTGATCTGATTTCCTTCATCAAGTTATTCTGAAAAGAGTTGAAAAAAATATTGAAAAAAATTACTTCTTCTTGAGTTTAAAAGAAAAACCGACTGAGAAAGTATACAGCAAATGCCATTGCCCCTGAAAGAGGTCTCTTCAATATCAGATGAAGAATTTTATTAAATAGAATTAAAATTAGAAAGCAATAAGATTTCAAAGCCTAAAATTGCTCTCAAGAGGGAATGTGTTTGACAAACTAGAAACCTAATCTATAATTATGGGAGAAATGGTTAAAAATTCAGGACAAAACAATCTTAAAAAATCTCTGTTAAAAGGACCCTAAAGGCAGTGTTAGCACATTTATTCAATATATGCTGATCACAGTCATGATTCCTAACATCATTAAAGGATGCTAATCTCCTAGACAGAGAGTGCTGAAAAAATAAAATATATTAATAACTGAATAGTGCTGCAAATAGTTACATGGATACTTTCCATTAGGTTGACAAAGACATGCCCCATTAACTTCTGACAAAGAGGGATTATATTGCTCTCCAGCTGCTCAGAAAATAAAGATCTTGCAGCTCCCTATACAACATGCCAAGAAAAAAACCCAAAAACTATTGGTTGTGTTGGCTTTGACTTATTAATCTATGAATGTCCCTCCTGGATGTTAGAAGAGAAAGGTTTTGACCAATACATAATCAATGTCATTGAAAATGTATCAAAATGTTATATCTGATCTAGACTGATGGAAGGAGTGTACAGAAGTTGTACATCTCAAAGCTGGGATCAAATAAGACCCAGTATCACTCTTGACAACTCCCTGAAAGGAGATTGGAGCAAGGGTGGAGGTCAGTCTCTTCTCCCGAGGAACAAGTGATAGGACAAGAGGAAATGGCCTCAGGTTGTGCCAGGAGAGGTTTAGGTTGGATATTAGGAAAAAATTGTTTCCTGAGAGGGTTGTCAAGGCCTGGTGGTGGAGTCCCCATCCCTGGAAGGGTTTCAAAGCCATGGAGTTGTGGTGCTGAGGGACATGGTCTAGTGGTGACCTAGGAGTGTTGGGTTAATGGTTAGACTTGATGAACTTTAAGGTCTCTTCCAACCAGAACGATTCTATAATTCTGGCAACTGATCTGCAATCTTGGACAAGAAAATGATGACAGTGGCTACCAGTAAGGAAGATCACTGCTATGGAAACCTGAGATTATTTGGGTTTATTGAGCTAATCATTTGAAGGTTTGAATAACACCTTGACAACTGTTGTGTCTTCTTGCTACCTGACTAGCCTTAAGACCCATGCATAAGGAGCTACAGGTTTGTCCTGGGTTGAATTAGAACCAGACCAATTTTATTCAGTGATATTACTTTTCATCTGGGTCTCTGCTCACTAACTGCACTTTCTGAAGCTCACAGCATGTTTTCACAGACAGTCTCTGCTTCTAGTGATAACACTTGATGTTTAGAGTTACTACCAAGGATTGGTGTGCAGACCAAGGTCACTGCTACCTCTTGTGTACCACACCAGGAGTGCAGAAAGGCTTTACCTGTGGGGAGGAGCAGCCAGGACAGGTGACCCTAAATTGACCAAAGAGGGATTCCATCCCATATACATCATATTCAGTATAAAGCTGAGAGATCACAAGGGTCTCAACTTTTATGCCATTTCTTTGGTAGACCCTTGTTCCTGAATGCCCCTTTTCCTTTTGGGGCCTTCCTTTTTCCTTTGGTGGACCCATCCCTTCCCTTCAGCCTTCTTTCTTCTCAGCCCTGCCTTTGATCCCAATTCATATGCTCCTGAAACCAGCTCCTGAACCCAGTTCCCATCAGCTGCTGAGCCCAGTCTGGGACTTTGGCAGTGTCTACTACAGCCTCAGTGGTGATGGTGACGTTGGTTTTGATACTGGTTTTGTATATATTCCCTTTTATTATCATTATCTTCATTAAAGCTGTTTTAGTTTTCTTTTCTAATCTGGAAGCTTCTTTCTCATTCCCTTCCTCTCCCATTTGGAAGGGGAGGAGGGCATAAGTCTCTCTCCCTTATCCACTTTCTCTTCCTCTAATGAGGGGGGGAAGAGGGGTTAACAGAGAGCATCTGTTGTAGGTAGATTGACCCTAAACCTCAACAAGGTTTTACATTAAACCCGCTCACAACTCATTTATAACCAGTGTCTGTGAGGTCTAGAAGGTAGACACTGAAGGCTTGAATATGAGAGCTCCAGACAACTCTGGAAAATATCCAAGACTCCGGCCAATCTTAAGTTGAAACAAGAAGGCTTGGGAAAAGTTGAGATCTCTTTGACAAAAATTGGAAAGCTACTCCTGAAATTGCTGGGGAAGCTCTTACTGTTCCTGTGCTCACAAGTCCAGGACTCACTCATCTACCTGGTCATTCAGAAGCAAAGGACACTTGTCTCCACTCTCATCACCAGTTATTGAAAAGCAGTAAAGACAACATCTCCTTGCTTGAAGACAAAACAATTTCCACATACCAGTACTAGGGGTGGAAAGCTGAGGGTGATGAGATGGTGAGATCTCCTAAATATACTCCTACTGTGAAAGCTGCTGCTCACATGTGACAGCCAGTGCTGGTGACACTATGATCCACCAGACTTCTTAGGAGTGAAATAAGATTTCAGAAAAATGAGAAGAAGCTATTTCTGACTGCTGGAGATGTTGGGAGGGAGAGATGTGCTATTTCAGACCACAAAGCACTACTAGAAACCTCCAAACACCAGTATGTGCTAATAGTTCTTTGAGTTCAACCCAGTTTTCCCAAGAACTGTAAGAAGAAAATAGTTCATTCAAAAAATAAAATATGAAGACAAGTCTGCAAAATGGAACATTTTGAAAATTGTCCAATTAGCATTGACTGGGTTCTGAATCACAGCAGGATACTTGAGTGACAACTGCTGATAGCCCTTCAACTCTATGTGACATAAAATCCATTTCCCTTTAAACACTGGCTTTAATACTTTACTTATTACCCCATTCCACTCTAAGTCACATTTGAAACTTTTTTAAAGTCTGCTTTTTCATCTTAATATCTTGTTTTTCTAAGTTCATTCTTAACTCTACTTTCCTGGTTTTATTTTGCTTAATTTTGGAATTTAACCCAACCTTATTATCTTTTTACTGTTTTTTTTAATTGCTCTCTACACTTTCAGTCTCAATGCCATCTCAATTTTGTTTTCATTGAGAATTAATGAAATTTAGTGAGTAATCTTGTTTTTTAGGTTTCAAGGTAGTAAAAAAGATTAGATCATTAGACAACATTATTGATGCCCAACACAGCTACAACACAACTATGGAGAAGCAGTTCTACAATCTTATCACAGCTGAAGGGAAAGTCAAGCCAAGGTTGGATGTCAATGACTCATTTTTGGTAGAAATTGGGTTTTTTGTTTTTAAAAAACAACAGTAAGCAATAAAGCAAGACATTGACTTTTGCAGCTGATGTTTCCCTCTTATTTAAGGGGGTTTTGCATCAATCTATTTTACCTTTCCAACTTTTATACAGATTTACTGCATGTGAAGTGGCTTTTTTCTGAGCCAGCACTTGTCCCAAAAAGGAAGGGCCCGGACTTGTTAAGACTTTTTCACACATTTCTTTGCATCAATTTAAACCAGGCACATTCTGGGACTAGATTTTACAGCTTTATTTCCTCTAAACTGCTTAATTTTCCTTGAGAGGTGGCCCAAGAAAGCAAAGAAAACCCAGAATGTATGTTCAAGAAGAGCAGAGGAGAAGTGAAGGGAATCCTTCAAATTCCTTTTAATACTGCCTATGCCACAAGTGAAGTAGCCAGAGACAAAAATATAAGCCATATATCTCCATATATGGATCCATCAGCCAAGTTCCTTCTCTTTCTGTCTCTCATTTAAAATACAAGCCCCGAAGATGCTTTACCTGAAGAAAGGGAAAGATCAATAAATAATAGCCCTGAAACTGGATGGCTGCTCCAAGAAGCCTTGAAATCATTAGTATTTCATCTCTGTTACTTTGACTACAGACAACCTAAAGGGAACTTTCTTAAATCAATATCCATGAAAGCAATAGTAGTTTGGAGCTGTTGGAGTCTTGTTCTGGGGTTGCCATTTATTTCTTTCACTTTCTAAAGTTTCTAAGCCCACACACAGGAGGGTCAAGCAGCATGAGAGGTCTGAGTGGAGAAAAAAAAATCCAATTTACCTAAAACAGCTACTGGAGCTTATAGTTGGACCATGGGAAGTGGATAGAACAGACTCATCAGTCCTGAAGAAATTGAGGTGTATTTGAAATGAGAGGAAGGATTTCCAAGTACTGGAGGCTTCACACACCAGGTGATGACCAGAAAGTCCTTCTCTCATGTAGTCTTTGGCTACTCCATGCTTAGTCCTACTCCTTGTGATGGGAGAAATTAAGAAAACTCCTACAGCTGCTGCTGATGCTTTTCTCCTAGAACAGAGTGGGGACTTAGGTATATTATGTGTTTGCCAATTTTAGCAGAATAGGCATTGAAATCTATAAGTTTCCATTCTGGTCTGTGCCTCTATGTAAAAAACTACCTTTTCTGACCCAAGAGAACTCTATGCAGACTTCAAAGCATTATATGCACTGATCTACTTGATCTGCAAAGTGAACTTAGAGAAAATAAACTCCGTGAAATATAGAATAATTGATTTGATTTTTAAAAAAATATACATAGATATTCTGGCATGGATATGTAAGTGTGTAATAAGATTGCAATTGAAAATACAGGAATAAGCTGCTGGATTTCCACAGTTGTTCTCTCAGGATCAATAAAAATCAAGTCAAACTGGAGGAGGCTTTCAAAGGGTCTGGGAGAAGTGGGACAGAATGGAAACCACACCATGGGGAGAAACACAGACAATTCTGCTTATTGAGTTTATGAAAGTGACAAGCTGAATGGAAGAACCAATTGCCATCCATAAATGCATTGGGCTAGACTTGAAATCACTAGTGAAATTAAGGCAGGGTAGGAACAAGAACGAACATGACCAGTAATATATTTGGGTTGGAAATTAGAAAGTTTTTTGCCATTTCAGAGCAATGAATTTCTGGAACAGCATCCCATTAGGACTTGCAGAAGAAATTGGTTTGCAGAACATAATAAACTAGTAGGTCTCACAGATCCCATGAGAAATGTGGAAGATAAGCATAACATTCAAAATGATCAGAGCAAATTAAAGATATGGCCTGAAATAAATAGGATGCAGTTCAATGCAGGAAATTACAAGATACTGCTTATAACTGGGAATAATCAACTGCATGGAAACAAGATGAAAAATTCCATGCTTCAAAGTTCTGTGGAAAAATGTACATGGAAAGAAGAGTGGGTAAAAGAACTCATCTTTAACAGAACACACGCTTCTTACCAAGATGACTACAACATTACTGTCGGTGTAAGGTATGTGAGGAAAAACATCCTGCTTTTCTTGAGCACTGAAAATATCCCAGTCACCAGTTCAGACACTGTAGCTATGGAAATACATGGATAGTTCAAAGTCTAAAGAAAGACAATAAGAATGACAAGAGTTTGGGAAAATCACAGATTCACCTAGACTGGAAAAGATCTTTGAGGTCCTCTAGTCCAATCATTAACCCAACACTGACAAGTCCTCAACTGAACCATATCCCCAAGCACTATGTCTACACGACTCTTAAATCCCTCCAGGGATGGGGACTCCACCACTGCCCTGGGAAGCTCATTCCAATGCCTGAAATATAGCTTCTAAATAAAAAACCAGAGGAAGTCAGTGCAGTTTAGCTTTAGGGAAAACAGCATTGCTTCAAATAAATGCCATCAATGAAGACTTGAAAAATATGGTCAATTTTATTGGTATTATTATTATGAAGTTAGACATTCTGTTGTTATTCATTTATTTGGGACAAATGCCAAACAAATATTTTAGAAAAGCTCAAAATAAAGGAGCAATGATTCTTAATCTAATTGTATGCATGATGGGCATATTTCTTAGACTCCTAAGACACACTTAATTACTCATATCTGGGGTAATATATCAAACCTTGTATGTTTTAATATCATTAAAAAATAGCATAAAAGTAATAGCTACTAGATTCCTAGAAACTGAACAATCATTGTTAATGAAAACGTGGGTTAGTATTTATTATGTAAGAAAGCAAAAATAAAATATTTCTTTGTTTTTTCTTAGGCTGATTTACAAATAGAAGCAGCCCTGGAGCTCTTGTGGACATTTCAACACAGTAACAAGCAGTTTTCTAGCTTCCTCTGTCATTTCTAATTAATAATATCATGTAATGTACTTACGAAGTTCAGTGGCATGGTGTTTAATTACCACAATGCAAAACCTCCACGTGTAATTGATCTCTGAGTTCCTGTGCTAATTGCAAACCTGCCACTTGAGGGTGTTATAAATATTGATTTCTTGTGTAATGTGTCGCTCGGCTTCTCCACTTGGACACTTCAGATTTTCTCATTATCACGGTGTTCAAGTCTATGAGGACATCAACTTATTTGAAGAGAAAAGAGATAATACCATTAGGAGGGGAATTAGGCACTGAAACAGCCCTGAAATGGCCCCACAGGAAAAAAATGCTGCTGTTAATGTTGTTTTCTGACAATAGAAAAGCCTTGAAGTCAGTCACTGCTAATAGGAGCAAATTTGAAGTTAGAAATATAACAGCAAGAAATATTATTTTTCAGTATTCAACAGTAAATATGTGGATCTTTCCACTTTTGCTCTTTCTGCTTTAATTTGTCAAGCAAGTAGGTCAGTGGGAAAAAAAAATAATCAAGAATTAGAGTAAAACAGGACAAGGATGAGATCACCTCATGTGCAGATGATGTCATATCTTGCACTTTCCCCAGTCACCACTTTGTACTTAAGGTCTGGGCATAACCTCAGCTGTGCTGGGAGGAGATGTGGAGCATGTGAGGTCGTTCTGGCCAGTGATTTGCATCATGGTTGGCATTAGGAAGGGCAGAGTGAGCACCAGGATTTTACTACATTGCTCTGCCCAGTGTGATAGTAGCAGAGGGGATTTGAGTGGAAAAAAAATAAAATAAAATCAGCCCAACCTCTGAGAATTAAGTATGTACACAGCATGCCAAGAGGATGAGCAGATAATAGGATTAGAATGACTCAGAATGGTAGAGTTTATTAAATCTTTATATCCCACCTTCATAAAGGGGCAAACCAGCTCTTTCACTGGGGGGCCAGAACACTTGTACCATTACAGATTAAACATCTTTTTTGTGCATTTTCTTGAAAACTTTCGGGACTTAGGTCAAGATGCTCAAAATTAAAATTTTGGAGTAATGGTTTTAAGCTAGGAAAGGATAGATTTAGACTGGATATTAGAAAAAAGTTCTTTAATATGTGAGTGATAGATCAGTGGAATGGGCTGCCCAGAGAGGGGGTGGAGGCCCCAGCTCTGGACTCCTTCAAGGTCAGGCTTGCTGGGGCTCTGAGCAGCCTGCCCTAGGTAGAGATGTCCCTGCTTGTGTAGGGAGGTTGGACCAGATGAGCTCTGAAGGTCCCTTCCAGCCTAAAACATTCTGTGAAAATTAAAAAGTGAAGTTTTCAGGATTATCTGTTTGCTTTCCTTTTTTTTTTTTTTTTTAAATGTTTCCTCCACTTCTTGAAAAGAGTCTTTGGTAGCCTGTACAAATATGCTCAAAGCTTAAAGATAGTGGATAAGAGTCCCTCCCAGTTTCCATCTGA
Source organism: Brachypteracias leptosomus (assembly GCA_013401335.1). Classification (NCBI taxonomy): domain Eukaryota; kingdom Metazoa; phylum Chordata; class Aves; order Coraciiformes; family Brachypteraciidae; genus Brachypteracias; species Brachypteracias leptosomus. The sequence goes on along the minus strand of VYZX01017294.1, from coordinate 171,374 downwards.
GTCTGGCAAAGATGCAGTTCAATTCAGAGTGGAGGTTTGGCAGCTGCTTTCAGGAACAGAGCTGTAAGGAACATATAGGAATGAGGAGGGCCATGCTAAGGTCAGAAGTTACCTTTAGGAAGCTTTAAAAGACCTACAAAACACAACTAGAAAGGTTCATCTTTGCACACCAAGTCCAGTTATTTGTGTTTGAATATTTCCAGCTAGAGTTTAGTCTTGAAAGCCTCGTTACAGATGCAATCTGTCATAACCCATCAAAGTTCTTTCCAACCATTGTTCAACACTTGGTGCTCAAATGACTAGAGTTGGGTTTAGAGCAGACAAAATTGAAACCTTCCTCACTGCAGGAATGAACACATTTGAAAGCATTTCATATTTCCAAATTTAGAATTAAAATTGGGAAACAGATGCATCTAATCTGTGCACTGAAGATCCTAAAGTCTGAAAAATCATAGGTTAAACTGCATTTTTCTAACAGTAGTGAGTCCATTGCTGCAATTTGTAGATTCTTTTTCAGATCCTCAATGTTTTGTGACAGAATTCTCCACACAAGGTCCAACTGGTGACACAGCCCACCAGGGCAGAAGTGCATTGTCAGATGTAGTTAAGGAAGGGAAACAGAAGAGGACTAGAAAGGAGAAGAACATAATGCTCCTGGAGAGCAGCTCCTGAGAGGCAATGATCCCCAAGAGATTACTGATGACTCTTCAGCTGCCTTGCAGTAAAAATCAATTTATCATTTCAAACTGAAGTATTTCAGTGTCAGTCATATTGACCTGGAATAAGTAGTTTTAGCATTCAGTTTAGAACTGGGATTTTTTGGCTAGAAAACAACAAAAGTCTATTTTTCATGATCCATCTGTTCCATTGGGGGAAAAAAGCCCAAACCCCAAGGAATATCCCTCATCAAGTCTTCATTTTCTAACTTAAGCACTGACTAGAACAAACCTTCCACGATTGGTTCTTGTCAAACTTTTCTCCTGTTGTACCAGGACAAAATAGAGCTGCACACATTCACCCTGAGGCTTCTCAGGATTGCCTGCCCTGTTTTCTGTTATTTTGTGGAAGAGAAAAGACAACTCACTTCAAGAGGCATTTTTTATGCACCTCATCTCTCACATGTGAAAAAAGAGTGGTTAGGATCTAAGCAGCTGTTTATACCTTGCCTCTTATTTGGCATTGCAAGATTTTTTTTCTTTCCCTTTTTTTCTGGTTTACTTTGTTGTTGTTCTTTGGTTGGTTGGTTGGTTGGGTTTTCTTTTTTCAAAAGGAATAGTTCCTAAAGCATAAAAAAAGATTCAAAGTTTATTATTCTTAGAATATTTGGTTCTTGGGTCTATAATCTTTTGCTTGCTGAGGGCTATAGAGACCTATCAAATATATTTGGTTGGTCTCATAAACATCCACTTTAGTGTTATTTATAATAAAGAGAAAAACCCCCACATGGCTGCAGGCTATAAGAAAAGAAGTCGTAGATTTATCTGGGCTCCTCTTACATGTTGATTCATAGCTGAAGTCTCCTAAGAATGGTGCTGTGCTAACTGCATTTGTGCACTAAAGCTTTGTTTTTAATGGGGATTTTATTGCACTATTAAAATGGGTAAGACACTTCCATACAAAATAAATACATAAGACAAAAACCAAATAATGTCTGGTTTATAACAGACTTTGGTTTCAGCTCAAGTGCTTAAGATTTTGGGATAAAGGCTGTAGTGATCCTGAGGAGTGTTACTGAGAAAATTAACCACCTTTTATAGACTCATAGAATCGTTTCGGTTGGAAAAGACCTTTAAGATCATCAAGTCCCACTGTTGACCCAGCAATGCCAGATGACAACTAAACCACCATGTTCCTCAGCAAATCTACAAGTCCCTCGTTTCATAGAATCATAGAATAGAATCATAGAATATTTTAGACTGGAGGGGACCTCTAGAGGTCATCTGGTCCAACCTCCCTACACAAGCAGGGACATCTCTACCTAGGTCAGGCTGCTCAGAGCCCCATCAAGCCTGACCTTGAGTGACTCCAGGGATGGGGCCTCCAGCAGGTGTTTATAGATCAAACAATGCAAGAGTTAAATAGAACATGCTCCAAAATGTGATTGTTACGTTTTATTTGATCTTGCTTTTTATGATAGGGACATTTATAATCTAATTATGCTGAAAATCTTTGACAGTCAGTCCCTGCACCCTTCCAACACCAGCTAGTCAGCTATAGATGTAGTGGACATCAGCAGTATCTGAATCAACTTTCCAGGATAAATTTCATTTTTCCTGCCTTTATTCCCCCATGTTCATATTGTGGAGCTTGGCCAGGAAGGAGAAATCACATGAGAAATATTAACTTCAGTGAAACATGACTTTAAATCAGAGCAACAGCTATTGCCCATGAATTAGCACTGAACTTGAGCAAACAGATGAAGAAATAAGGTCCAGATGAGGGCATGCTTCATAGCTTCATTTAACTGAAGCTTCATTTATATTGCAGCCTAAAGGATGGATTATAAAAAGGAGATGCAACCCTAGTATGTACCATGCTCCATAGGGGTTGTTTACAAGGAGTGCATAATACTTGTCAATTTATAACAGCGTATGTTAAACCAGCTGCAGTATTAATAGAGAGAACCATCTGATATTCAGGGTACAAAAAGGGCAGCCTGGTTTCCCAGTTTGCCAAACCTAGTTTCAGAAGGTCGTGTGAGGTGATTAATCATTTTTGGGGACTTTTTTCCTCTAAGAAAGGATAACATTTCTCACCAGTTGCCTTTAAATTATTGCCAGGAGTGTTCTGAGATAACCGAAAGAGATACAATTACACAGTTCTATTATTATTTATACCTTTCTTGTGCTCTTTAATTTCAGCTCCAACATCTCATACATTTTATCTTCAGAAGCCTGAGTCATTTCTGCAGCTGCCTCCAAGATTTATACCTTTCCTGACACTAACAGCCTAATTTTGCTTCCATGAGAAGTAAGACCTACATCTAAACCATTCTCCAAAATCCCATTCTACCTCATCTCAGGTTTTAGGGACATTGAGTTTTCAGAATGTTTTCTCACCTTGCCTTCAAGACACTATTTTGTACACGTAGTCAAAAAACTGCCCTTAAAAACTTATAGCTCATGAGATAGAGGAACAAATTCAAGAGAACCACAGATATGCCTTAAAAATGGAATCAGAAGGATCTTTCTCAAACTCTTCAGCTTCTGGAAATAGTGGAATTAAATTATTAAACATTTTAGAAGCACTTACATCATAGTAAGGTGATAAAAATATGGCCAATGTGGAACTGTCAAGATCAAACCATGTTAAAGAAATCTAATTTCCAGACTGATATTTTAGGCTACATAAATGGAAAGAAAGGAGAAGGGGCAGCAGGTGTGTGAAAATACTCTGGCAAACAGAGTCAGAATTTTAAGTCACCTTAGTAAATTTGACAGAAGTTCAAAAATAATCTTGGTCACCTGGAATTATAAAAAATACAAAGTAGCATAAGAATAAAGCAAAAGGAAACATGCAAAAAATGAGACCTTTTAGAGGTGTCCCTTCCCCAGCAGATTGGGACTGAGCGTAGACCGCATAGAATCAACACATGTCCTACTGGAATAAATAAAATTCCAGTCAGATATCCATATTCTGCAGAAACAAAGTTCACTGCTTGGCTGAGACAACAAGAACTATGTCAAAATCCCCAAATCACTGCCCACGTATTCAGGGCATAACCAACACACTTTTACTTGATATCTCCACAAACTCCCACTTGCACACTCTCTGTTGAGGCAGATGTCTAGTAGAGACACAGAAAAAGAAAAGGATCCAGACACGAGCTAACTCGTGTTTGGGATGACACAGGGAAAAACCCACAACAACCTGGTTTCTCCTCATTATTCAAAACAACATAAAATATCTATAATTTCCCACACTGAATTCACCTCCTGAACCTGTGGCTGAAGAGCTGTACTGGGACCATTCCTGACCTCTTCACTTTCCTCCCCATGGGAGCAATTACAACATTTTATGTTTCAGCCCCACCAGAGAAGCTGTTGCCCTTGGATGCTCTTCTCACATTTACTCTTGCCAGCTCAGTTCCTGCACGATGCAGAAAGTTGTCACCATTTCAGCATTGCCTTTGAGAGTTCTTGTTTTTCTTTCATGTTGTGGCTTTTCTCTGAGAGAGATGCATGTTGCTGGCTGGTAAATCAAGGGCTTCTGGATTTGCAAGTGGTCCATGCAGACTGTTACTGATCTGTTATCTAATGAAGGGCTCAGAAAAGTACAATAGACATCGATGGAGGTGGATGTCACAGGGTGGGAGTTGAGACATCTGCTTAAGATTCAGCAGGAGCAGAAGAGGAGATGCTGCACCAAAACACGATGTCAAACATAAGCTGATGAGAAGTGAGAAGTAGCTGAGCTCTGCAAAGCAATATCCCCTCACCCTATTGGATTTCTACCAGCAAATTTCTAATCTAGAAAGAAAACTACCCTCTGATACCTGTGTTTGAAAGGCTGTCAAATCCTTTAGTGTCAGTGACTCTCCAGCATCCTGTCAATCATCACAACCTTGAGTTTTGGATTGCTTGGACTTTTTTTCATTAACAGGAAGATTTTCCCTGATTTTGCCATTTCAACATATGCAGAGGAGTCTGTTATGGAGAAACTGTTCTTGCCAAAGGACAGTTTTGTTGTCACGTTTTGCCAAGGGCTCAGCAGAAGGGGATGCAAAGCCACAGTATATTTATTTGTACAGATCAAATTGCATAAATGCAATCACGAGGATGCATTTTGCCATTATTTTGCTGTCCCATGGGAATAGCTAATGGCATAACCAGATTTCTTCAAAAGTTCTTGAGAGCTCTGGAGATTCACCCCTTATTTTTCCAGTTTGGGCTCTGCAGTGGCATGTACTCTTTTTACTGGTTGTACTTCCAAAAATCCACTGGTTTATGCCAGAAGCAGTTCTGAAAAAAGAACCTGAAGATCCAGGTGGGCAAAAAGTTGACCGTAAGTCCTGTAAGTGTGACCTTGTGGACATAAATGCCCATCTGCATCCTTGGCTGTATTAGCAAGAGGGCAGCCAGCAGATCCAGGTGAGAGATTCTTTCCCTCTTGGTCTGCAGTTTTGAGACTCTGTCCAGTTTGGGAGAGAAATGTTGACAAACTGGACCATTTCTGCGTAAATTGTCTTCTGCATATAGAGAAGATTGCATGATGCACAAATTAAGGAACTTTTGGCTCGAGTTTCCCCCAGCACAGAAAGAGAATTTAAGCTCAAGTGAAAACTCCAGGTATTTTGAGCTGGTCTCTTGAAAAATTGCCTGCTTTGGTACCATGAGGTGCACCAGCACCAGTTCTCAACCTTTACAAATCCCTCGTCCAGTGGCAGGTCTGTTTGCTTGGATTAAAGCAACACACAGATTAAGCCTTCCTGATACATCTGGTAGTTGGCCATCACTATGTCATCTCCCTTAAATGTCTGTAGCTCCTCTAAAGGGCAAATGTTCCCTCATCTTGCAGTAGCACAATCTCCTTTTTTTGTTTTAACTGGAAGTAATCTGCAGACACTCCTTCCTGCAGCCTGGACAAGGGTAAAGCTTCATGACTCCCAAACTCAGCCATCCCTTGAATCTGTGGAGGCATTTCAGGAGACAAAACGTTGTTGATGTTCCCATCAAGTCTTCAGCTGTGCATGCAGAGTGGAAAAAACTCCAGAAAAAATGCAAGAGCTATGCAGGCTATGAAGAAAATCCAAATTCAAACATCTCAGGTCCCCCAGGAGTGGGACTAAGCAGCAATAGAAATTGCTCACTGTGCAAGGACGTTCTGCTGGTTGATCCAAAAACCCAGAGGCTGCAGTTGCAATATATTTTGCAGAAGAACACAACCTCAGAGAAAGTCTTGAGATGTTCAAATATGCCACAAGAGGAATAAGAAGGAATTTCATGAAGTTCAGCAAAGCACATTTTCTCCAAAGCAAGAAGCCACAGTTGAGGTATGAGCCAGACTGTGCCCTGGGCAGATAATTCTCATGTTAAATTCTGCACTTGCTAAACAAAGTTTTCCAAGGGTTTGTCTAAGTGGTCTTTTGAGGGATCAGTCTGGAAGTGCTCTGAACCAACTAGAAAAAGAGCCTGCACCTCTTGATAAGAGTTATTAGTGAAAGCTCTGAGATGTATCTGCAGCTATATGGCTTCCAGCTATTGGACTAATTCTGACTTCTATTCCATGTCTCCTTGAGGAATATTATTTGCTCCAAGACCCAAACTATTCCATTTTTTTAAAAAAAAGACTTGAATATCTGCAATTAGTCTCTTATAATTTCATTGCAATCCAAAATTTTGGAAGGAAGACAGAGAAATCTTTTACAGAGGAGTTAATGAAAAATAAAGTTTGCAGTATTTTTGTTTCATAAAATGAACTTATTTTTTAATTATGAAGCTGTATTATTCCCTTTCTGTTTATTTTTAGACCATAAATGTAGATGTTTTGCCAACATTCATTTAAACTCTTTGTCAAAAGAATAATCATAGAATGGCTGAGATTGGAAGAGACCTCTGGAGATCATCTGGTCCACTCAAGCAGGATCACCTAGAGCCAGCTGCATAGAACCATGTCCAGATAGATCTTTCATATCTCCAAAGATGGAAACTCCACAGCCTCCCTGGGCAACCTGTGCCAGTGCTCAAACCACCCTTGCAGTCAAAAAAGGTGTTTCCTGATGTTCAGAGGAACCCTCTTATGTTTAGGTTTGTGCTCGTTGCCCCTTGTCCTGTCATTGGGCACCACTGAAAGAGGCTCCATCCTGAAGTTATTTTTCAAACTTTAATGTAACCAAAGTTTAATCCCAAAGAGAGATGAGTTAAAACTAGTACAATCTGCAGTATTTTCTCTTTTCCCACTTTTGTTTATTTGATTAATGTTGTTCTAAACCAACACTGATATTTCTATTGCTCTGGTGTCACCATCTTTCTTTACTTTTTACTTTCCCTGTGACACCCCTTTTTTGGGTGTAGGGAATGACACATTTCCTACTTTTAGTGTCATTGTTTGTAAGTTCTTTAAGTTTTACAAGCCACCCAAATTATTTTTCAAGAATTCTTCATTTATGTTTAAATGAAACCTGAATTTTTGCTTTAGACTCCCTCCCATCAATATCTTCTATTTGTGGCCAAGTTTCATTTGCTTTTGATTTTTTTTTCTATATTTATTCTTAAGATTTCCAGAGGTGTTCCCTTTTCCTTTAAATAATTTCTACTATGACAGGTTATAAATTACATGCTAGGATCACTACCTTCTCAACACCCAAGCAATCTATCTGCATTTCTAATGCACTCAGCACAATATCCAAATGCCAGCCAGGCATTTAACCTTGTCATTTCACCTGAAATTAGGTATTCAGGTATTTTCTCTTTGTTTCTTATTTTGATTTATTAGTGAAACCTGGCTGCAAGTTGCCATTTCCAGGGTTTGCTCTGAAGGTGTTTTAAAAGCCCTGGAGATGGGAAGGGGAATTTTCTACCCCACTACGAGTTTGCTGGAGATTGTCCATGTGCCATACTAATTGGTATTTGGGCCAGACCTGATTTAAAAAGTTCACTTCATTATTTTAGAGGTGTGTTTTAAAAGCTCCTCATTAATTTAATTTATCTTATTGCTTTAGAAGGAAGATACATTACAGGCTATCTAACCCTTTGGTTAGATCCATAATGAGATATAATGATCTGTTACTGCCTACAAAATCCTGGCAGGCAGAGGGTTGACAAGCATTTAGAGAATCTATGGTGACTACCTGTCAATCAAAGCCATCACAAGTTCTTGAATGGCACAAGGAATAAGGAGGGGTCTTTTTCCTTTATTTTTCCCTCTTTTTTGGATTTTGAGACCTCATATGCAAAGAGATCTACTACAGACAAGGATATATTTCTGCTTGCCAAACAAGAGATCCTCAGATCTATTCTGTCAAGGCCACAGTTGGATGCCATCCATGTGAAATTCTCAGGTCAGCTCCTCTTCCTCATTGGTTACCAGTCTTCTCTACATTTGTTTTTTCACTGGTATGCACAAATTTTTGTACAATGCTTCTCTTACAGAAGACCTTTTATAAGTCTGTTACAAGAGCAAATCTTTCCATAGAGGCCATTTTATCTTTGCCACTGAAGAGCTGTCTCAGGAGATAATTCTATCCTATAGTGTTATCACAGAATGTTAGGGGTTGGAAGGGACCTCAAAAGATCATCTAGTCCAACCCACCAGGTTCAGGATCACCTAGATCAGATCACACAGGAACACGTCCAGGCAGGTTTTGAATGTCTCCAGAGAAGGAGACTCCACAACCTCTCTGGGCAGCCTGTTCCAGTGTCTGTCACCCTCACCATGAAAAAGTTCTTCCTTATGTTTACCTGAAACCTCCTATGTTCCAGCTTGCACCCATTGCCCCTTGTCCTATGTAGCTCTTTGGAGTCTAACAAGATGTTCAACATCACTACCCTGATATTGCCTTGTTTTAGATTCCTTCTAACTTGAAAAAGATGTGGAGTCTTTCTGTCTAAACCTTGAGCATCATTTTGTGAAGTTCTCTTACGTCCAGGGAGTAGCAAGTTTTACCCATTTCCATAGAGTTCAGGTATTTCTGGTGAAGAACTTGGACTCTATGGAATGTAGTCTATATTACAAAAAATATATTAAAAAAAAACCCTGGAGGCAGACACATTAAGATGGTCAACTGCAACATGCAAGTGCTCTCCTACCCTACCTTAAAAGTTTGCCACAATATTTCTGCCAACTAAAGAGGCTCAAATCATAATCTCACTAAAATCCCATGAATCATAGTATGTTTTAGGCTGGAAGGGACCTCTAGAGGTCATCTTGTCCAACCTCCCTACACAAATAGGGACATCTCTACCTAGGTCAGGCTGCTTAAAGCCCCATCAAGCCTGACCTTGAACATGAAGCCTGGCATGATCAAAGACCAAGGCTTCTGGCTTGTAGCTGGGAGTATAGACAAGGTAGGTACTCTTTTTTTATACATTTTCTTTTATATCACTGTGCTACATGATATGTCCATCAAGGTGCTCTCGGGAGAGACATAACTTCCAGAGTTGAATGGAATTTCCAGAAATCTTCACAAAAGGCCTCTCCCCTCCTGTGAGGGCACTAAGGTACACCAAAACACTAAGGTACAGTCACAATTTGAACATATGCAGCTTCTTTGCCAAAAATTACTAAGTTCTTTTGGCAAAAGGGGCATAATTTTCTTAAGTGGTTGGTGCAGCACAATGAAATCTTTATTACTTGCACTTGGAACTGGACACGTGAATATGGAGGTGAAAGCAGAGGGAAAGTGGTTTTCTTTTACCTAGTGCGTCCCTGTTTTCCTAGTGTAGCAAAGTTGGTGTCTAAAATCTCCCAGTTTCACTTGACAGTGACATCCACTGTGAATTTTATAAAAACCTGCCAGCTTCAGTCATTTTGATGTCTACAAGTGAGTCAAAACCAAAGGTCTGTGGCACAGTTTAGAGGCTCTATAAGCCACATGGGATGTGCAGGCATTTAAAACCATTTTAAAGGCAGGCAAAATTGATCAAACTAGATGGATCCTTACTCTCTTGCTTTTCCTGAAGCACAAGAGCAGCCCTGAAGAAAAGGACTTGGGGGTATTCGTTGATGAGAAGCTCAACATGAGCCGTCAGTGCACACTTGCAGCCCAGAAAGCCAATGGGATCCTGGGCTGCATCAAGAGAAGCGTGGCCAGCAGGGCGAGGGAGGGGATTCTCCTCCTCTACTCCACCCTCCCGAGACCCCACCCGGAGCTCTGCGTCCAGTTCTGGAGCCCCTATTACAAGAAAGATCTGGATGTGCTGGAATATGTCCAAAGAAGGGCCATGAGGATGATCAGAGGTTGGAGCACCTCTCCTATGAAAACAGACTGAGAGAGTTGGGGTTGTTCAGTCTGGAGAAGAGAAGGCTTCAAGGGGACCTTATTGTGGCCTTCCAGTATCTCAAGGAGGCTACAAGAAAGCTGGGGAGGGACTTTTTAGGATGTCGGGTAGTGGTAGGACTGGGGGGAATGGGTCAAAACTAGAGGTAGGGAGATTCAGATGAGATGTTAGGAAGAAGTTCTTGCCCATGAGGGTGGGGAGACACTGGCCCAGGTTGCCCAGAGAGGTGGTGGAAGCCCCATCCCTGGACATTTTGAAGGCCAGGCTGGATGGAGCTGTGAGCAACTGATGTAGTGGGAGGTGTCCCTGCCCATGGCAGGGGGGTTGGAACGAGATGATCTTTAAGGTCCCTTCCAACTCTGACAATTCTATGATTCTGTTTTTATTTACTTTCAGGACTGCCTCCATCCTCCTTTCAACAGGATGCTTTGGACTTAAGCTTTGTGTATTCCCTGGCTACACTTTTAAAGGCCTTCACAAAGCCCAAGAAGGAAACATTTGTCTCCTCCTTCACCACTGTACCCAGATTTCTGATTGTTGGCACCCACTCCTACAGTAGATACATCTCAACCAGAGTTTTTGCTAGGCTGGGTAGAACAGGCTGATCTGTGTCTTTTTATCCATCTGCACTTGTGCCAGAGCAAATTAGGACTTTGGTTGGGTCCTTGATAGCCTTCATAACAACCTCTTTCTGCTAATTTCCTCTGTATGCAAACAAACCTGCAGCACAGAGAAGCCTGACACGGAGATCTCTAGTTAATGTGCCTGTCGCCAGCATGTTTTGTCTCCTGTCAGGGTGAGAATGAAAAGCTTCATGAGCCTTCAACATTTGTTTTCGTGCCGCAGCAGCAGCACCAGGATTTCATCCAAAGAATTTCTTGCTGAATAAATCAGTGAGCTTCTCCAACAATTAACAAGAGCAAGCCTTTGCAGGAGGATCAGAGCTGAGCTAGGTCAGCTCCAGGGCTCTGAGCAGCTTTACACTACCAGAGCTATTATGCATTTTCACCCTCTCACTTTCCCTCCTTGCTCTCAGCACATCCCCACGTCACGGTGCTGTTCTAAGTCTCTAATTAAAATACTGAGTGAACACTCTTCATCAGCCATTTCTTGGGCTAAGTGAGGTCACTGTGTTTCACTCCTGCTTTTCTCATGTTCATCCCCATTCCAATGTGCTTGGTTTTATTCAGAGTTTTTTCTGGAACAAGGAATAGAAAGGGATGACTTGTTTTTGACATGAGCATTTTTGCATCCATCTAATGTTTTCAGTAATCTACTTTTTTTTTTTTAAATGATCTTAAAGGGTCTTTTCCAACCTAAACAACCTTATTTTTGTGAGTTTGGTAGGTTAGAGCATACATCCAAGAAGCAAACTTCTTCCTTTCTCCACATACAGATTCTTGGAAATAAGAACAAAATATAATTCTAGGTGCAGGAACCAAAATGTCTTCTCCTTTCTCTTTCAATGAGTGTCAGTGAGGTATAGTTCTGACCAACACTTAGTATTATTTCCTTGCTTCCAGAAGCTCATCACCTTTCATGAATTCCCAGAGAGTGCTCAGATAGTCAACAGCTGAAAAGGGGAGGAGAGATTTGTGAGAGATGCAAAAAACCAGGCTCCTCCTCAAAAGCATATGCATATATGCTGAAAATATCATTTACCCAGAGCATTCCCTTCTGTCATTTACAAAAGATAAAAGCCCTCAGTCAAAAAAAAATAAAAATCTGTAGTTGGCAAAAACTCTGCTACAGAGACACAAGAACATCAGAGATACTAGATTAAAGGAAAATAAAGTTAGTGAATCTAAAAAGCACCTGAAAGCAAGTGCAGAGTGTGTGTGAACAAAAGAACCATACATATAGCTAGCAGCATGCTCAGGATGTTAATTCTTAGTCACTCAAGTCTGCAGCATTTGTCAAAAAAATAAATCAAATTTCTCCAAACTTTTCCCCCCTTTTATAATCCCAGTCACATGTGCTTCTGCTGAGAACTGAGATTCATTATTCACTGCATTGTCATTGACTGGTGCTCACTGGATTCTGACCTTTTCTTTTAATTCAAGGAAATTCCTGCTGCAGAATAGAAAAGAAGTCCCTGTTCTAAGCAGATGACTCATTTTCTTTGCTGCCACATCAGCTTCCATAGCATATTTAACTTTGAAATATCACTGGGACAGAGGAAAAGAAAAGGAAGAGGTGGATCAAAAGGTCATTAGTAACAAGTGTTCCAGGAAGGGACAGGTGAATGTGAGACTAAAGATTTAAAAAAAGGCATGAGAAGGTTCACCCATGAATACTGAAAGGGTTAGCAGTAAGAAATGATTGGTCATCTTTAGGGGAGATCAAAAAGAAGAAGAAAAATGCGTTTAATGGAGAGAATTAGTGAGGTGACCTATAGTAACAACACTCTCTCAAGTCCAAAGAGATCAATGACCACCTCAAACCCTTTGGACACCACAGATCTAAGTGATACTTAGGAGGAAGATTATGAAACTGAATCAGAAGCCAGATGAAACGTAGCAAGGGCAATGAAAAAATGAAGATCAACGCTAAAAACTTCTTATACAAAGCCTAAAACTTATTATGCAAAGCCTTTGCAATATGTAAGGAACAAATCTCTCCTCCTCCCCTTTCCAGCTGTTGACTATCTGACCACTCTCTGGGAAGTCATGAAAGATGATGAACTTCTGGAAGCAAGGAAACAATACTGAGTGTTGGTCAGAACTGACACTCATTGAAAGAGAAAGGAGAAGACATTTTGGTTCCTGTGACTAGAATTATATTTCGTTCTTATTTCCAGGAATCTGTATGTGGAGAAAGGAAGAAGTTTGCTTCTTGGATGTAGGCACTAACCTACCAAACTCACAAAAATAAGATTGTTTAGGTTGGAAAAGACACTTTAAGATCATTGAGTTCAACTGTTAATGCAGCACTGCCAAGTCCACCACTAAACCATGTCCCTCAGCATCACATCTACATGTCTGTTAAATCTCCCAGGAGTTGGTAACTCCACCACTTCCCTGGGCAGCCTGTTCTGGTGCTTCACAATCATTTTGGTGAAGACATTTTTCCTAATGTCCAATCTAAACCTCCCCTGGCACAACCTGAGGCCATTACTTTTCATTCTATCACTTGTTACTTGGGAAAAGAAACCAACTTCCCACCTCACTACAACCTTAAAATATAAAAGTGAAGTGTGATTTGGGAAGTGCAAAGATGAATTAGCAATACTACTATCTGGAGCACTCAGAAAAAAATATTATATTTATTTTACAGTAACTTCTCCCACTTAATGACCAAGAGTCAGTACATACTGAGGGAAAGTGGGAATACAGAAAAGATTTTAAACATGTCCACTGCACAAACCATAAGGGAAAAAAGGATGTGAAAGAGGAAAGATGATTGTTCAAGAACAACTAAAATATGATCTATAAATTAGGTTGAATTAGAGATGAAAGTCATTTAATAGAATAGAATCATAGAATCATCAGAATTGGAAGGGACCTGAAAGATCATCTAGTTCCAACCTCCCTGCCATAGGCAGGGACACCTCCCACTGGAGCAGGTTACTCAGAGCCCCATCCAGCCTGGCCTTCAAAATTTCTAGAGATGGGGCTTCCACCACCTCTCTGGGCATCCTGTGCCAGTGTCTCACCCTCTAAATATTTCCCTTCTAAATATATAGGAAATTCTCTTTAAAATTACTTATTCTTGTAACAAGGTGACCTCTGTCTTCAGACATAACATGCTACAGTCTGCTTTCATATCAACTCTTCTTCCTCTCCCCTCCAGCATCATTTACACCTTTACTTATGCAGAAGAACATTTAATAGAACTCTGGTATTCTTCAAAACTCCCAAACTGCAGTCCACACGACCAGGATAGATTTAGACTGGATATTAGAAAAAATTTCTTTAACATGAGGGTGCTAGATCAGTGGAATGGGCTGCCCAGAGAGGGGGTGGAGGCCCCATCCCTGGAGTCCTTCAAGGTCAGGCTTGATGGGGCTCTGAGCAGCCTGCCCTAGGTAGAGATGCCCCTGCTGGTGTAGGGAGGTTGGACCAGATGACCTCTGGCGGTCCCTTCCAGCCTAAAACATTCTATGATTCTATGATCTTCCTCAGGTTTTTGTTAGCACAATTTCAGTTCTTCCACTGAGCATATTCTCAGATTCAAACTGTTTCTTTTGACACCAAAAAGTTCCTTCTGCTAACAGTTGTTCAGTGACCATATTTTATACACTAAACCAACAAAAATAGCTTACATCAGGACTCCTGAAACAGCCATTGGAGGTCCATTAGAGCTCAGTCTCCAAAGAAAAACAGCCTTAGAAAAAAAATTTCGTGTCAAAAACCTACTTTACGATGTTATAAAATGTTTGCCTAATGAGATTTCTAGGTGCCATTTGCACTTCTATAGGTATAATGTATGCATTACTATCTAGCCATACTGCACAATATTCAAAAACAGTGAGTTAAAGCTCATTAACTGCACAGGCAAATGAGGGGGGTCCCAACAGCTCTGACCTGACATAAATCTGCTGTCTGTCAACACAGAGCCTTATTCATCAGGAAATAATTTGTCTAATACAAAAATAAAGTAAAAATAATGATGTTACTCTTGATAGGACAAGAAGAAATGGTCTCAAGTTGAGCCAGGGGAGGTTTAGATTGAAAATTAGGGAGAAGTTCTTTACTGGAAGAGTGGTCAGGCACTGGAACAGGCTGCCCAGGGAGGTGGTGGAGTCACCATCCCTGGAGGGGTTTAAAAAACAAGTTGATGTTGTGCTTCAGGACATGGTTTAGGTGTCAGGGAGATGTTGGGATGACTTGATGATCCTGGAGATCTTTTCCAACCTAACTGATTCTATGAAAAGCTCCATCTGGCTGACCAATATCACACACACAACTTCACAAGCAGCAAGATAATCTCTACACATCCTTTGAAATTACTTCAAACTGGGGACACAAGGCAAAGAGTGAGCACCTCCATGACTGCTTGGACCTACTAAAGTCTATGCAGAAAGCAAAAGGACCAAAACATTTTTCCAGCTGAAAAAATACAACCAGCTGAAGCAGAAAGCACCTTTGAGGACAATATCCACTGCAGCAGAGATCAGTGCAGGTCTTTTTGTGGGCTTCTGTCTCTCTGGAAACAGAGATTTGAGATTTGAGCAGGTCAAACCCACAATACCAGATAATCTTTCAGAGTTTAGCTCTCATGCTGCTTTCACTTGTTTCCTCTGTTTCTGTTCATCTCTTCTCCTTCCACCTTTGCCTTGTAGACTCCCCAGTTGCTGCTGTTTTGAAAGAGTTCTGCTTAATTAACTGATGTTTGCAAAGGAGTGTATGTGGTAAGTGCTGTTATAACTCTTTGGCCAAAAAGCCTGATTCAGATTCCCAGCACAGCCAGAGCAGCTGTCAGAGAAACCTCTTGTGCTGTCAATGTCTTAACAATGCAGGTGATGCCAATGGATATAAACTCATCAGCAATTAGTTCTTTCTTGAGCTCACAAAATAAACTTTAAAAGTTATATCAATAAAATTATTTTCTACATCTATTTTGTCACCAGATCCATTCAGTAAAGGCGTATATATATATATATATAGACTGCTTATATGTGTACTGCTACCTTGTATAGTTTTCATCTCTTCAGGGCAAGCAGTTAGTCAAAGTAACTTGAATCAGATAATTTATTTTAACAGCTTCTTGCTGCTGTAAACACTTTCCTGTTAGAACAATCATTCTGGGGCAGACTTTTTCCTTGGTGTGCAAAGAATCAGCTGGGCCAAAACCTCAAGCTGATATAAAAATCATTGTCTCCCATTGAGTTCAGACTGACACCAGCTGAAAAATGAGTCCATTTTGTTTTCCAGTACCAATTAAAAAGGGGAAATCTTGTGTTATTTGGCAGATCATAAAAATTTCAACTTTATTACTTAAAATTATTGCTTCAGTATGTTAACAACACCGCTTCAAATTGGGTTTTTTTCTGCAGCTGACCCATGCTGAAATCCCAAAGCTCATCTGCTCAGAAGTTTTGACTGACACACTTTTGTCTTGGTTTCTTTTTTAAATTGCTGTGAATAGAAAAACAGAACACAGCTGGAAGGATCTGAACTGATACATGACCAATGAAATAACAACCATTATTCCAACCCTTAAAGATCTTTTCAGATGAGAAGTTAATCTTTAGAGGATGCAACCACTGCCTCTGACCTTGAATTAAATGAGCTCTCTTTCTACATGAAGCTTATTATTTGGGCTCACTTACTCCTGGTTGCCTTTACATTTATTTGCAACAGCATCTGGAGTCTTCAATCAAGTTCCCATTATATCTTCAAGTGCTGTAGCATCATATGGTAAAGAATAGAAGTATTTGAGAGGCTGCAGGATAATTTCAGAATAATAGGTTTAAGAAGAATCAGTGAGTGCCTACATAAAAGACAAATGTCTTTTACAAAGGCTGAACACAGGCACATATCTAAATACCTAACACTAGTGATGGAGTTCCCCTTTCTCTTTAAAATTATTTTCTGATACTGTAATTGTAGTGTTTTTCACTTTTTCATACAGAAACATCTGAGAGCCACGGACCTGAAAGAAATTCTGGGTTTCTTTTCAATTGCTTTCCTTATTACCATATATCTGTTGCTGCAGTCACCTCAATGACTAGATTTCCAGCTAACTCCCTCTGAGACATCATTATTTTCAGTCACATTTTAAATACTCTACAGAATCCTCACTGGTCTTGTCCCAAGTATGTCAGAGAAAGGCTGCATGTATATATGCAAGTACAAAAAAATCCATCTGTAATGCAAGTAAAGTAATAAAAAAATAAGGTAAAGAGAAATATAAAAATGGTTTACAGAAAGAATTATAGCAGATATTTGCACAGATGCAACATTTTATTTAAAAAGCCCTGAAATCTGAACTTTTTCCATTGAATCACAATGAGGACAAGAGCATCTTGCATATGACATGAAGAAAGGCTCTGGGGATGCTCCAGCCTAGTACAAGAGTAGCAACCTATTTTTTCCCCTAGAGAAGGTAGAAATATCTCCTCAGTGGAATCTCCTCAAATGTTGAGTGAAGAGAGCACCGGGGTTTTCAAAAGTGGTTTTAAAAATAGCTGCACTCTCCCCAAACTTGGTTCTAACCTTCCCCAGATTGAGGCCTGACCATAGAAATACAGAGATAATATTTAAATCTTGGGGTGAATTCTGCTATGCATTTATAATATCATTTTGCATACAATGTAATTTTCATAATATAGCATAAATAAATAATAAAATTAGCACAAATATTGAGATTAGCAAAAGACTTGAGGTTTGAGACAGTTATATGAGTGAGTTTTCAAGTCAACCCCTTGAACAGCCAAGAGATTTGGTGTTTGCCAATCTCATTTGATTCAAACCATGTGGGATTTGCAAAAGCATAGGAATAATTGTCAGATCCCTACCTGCCAAGGAAGAAAAAAAGAGTCACCAGAGATTAAAAGTAGGAAGATTAATTGAATCCTACAAGACCAAACCAAAAATATGTTCAGTAAAAATCCTTCTAGGTTTAAGAGAAACATCAGAGATGCAAACAGTTTGCATATACATCAAGGAAAATCAATAAACCCCTGAAAAATCTGCCCTTGGATTAGGTTAATGCCTTTTTGATGCAATTGGAGCTAATGTAATTTATTCTGGGATCTGTTATTCCCTTGCAGTTTTCAGTCACACCTTCATACTTTTTCCCCTTCTGAGATATTGTTTGGAGGTTTATCTGTCCTCTCTTGCAGTAGCATAAGAAGAAGTCAGCCTGAAGGCACTTTCTTGTGCTGTTCAAACAGCCAGGATTTGTTCTTCCACTTTTGCCACCAGCGTCCTTTTTAGGAAGCAAGAGTCTTTGCTCAAGGTCATCTTGAAGAACTGATTGATGCACTTTCTTGGAGTATCTCAGATGACAGGCCAGTTGAGCTAGAAACTATTTATAAGAATTAACCCCTGGAATAAAAGGATTAAGTGATGGAGACCATCAAAATATATCCTTTGAGTCTTTGTGGTTGGAAGTAACATATCATGAACCTAGTACTGGATATAGAGCTCCTAGGGAAATCCTGGGCTCTCTACAATCATTTCCTTGATGAAAAGATCTGGGAAGTTGCTCAGTTCTGGTTCTATCATGCTCTCTTTATGCTCTATAAAGTTGGCAGATTCAAAGGGCCAGTTCACTGAAGTTAATATCTTTGAGGTTTTATCAGATTTACCCATATGATCTGCAGATTGTTTTAGAGATGGGCCACAAAAATCTAATTCTTCGTAAGAGAGATAAATTACATGATATTGGATGAGGTCCTTTCCCCTTGGTCAGTTTTCCCACTAACAAAATAGCAACAATTATCCTCCCCATTTTGCATTTGACCATTGAGCTCTGAAGAGGAAAACATGATGTCACCAAGTGACAGTCTGGAGAAGAGAAGGCTCCAAGGGGACCTTATTGTGGCCTTCCAGTATCTTAAGGGGGCTACAAGAAAGCTGGAGAGAGACTTTTTAGGATGTCGAGTAGTGGTAGGACTGGGGGGAATGGGTCAAAACTAGAGGTGGGGAGATTCAGATGAGATGTTAGGAAGAAGTTCTTCCCCAGGAGGGTGGGGAGACACTGGCCCAGGTTGCCCAGAGAGGTGGTGGAAGCCCCATGCCTGGACATTTTTCAGGGCAGGCTGGCTGGGGCTGTGAGCAACTGATGTAGTGGGAGGTGTCCCTGCCCGTGGCAGGGGGGTTGGAACTAGATGAGCTTTAAGGTCCCTTCCAACCCTGACAATTCTATGATTCCATGATAAGTGTTAGTGTTACACTGAAGCTGACACTGAGCAAAGACAACTACACCTCCATACTTTCAGATTGTTGCATTACTCACCTTTCAGTTATATAAACTCACTCTGAGCCATACAGTTCCCACTGAACTTGTCATATACTCAATATCTTACCCCTCTTCCTTTATTATCTAACATTTGAAACGTACACAAGCACATTCCCCCCTGTGGTCATAAACTAGTTTTTGCCCTTTCAACATTTAGAAGCCATCTGATGTAACAACAAGATCACACATTATGGGATCTGAAAACAGATAGGTTTCTAAAGGTATGCGGTTAAATTGTATATATAGGATCAAGGGAAAAAAAAGTAGTCAACTTTTCATATAGCTACTACCACCGAAGGAAGAGAACATCAGATACAATTGAGAAAGAACAGGGCAGGGAATACCTGGCCACAGCTGATGTTTTCAAATATGTTGTATGTGGAGACAATAATCCTAAGATTTCAAGTTTACCAGAACAATCTCAGTGTTTTTGTTGGCTCTCTTGGGAATGCAGAGCAGATGGGGAAGATTTCTGAAGGCTGGGAAAGAACCCAACAGTTGCCTACCTTGAAAACAGAATAGAAGGAAATAGAATCACAGACTGACCTTCTTTAACTACCATTTCCAATAACATGCTGGAAAAAAAGCCCAACAAAACCAGGAATCAAATTGATTCTAAAAGTCTAGAAGACAAACTACTGAATTGTATTTTACAAAGGGAATGTCAAGGCTCATTTCTTTCTGTAATGAGTTAACTTGGAGACAACATAAGAAGCAATGCAATATTTATCATTTATTTCATTTTTGAAAGATAGTTGTCAAGGCAGAACTTGTTTGTACCTATCAAGGGCATTGAAAGAGGAAATGTAAAAGATGGAGTATGGGAGATCTGGTCAGACAACAGGTAAGAACTTCCAAGTGAATGTAGTTAAGGAGCTAAATGCAACATATTGTGTTTATCAACCCTCCTACCATAGGCAGGGAAATCTTCCACTAGACCAGGTTGCTCAAAGCTTCATCCACCCTGGCCTCTAACACTTTCAGAGGTGGGGCATCCACATCTTTTCTGGGCAACCTGTGCCAGTGTCTCACCATCCTCACAGTAAAGAATTTCTTCTTTATATCTCATCTAAATCTATTCTTTCAGTCTGAAACCATTACCCCTCATCCTATCACCACATGCCCTGATGAGTCGTCCCTCCCCAGCTTTCCTCTAACCCCCTTTAAGCACTGGAAGGCCACTGTAAAGTCTCCCTTATATAGGAAATCTTCAGAATGCTCACTTCAAACCAGGCTATATTCAATATCTCAAATGTTTTTCTCCTGCTCCTACCTGTCAATAGTTGAACACCAACAGCTCCTGTTCTCCATTCCACTTTCTGATAACACATGCACTAAATATTTTTCATATTAAGGCAAGCATCTTAAGCAATTCCAGAAGGTAAATCTATATAACCTGCTCTGACAATAATAGCAACTTAGATGGAGATGTCTAAAGTTAAGATATCAGCAATAGCTGACACAAATCCTATCTTCTTTTTAGAAATACATAAGAGTATGTGCAGGCCAGAACAGGAGTAAAACGTCATGAGTAGGTAGTGAAGACTGAAATTACTTTGAGGCTGGAAGGCAGATTAATATAGACAACAGTTAGAGAGGCTGTTATTCTTCTTCTCATATAAAATACAAAAGAACTTCCTGAAGTATATTACAGAATCACAAGGGGTTCAGAAACTGGTTATGAAAATGATCAGGGTCCTGGAATAAAAATCTCATAAAAGAGATTGAAAGATTGCATGGTTGTTTACAAGAGAGATGAATACAAGGAGTTATGATGAAAATATATTAAATTTTGAGAAGTTGGAGGAAGAGCTTCTTATTCTTCATTTTGCCATCTCTGAAAACTCAAAGAGAAGCTTCCATAAAATTCTCCAGATGATAAATGTCATTGAGGGAAATGCTGCTTCTTGCAATATGTAAATCAGTTGTGTAAGTCAGTGCCAAAGTGTGGTATTGATAATATCTGAAAAGAAACATTAAATATTTGCAAGCTATACTAATGATAGTTACAGTAATTGTTGTTCCAGTTTACATCTGAAAACTATTATTTTTTTCAAAGAGAAAAATGTTTCTGTCTAAGAAATGCTTGAAATGAAACATGGTTGGAGTGGATTCCATGGATATCCTTGTGCACAAATCATGCTGGGTACCTGTGTGCCAATGGGCATTATGGACAAATTAAAATGTAGCTTGGTCTTTTATTTTCCTCTCTGTGAGACCAATCCTGGCCAAGTTAAACACCAGTTTTCTCTGGCATATTAACCAATCTGCCACTCAAAGCAATATCTTACAGTGTATCACATTTTATGCCTACAGGATTCCCATAGGGAGGAAAATGTTATTAATTTCATCTGCTCATATTCTTCCTCTGATTACACTCAAAGAATAAGTAACCAGGCAAAATTTGCTCAGGTACCCAGAATGAAAGTGAATGAAAATAAGCATCTCCATAGGGGTCCTTTTTAGTTCAGAAAACCTTCTGTCATGGGATGAAGATCCTTCCCAAGCTGCCTGTGTTCCCCACTAGCTATCAAAGGGTCCCAAGTGCCTTCTCTACTTGTCTTGCTTAGATTGGTGAGTTTAGCTAAGTAAAAACTAGAATCAGAATACCTAATAATAGAAAATTAAATGGCTACTGTAACTGCTAAGTGTGTAATTCATAATAGCAAATACAATGTTGACACACTGATTTCAAAATCCAATTTTTAGATTGGACATTAGGAAGAAGTTCTTAACTGAAAGAGTGGTCAGGGACTGGAACAGGCTACCCAGGGAGGTGGTGGAGTCACTATCCCTGGAGGGGTTTGAAAAACAAGTAGATCTGACACTTCCAGACATGGTCTAGGTGTCAGGGAGATGTTGGACAAAGATTGGACTTGATGATCCTGGAGGTCTTTTCCAACCTAAATGATTCTATTTCATTCAAACTATGGGCATTCCTATCACAACTGGCATGTTCCTGGCCTCAGGTAAACTTATCCTGTTGGATACCCTTGACTTGGGTATAAATGGAGTCACACCCAAGAATCAGTTGAGATGGTTCTTCACAGAACAGGCCTGGCAGTCAAACCCTCTCCCTGGACAGGCCGTCCAAGGATACTTCCATGGATTGAGCAGATCTCCATGGATTGAGTGAGCCTCACCCCCTCTTTGGTGAGTGATAAGTTTGGGTATTCATGTGGGAGGTTTCCCCCTTAGTAGTGAGTGTGTGCCCATTTTGGTTTGTCTTGCCTCAAAGTTTAGCTATTAATTGTGCAGCAGATAAATTCCTGATGGACATCCAAACTTGTGTTTTGTCACTAGGAGTGCTGGGGCAATAAACCCCCATTTTGATAGTTGTTGCTGTCTGTTTTGTGGGTGCCTCCATGACATCAGGCAATGAAAAGGAATCATCCTTCCTTTTCTTCAACTGCAGCCAGTTTCCCTTGGAAAGTTGTGATGTAGGACTCTTTAGGGGTGTGAGTGCTTTTGCCCCTGGTACCACTGCTGCAAAATTATGAGCATCAACACAAGCAGCCAACAGCACCATTGACCAATGACAGTGAGACAGGGATTCTGATGAGATAGAGGTCCCATTGATATCATGAAATTTGATCACATAAGCAATATGAAGACTTTTTTCCATGGTGATACAAAGAAAGATGTCTGCCTAGTGCCTGAAAGATGGAATGGTCATGGGAAGTGAACAGCATCAGAAACATTTTAAACAGGAGGAACATTGCTTCTCTATCTGACCACCAAAACCCCAATCAAGCTGCCACTCAAATGAGATCAGGTCAAGCCTTTGCATCCTTGTTTGAACAAGCCCCACGTTGCATTAGGCAAGAGCAATAAGTGATGCAATTACACATTGATGGTGTGGAATCAAGCCCTACAGCTCTCTGCAGTCATTTATATTACACTGATGAAATTACACTCAGCTACAAGATTATGGAATAATTAATAACATTATTCAATAAGTGAAGGAATGTAATCCTCAGGAAGGCTTGTAGATGAATGGCTAGAAACTTGAATCATAGAATGTTTTAGGCTGGAAGGGACCTCTAGAGGTCTTCTGGTCCAAGTGACAAGCAGGGACATCTCTACCTAGGGCAGGCTGCTCAGAGCCCCATCAAGCCTGACTTTGAATGACTCCAGGGATGGGGCCTCCACCACCTCTCTGGGCAGCCCCAGGTAGTTAATGACCAACAAGATGATCATTACACAGAAGCTACTTAAAAACCACAGTAATTGAGTGGTTAGAATAATTTTAGTGAAAGATCCTGCTATAAAGCCATCAGAGGTGGGCTAAAGCTCAAACTGAACTTTTAAGAGCATCAATCCATGTTTGGAAATAGTGTTTTCCTTAAGAATAAAACTGAGAATGGCAGTGGTTTTCACTTTGATTTAGGATTTTTAACCTTTGCTACTGAAGGATTTAGGTAAATCTCTAGGAAAGAACAAGAACTAGTTCAGAACAAGAAGTACTTTAGAAGTCCATTTGCCATTTCACCTTGAGAAGCTGCTTCATCACAGGATGTCAGCAATTCTTCAAATGTATATGGGATGGATCATTAGAGAAGATTATCCTTTATGAACTGGTAGAACATAAATAGAGAATTAAATGAGCTGGACAGTCTGCAGATAGCATCTGATGCCATAGCAGGAAAGATACAGGTCCTGAAGATTTTAATCACTCCTGAAGGGTGATTTTAGTTAACACACATCATGTCACCATTGTCACCATTCACAGTTTTACTACAAGGCTCATAGTTTGAGATTTTGCTTTGAACTTCAGTTCTTCCAGTAATACATAGATTAAAAATTCTTTCCAACTGTGAAGAAAAATGTAAAGCGACAAAGATACTTATGATCAAAGCTTGTCAAATTTTTCATGATAAACTGTGGGCACCTGAAAACTAGAGCTGGACATTCTGCATTGAGCTAAATTTATCCCAGGGCTTTGATATCAGAACACTAATAAAAATTCAGACTGAAACCCAAATAGACAAGACTATTTATTCTTATCTGCAGCATTACAGAAATCTCACTGCCACATTTGTACCAGAACCACAGGACCTTGAATAATTCCCTTTAAAAAAAAAAATAAATCAGCCTGAGATTAACCAAATCCTCATTGCATCTTTTACTATGAGCTTGTAGCCAAACACCTGGAGGGCAGATACAACAGTGAGGGGTGGGACCTGAGCTCCTCCAGCTGCAGAACTTACTGTAAGTGCTCTCTCAGTGCTGCTCCATGGATTGCTGTGGTCAGCCCTGCACCACTATATTTTACTTTCTGAGAAAAACACCTTTACATGGTCACTATGGCAAAGCATCAAACATTAGAGATGATTGCTGTTTTTGAAATGAAAATTTCACGAGAGTTTGGACACCAACACTCTTAGAATAGAAGTAATTTAATAGTTAAATTAAGCAAAAGGAAACGGTTGGAATGTGAGGAAAACAAAATACATCTTGCAATGCCTAATTATACTAATTACATTGTGCAAATTAAGGAAATACAAGTGTAAATAATTAAACTTCTTCTAAAACTTTTGTTTTTATTTGCCTGCATTTGCCTGTAGTTTCAGGGGACTGCTTTCTAGGAGTGAGCAAGTTTATTGGACTTTGTGTTTTCTTTTAATAATGTAGATTTTTTGCAATGCTCTCCAGTCCCAGCTTGATGAAAACTATCGAGCAGATTAAGTTTTGAATTTAATTCAATATTCATATACTGGTATTGAATACTTCACATATAATATTTACTTTAAAGTACATGAAAAGTTGGAGAGGGGTTTTTTAACTCCTCTGTTCTTTCTGTGCTTGGGATGTGAAACCTCTTGTAGTGGGACCTACAGCCAAGGTGCTATAGGACTAGGACTCCAGTATCAAAATCAGAAGCATCTGCTCTTCCTCAATTCTCTGGTCAGATTAAATAACTCTGGTTTGTAATAACTCCAGGGATGATGTAGCCAACAGGCTACAAATATCATCTAACATCTGACAGCATCTGGACCCCAGGTTTAAAACAAGTGCAAAGTAATGCAATATAGTCACTTCTTACAAATACTTTTTCTTAAGCAACTACATATGAAAACCTGTCAGTATTCAGCCACCTAGTTCTATTAATATTTCATAAGGAACTTCAGACTGAAACTATGAAAAGAAATTATCTTACTATACTGATATTTTATAATGAACCACTTTAAACTGTATTTCTAGTAGGCTAGAAAATAACACCATATAAATAGGATGTGTTTATTTGTATGCAATAGCTCTTCACTATCAGCCAAGTAACAGTTTTTTGATTTTAAAGATAAATGTGTCTCAGTGGGTTGGAAATACTGTTTTCAGCCTAGAACTCAACAAGTTTGCCACTTTCACTTCTCCTTGCTCTGCTTGCAGCAAGAATTGTGTACTGAATATCACTGAAAGATCTGATAAATTATGAGTTGACTGTTACCTGTACTAAGCATTTAGCCTCATCTTGAGAACACTCAGAAGAAACTTGTTGGCCAAGAAAAAATTTAATTTTAGGTTTTTTGGTTGACAGAAGTTGTTTTTCTTCTCCCTTGCATCCAAGCTTAGTATGGAAAGAACCTGCTGTACTACTAAAATATCTACCTAAAAGTAGATACTCTCTTATTAAAAAAAAGAAGTACTCAAAAAAATTAATTTAAAATAAAAAATGCTTAACAACAGCTGATATAAAAATTAATTGAAAATATAATAGGAATGAACATACCAAACTTCAGCTCTTCCTTTTCTTCTTACTGCCACTTCAATCCATTTGGAGTGTATCCTAAATACATGAAAAAAACCCTAAAACACATTACAGAAATGTTACCAAGACAGGAGAACCCATTTATAAAATAAAGCCCCACTGGGAGGAGCTCCACTAATTATGTCAAGTCATTATATATAGTGAGAATACCTACAGCTGGTTACATTTTTTTGTGGAGGACCTTCAGCTGCCTGTAACAGGGGATATCTGGGGATAAATAGAAAAGTAGTAGCTTTGTTCAAGGGTTTTTTTGAACTAAAATAATGCTCCTAAAAGTGAAGAATTTGTAATGTTAGCTTTTGGGGAGTTTTCATAACTAGGTGTCTTATTCTTTTTTTTTTTTTTAATATACTAATTGAGGGTGCTGTGCTTGGGTGGGACTTCTCCAGCTGGTGTTAAAATCCTTTAGGGATTTCTAGGTTTTATGCTTTACAAACAGACCTTGGGAGACAAAATAAGAATAATATTGGCCTTTTTTCTCATATTTTAGTTGTTTTTTTCTGGCCTGTACAGCTTCTGTTGGTCATGTCCTTTTCTAGTTGATATACTAGAGAAATTACTGTTAGTACCACAAAAAGGTACTAGAAGTAATGCTTTTAAGCTGGGAAGGAAATACTTTGCTATGTCTTTTTTTAATCTCCTGTTAGTAAGGAAAAGGACAAGCTGCAAAATAACTTTCCCTTAGGTACAAGAGAAAATACTGAATCTCAAGTTGCTTCAACTAGAGTTGAATCAAAAAGGTTATTTTTTGATCCAGTTGACTTGTTGCAGGTCTCTCCAGCAACTACTTTGTTAGATGTGCTCCTTCCCTGAACACCTTATCTGAGGTTGCACCTACAGTTGAAGCCACAGACAGATGCATTTTGCTAATTTGAATTTTAAAAGTGCTTTCAAGCTCCTGTCTTCCTCCAGCATGGATATTTTCTCCTCCAGGAGACAGGAAAGCTGTTCAGACTAATAAATTCTAGTTTCAGCTGACTGAAAAAGATAAATGTACCAGATAACTTGTAAAGGACTTGGTTAATAACAAAGTCTTCATCTTATACTGGTTTTCCTTGATGTTAATGAGTGAGGGAAAAGGAAAAATAAGTTTTCTGCTTACTGGCTCTAGGTAACAAACTTGGTAGTGTCCTGCCTCTTAAATAAGATTACCTGGAGTACTGTGTTCAACTCTGGGGTCCCCAGCATAGAATCATAGAATTGTCAGGGTTGGAAGGGACCTTAAAGATCATCTAGTTCCAACCCCCCTGCCATGGGCAGGGACACCTCCCACTACATCAGTTGCTCACAGCCCCAGCCAGCCTGGCCTTCCAAATGTCCAGGGATGGGGCTTCCAGCACCTCTCTGGGCAACCTGGGCCAGTGTCTCCCCCCCCTCATGGGCAAGAGCTTCTTCCTAATGTCTCATCTGAATCTACCCACCCCTAGTTTTGAGCCATTCCCCATAGTCCTACCACTACCCAAAAGATATGGACCTATTCATGTAAGACTGGATGAGGGCCATAAGGATGATCAGGGAGCTGGAGCACTTCCCTATGAGGATAGGCTGAGAGAGTTGAGATTGTTCAGCCTGGAGAAGGGAAGGCTCTGGGGAGACCTCATTGCAGCCTTTCAGTACTTAAAGGGGTTCTACAGGAAAGCTGGGGAGGGACTTTTATGAGGACATGTAGTGATAGAATAAGGAGTGATGGCTTTAAACTGAAAGAGGGTAGATTTAGATTAGATATGAGGAAGAAATTTTTCACTGTGAGGGTGGTGAGACAGTGGAAGAGGTTGTCCAAGGAAGCTGTGGGTGCCCTACCCCTGGAAGTATTAAAGATTAGGTTAGACAGGGCTGTGAGCAACCTGATCTAGTGGGAGGTGTCCCTGCCCATGGCAGGAGGGTTGGAACTGGATGACCTCTAAGGTCCTTTCCAACCCACACCATTCCATGATTAAATATCAGTGTGTGTTGGAGGAGCCAGAGCCTGCAGAGTTATACAAAACATGGGATCTGAAAACACTCTCAAGTTTGTCTGGAGACTTGAGAAAATACCACTTTGTCGACCTGGTGTTTGTGCTTGATAGTTCTGCCCTACTGACACTGAAATAGCTCTTGCTGGGTGTGCAGAAGGGAATTCAACTTCAGGCTTCTGGACACAGCCTCGAGTCTCCAAATTCAAAGGCAAGTGGGTAGGTAACATGGGACTGCAAATTTCAATTTCCAAGTTCTTCACATGAGTGTTATTTTTCCACTAATATCTGGGAAAAAGAGTTGACCCCTATTTTGCTTAAACAGGCATCTTCTATTCCACGCTGCAATTTTTTGTCCATGTTGATATTCAGTTTTAAACTACCTTGGGAATTGAATGCATAGGTTAGAGTGAGGTTATTTCTTACTAAGCTTTTAATTGGTCACTGATTCATCTGAACACACAAGCTGATGTACTCCCTGTGGATTGCTGACTTGTTCAACTGAACCTTATGTCCTTCAAGGAACAGCTCCTGATCAGACTGCAAACACCTCTGGCCACCTTGTGCTCTGGGGTCTTGCTAATTGCTGCCCCTTGATAATGGGTAGAAACCTTGCTTGTTTGTCTGTCAACACCTCTCCCCAAACACGATTGGGTTGGCTACATGTTTTTGAGGAGAGGGGTGACAGATAGTGGGGAAGCAGATGGTTTGTAGAAAGAAGCTGTCACCATCTGGGATTAGATAGTAAATTTGAAGCACTCCTTTACAAGACAATCTCCTGGGACCTGAAATACCTTAACAGATCATACCCATCTTCCCTTCCTCTGCAGCTCTTCTGGAGGAGAAACAGGCTGGATTTATGCTAGCAATGTTTTCTTTATAAACAAAATATTTAACTAAAATTGTTGTAATTGCTGCATATCTTTATCTTGAGTTGGGAGGGGGGAGGCTTGTTCTGGTGCCTCCCTCCCATTCTGCATCTGACTCTAATTTAAGCACCTATCCCTCAACCCCGCCCATCCAACTGTGGGCTTCTCTCAAAAGCTGCTTTAGCCTGCTGCCAAGTGTAAGTCTACTGTGATATGAGTATCAAGTATGGGCTGAAGGGCAAAAGGAAGTTTTTGCAACCTGCACCACTTCAAATTAAAGTGGTGAAACACTGGTCCAGGTCACCCAGAGAGGTGGTTGATGCCTCATCCCTGGGAATATTGCAGGTCAGGTTGGATGGGGCTCTGAGCAACCTGCTCTAGTTGTAGATGTCCCTGATCAATGCAAGAGGCTTGGACTTGATGATCTTTAAAGATGTCTTCCAACCCAAAGTGTTCCATGATTCTATAGTTACAAAGCCTTTTGGTGGCACACACACTAGGTGGCTTCCTAGTGACTCAGTCTACACAGGAATTTGGGACCTATTTGTCCCGTAACAAAACATGCTTGAATTGTAGGTCTCTGTTTTGCTCCATCCAAAAGGAATCTAGTTCCAAACCCAGGGCAAGCAAGTGCATCAGTAGAGGGTTTGCAGCAGAGTTTAAGTTTTTCATTTAGTTCATTGCAACAAACATAGCTCAGAGTTAAACTTCACTGTCAGTGACACAAAGTTTATTATGTGAGGAGCTAAACATAAATAGACTCTTCAACCTGATGTTGAACTTTGCAACTTAAAACATTTGGGGAAGATTTTTAAAAAAACAACAATCTTCTGTCCTATGAGAAGTTGTCTTCCAAAAACAGCCATTCCTACCTTGTCATCCTTGAATTACTCTGTGGTGGCATAAATTCCTTCTCCCTTGGGGAATAGTATTAGTGATACCTTCTGGAAGGATTTTAAATCTCCAAGCAGTTATAAATAAATCTTCTAAGCCTTGGATTTCTTTAAGTGATATGTTGAAACTCTTGATGTAAGCAGTGTGCTGGACAAAGTAAATCAGCCACAGGCATTAGGCTCATTTCTGTGATAGTCACAGGCTGGCAGAATAACTTAGGGTATATCGTTGGATGTTATCTCATCCTTTTCCCAAAAAAAAGATGTCTTCAAAATTGCATTAGGTTGCTCAGTGAGTTTGAACAGCTTCCAAGGATTCCACAGCTGCTGGACAGGCTCTTCCTTGTGACTGTCTTTATTGCAAAGAAATTTTTCATTTTAACAAAGGCTGGAGAGGGTACAGCAAAGGGCTGTGAAGATGATTAAGGAACTAGAATATCTTTCTTATGAAGAAAGACTGAGGGACTAGGGGATTTTTTGCCTAGGGAAGAGAAGACTGAGGAGGGATCTTATCAATGCTTATAAATACTTAAAGGGTGGGTGTCAGCAGGTTGGGGCCAGTCTTTTTTCAGTGATGCCCAGAGACAGGACAAGAGGTAGTGGGCTCAAACTTGAACATAGGCAGCTCTGTCCAAACATGAAGAGGAACTTCTTTACTTTGAGGGTGGCAGAGCCCTGGCCCAGGCTGTCTAGAGAGGTTGTGGAGTCTGTCTTGAGGCATTCAGAACCCTCCTGGACATGATCCTGGACAACCTGCTGTAGGTGAACCTGCTCTGGCAGGGGGATTGCACGAGTTGATCTCCAGAGATCCCTTCCAGCCCCCACCATGCTGAGATTCTGTAAAATGAGGCTTTCCCTTACTGATCCCTGTTCCTCTCAGCTCATGTCTCCAGACTGTGAAGGTTCCTTTGAATTGCAGGCACGTGGTAATCCAAGATAGCTTACATTCAAAAGGAAAAAGAAAGATAAAAGACAGTTGACGTCTTTGCCAGTTGCAAGGTGCTGCCTGAATAGTGCACAGGGGATGCTTCTGATGCACCCCTATGACCAACAACTGCCATGGAAACTGTTCAACCTTTCAGTCAGTCCCTTTTATCACAGATCACTTTCTGTATCTCCACAAGAGACCAAGTTTCCATCCCCCCTTCTTGTTCCTGAGATGCAGCATTGCTCTACCATGACCTCCTTAAGGATGTCACCATCTGGATTTAAGCTGTAAAATAACATGAGGTCTCTCAATGCTTTTTTTTACAGCCATCTTGCAAATCATTTAAGAGGCGATGAATCACTGTCAGGAAGCTCGGGGTGATCCAGCACAGATGGAGCTGCAACCCCAGGGACCAGTTGAGCAGGGATGGGTTGGTGTCTGAACCTGAGCTTACGTGGGTCTCCTGAACTCACAGCCAGAGGATGTGGTGGGGACCTCAGGGGAGACTGGTCCAGGAATTCAAGTCTATAGGTTCTCTCAGGGCCTTGCCGAGCTGTAGACGTGCACATGATGTGGTTAAGCAGACAATGGAAATTTTGTTATTGCACAAATCCTTTGGGGTGCTTCCAGAACACTGATTCAACTTTCCCACTTCTCATGGAGGTAGTAAAATGACAAATCTCAGTGGTTTCAAAGACCCTGCAGCCCTTCTCCATAAGCCTTGTTCAGTTCTGGGGTGCCCCAGGTACTCAGAAGGGTTCTTTCTTGACTGTTAAAGATACAGGGGTGGTATGGGTGGCACATGGGACATATTAGCTTGCATGGGAACTGTGGGAAAGTGTCCTTGGTGGGAATGGTTTCATTTTGCCCAGCCCAGCCCAAAACAGATCATCAGCGTGTCCAAATTCTTAAAAAGAAAACTTTGGGGTGCCTAATTGATGAAGGCACAGATCCTCATGGTCATAACCTCATGAGAGCACCAGCTCTCTTCCAAGAGGTGAAGAATGAGCTGCTTTCCCACAGTGATTTGCTGACGAAGGCAAAAGCTTCTGTCAGGGCATGTGATGCTTTCTAAATGTCAGAGATGTTAATGCCTCCAAGAAGAACTCATGAGCAGGGGACTGCTTCCACACCATCTGCAGAGCTTTCACTCCCTTCCTCCCAAGCCCAGAGGAGAGATGCCAAAAGGAACGTACACCAGATTCACAGCCCCTGCAATGTAAACACTTGTCACACAGCACAGAGCAGTGAAATACAGTCAAGGGCTCTGGGCTCTGTTTGTTTACTCTGGGGCCACATGCCAAGCAGTTCAATAACACTGAGGAACCCAAACCATCAGCTATATAAACCCAGCATGACCTACTGCTGGACTTGCTCTTCCAAAGGTAGAGAACAGCTGAACTCCTGAACTCATCTACATGAGCATGTTCTCAATAATTTTAATTATTTTTTCCCATTGGACCAAATTGAATTTTCTGGTTTAAAAGGAATCTAGAAACAGCACCTGAAATTATTGGTTTGGAAAAAAAAAAAATCAACTCAGTGATTAAACCAGGTTGGTGATGAAAATTCTGAATTTTGTGAATGAAGCAAAACCTTCCTATAGACAGTCCAAAATGGACTGTTTGTCAGACTTCCAGCTGCATTTCATCAAATAGCAGATTTTTCAAGGGAACTACAGTTCCTCTGATAGAATAAGATGATCTCACAGTGTTTAATTCCTGGGTGCAAAACCCACAAGGGTTTCTCTCTTTGCCCTACAATACTTTAAGCAAGTGTCAAGTCCAGGCATGTTATTCATTAATTATCTCCTCTCTTCTTGTCTGGATTGTAGACAATTCTAGAAATGCTGTTGTGCTTGTGCTGTCGTAGGTCTCATGACGTCTGGGGTGCAGGTCTTGGCTCCCAGGCTGATGTTCAGTTCTCATGTTGGGTTGTTCCAAAATTCCACAGCCTACAATTAGTAGCATACAATTAAACTCTTGAGAAATAAGAAAAGATAAAATGAGGGCCATAGAGTCAAAGGACAAGTGAGAAGAATCCCATATTTTTATCCCTTCATATCCTGCCACACAAATGGAGACACTTTAAAAAATATTGCTTGTTTCCAATAAGAAAAACTGACAATAGCTGGAGTCTCAAGTCTTCCTTCACGTGTATTTTGAGGTATCTTCCCCAGTTGAGAAGATTTGATTGATTTTTTCCTTGCACCCTCTGGTGGCAATAAGTACAACTCTATTCAGTAGTGATTGGCAGCTCGACAAGAGGGTCCTCTGGTATAACTGATGTTATCAGACCACTATCTTCCTATCTATGGCCTTACACACTGCAGGGGGGGTTTAGAACTAGAGCTAGGATCAAGGAGAGATAAATGCAAGACTAAATCCACAGGCTTAAATTCCATGTGTCCCCATCTCCTTTAGAATCAGATTTGGGAAGCCAGTGAATCACAAACAAGGTGCTAAAATATAATCAAGATGTGACTTTGCCTCTCCAGTTTTTCTATGGAAAAGACTGGGAAGTGAAGTTGCTTCAACTTCAGAGCTTGTTGTGCAGCCTCTGCTCAGAAGGAATTTTTTCCCTGCCTCCAGTGGGATATATTTTTTTCTTTGCTTTGAGAAAGGAATGCAATTGATTTGCAGCTTTAAACAAACCCTGCACATACATACCAAGTGTGATTCACTCGATGTGAGTCCTCACTGTTGGCTGCTCTGCCAATAACAATGAATAAATATATACACCTTTTATGTAACGTTTTGCTGAAATATTTGTAGTTGATGCAAGTGACAGCCTGGAGTGACTTGGCACATCAGGCAGCTGTTAACAAACTTTCTCTATGATCAGCTGCAAGTAGAGACAGAAAATATTGTGCTAGACCTGGGTAAAGCCCAGGGGGGTTGAAAGGCAGATTTGCCTTTGCAACACAGTGTTCAGCAGGGCTTAACTTAATCCCTTATTGGATTGTGTAACCCAGCCTGGGCTTCACTGCAGCCAAGCACTCTATGTGCCCTACCTACTTTTTGTGTAGTCAGCAATTGCTGCCAGTGTTGCTGATCTTCATCCAGGCTTCCATCCATGCACATGCCAGAGCAGCATCACTTTGGCCTTGGGTTATCCTCACCAGGTATCAACCCTTCTCAGACACCACCAGGATGATGGCAAATGGGAAGGATGGGCTGGGTTTGTTGTGGATTGCTTGTTCTGGTCTCCATGGTTTGGTCTCTTGGCTGGACGTGGTGTC
Source organism: Brachypteracias leptosomus (assembly GCA_013401335.1). Lineage (NCBI taxonomy): Eukaryota > Metazoa > Chordata > Aves > Coraciiformes > Brachypteraciidae > Brachypteracias > Brachypteracias leptosomus. The sequence continues at coordinate 137,877 of VYZX01017294.1, read as the reverse complement.
CAAATTCTCTCCAGCTGGAGCACCTCTCCTACGAGGATAGACTGAGAGAGTTGGGATTGTTCAGTTTGGAGAAGAGAAGGCTCTTCTCCAGGGGACTTTATTGTGGCCTTCCAGTATCTTAAGGGGGCCTACAAGAAAGCTGGGGAGGGACTTTTTAGGATGTAGTAGTAGGACTGGGGGGAATGGGTCAAAACTAGAGGTGGGGAGATTCTGATTAGACATTAGGAAGAAGTTCTTGCCCATGAGGGTGGGGAGACACTGGCACAGGCTGCCCAGAGAGGTGCTGGAAGCCCCATCCCTGGAATGGCTGGGGCTGTGAGTAACCTGATGTAGTGGGAGGTGTCCCTGCCCATGGCAGGGGGGTTGGAACTAGATGATCTTTAAGGTCCCTTCTAACTCTGACAATTCTATGATTCTATAATTGGTTATCCTTATTAAAGTGACCTAGAGCAGCTTCGAATTCCTTCATTAAACTGTTTGACTTCCCTTGTAAAGAAAGGTTACACATAGAGTCACAGATCATAGAAGACTTTGGGTTGGAAGGAACCTTTAAAGCTCATCTAGTCCTCCCCCTCTGCAGTGAGAATCTGCCTTTATTGTTCCCACTTTTGGTTTATTCCTAGTTTCCTAGTAGAACTTCTACCAGGCAGAGCAGACATCAATCCTTCCACTGCGACTTGAGAAACGCTTAATTTGCTCCTGTGTGAACATCTCTGAAGCAGAAGGGTTTATTGCCCTCATTAAGGGAACAGGCAGACTTGAAAGATAAAAACATATGGAGTTTCTGTGTTATTGCAACAAAAACGCAGGGAGCTGTGAATTTCTTTTCACATACATCAGGGGATTTCTACTGTTCAGTTTTCAGCTTAATTTTTGCCAGAATAACATCTTCAGGATTTTATTCCTCTAACAAAAGATGGACTGTCAGAAGGAGAAATTTGGCTGTTTTTCTCCTTTCAGAGAAACAGCTTTGCAAAACAGCTGGAAGATGTCTGAAGTAGTATGTTTCTACTTCTTTACATACAGAAATATAGACATTAAGTTTTAGTTTTGCCCTCATAGATTTACGGAACAAAAAAGTGAAATTGTACGTGATAAAATGTCCTCACTATCTTTTTGAAAAAAAGAAATCCATCACTGCAAAAGTATTGAATATCCCAAAATTCTGTAGGTTTTCTTCAGTCCAAAGTTAGAAATTGCAATAGTATTTATTATATTTAATGAAATCCAATACTTGTACTCAGAAGATACAAAATTGATTTTCCTTCTGTTGGACCAACTTAAGACACTTAAGCTGGAGTTTTTTGCAACCACTGCCTGCCATGTGGCAGAATTCTTGTGTGAAGCTCCAACACTTTCCTATAACAAAATCACACCTCGTGAGGCTCCCTCCTTCTTTGCAAGCTGGAAAGATGCAGCTGCTGCCTTCACAGAAGGTACATAAGAACTAGGGCATCCAAGGAGGAGAAGGAAATGTTATGGACACTAAATATTTTGTGGGAGAACTCTGACTCTGTTGCTGCTCCGTCCCTGGAGTCATTCCAGGTCAGGCTTGCTGGGGCTCTGAGCAGCCTGCCCTAGGTAGACATGTCCCTACTTGTGTAGGGAGGTTGGACCAGATGACCTCTGGAGGTCCCTTCCAGCCTAAAACATTCTATGATTCTATGTTTCACACACTGCCTATGCAGTGGACAAGACATTGCTTTTCCAATCAGTTGTTCTTTGTTCTTTATTGGATGCCCAAGATCAAGGGTATAAAAATATCAACCACTGATCCTAAGGTAGATTAGCTGCTACTCCCTGGTGGAGCTGTGCTTTGAACACATATATTATTGTAGAAATGTCAAATACTAAAAAAATCAGGCTTCTCTTTTCAGGCTAGGTCTAGAAAATGATCTGGGTTTATATATGTATATTTTATTTTTGTATCACACTCTAACTGTGAACCCCATAGAAATACTCATACAGATATGGACACATTTGCATCAATTAAATCAATTAAAAGTTGTGTGAAGGCAAAAAACATTAGTTAGCTAGATGTGGTGGACAGTAGGGCACAGAAATTCCTTTCTGACCATCCCAATGAGGTAAGAAGTTGTTCCTCTAAACACAGAATCACAGAATGTCAGGGATTGGAAGGGACCTCGAAAGATCATCTAGTCCAATCCCCCTACCACAGCAGGATCACCCAGAGCAAGTTGCACAGGAACACATCCAGGCAGGTTTTAAACGTCTCCAGAGAAGGAGACTCCACAACCTCCCTGGGCAGCCTCTTCCAGTGTCTGTCACCCTCACCATGAAGAAATTTTTTCTCATATTTATGTGGAACCTCCTCTGTTCCAGCTTACACCCATTGCCCCATGTCCTATCATTAGACACCACTGAGCAGAGCCTGGCTCCATCCTCCTGACACTCTCCCTTAATGTATTTATAAACATTAATAAGGTCACCCCTCAGTCTCCTTTTTTCCAAGCTAAAGAGCCCCAGCTCCCTCAGCCTTTCCTCACCAGGGAGATGTTCCACTCCCTTCAGCATCTCTGTGGCTCTGTGCTGGACTCTCTCCAGCAGTTCCGTGTCCTTCTTGACCTGAGGGGCCCAGAACTGGACACAATATTCCAGCTGGGGTCTCAGCAGGGCAGAGTAGAGGGGCAGGAGAACCTCTCTCCACCTACTAACCACACCCATTCTAATCCCCCCCCGGATGCCATTGGCCTTCTTGGCCACAAGGGCACATTGCTGGCTCATGGTCACCCTGCTGTCCACCAGGACCCCCAGGTCCCTCTCTCCTAGGCTGCTCTCCAACAGCTTAGTCCCCAACCTATACTGGTACCTGGAACCCCATAACAACTTCTATACATCCCCAAAATTCTCCATTCCAACTCCAAATCCTCTTTTTCCTAGCATTCCATAACAAATCCCATACTTGTGTGGCAATAACACCTGTTAGCTTGTGCAGCAGGCTGGAGAAAGAGTTTCCTTGGTGGACTGGCCGTGGTGGGTTTCAGAAGAAGGACAATGGTCCAACCTCTCTCCTTTGGTGGTCGTGGGAGTTGCTGGTTTGGCACAGCCAATTCTTCCCAGCATTAGTGGGTGTCCCCACCCAGCAACCCTCCCCTGGTCCTTGCAGGGCTTTTGTTTAGCTTGACTCACCTCCACTCAGGTAGTACACAAAATAGCCCATGAATAAATAGCCATTCATTAAAGGATGTATTTGCTCTGCATGAGAGTTGTAAACATTGCTAAAAATCATTTTCCTAATGCATATGCAGAGGAGGGTGGAATAAAGGTTTCCTGGACACATCTTAATGTTGCTTATTACTGATATTTTTTTCTATATCCCCCACTGAACATGAAAATTTTCTCCTGATGCTCAAGCACTGAGGACTCCTTATTATGTTTTTTCACCTGTTTCATAAATACAAGCAATTTTTCCCTATTTCAGAAGGTTTTTTTAGCTCTCAGGGAGGGGAGGGGTGGTTTTTTTGAAGCAGGAAGGAACCTGGAAGGCTATTGAATGAGAGGTATTCAAAGGCATTACTTTTAATAAGTGGATAATCTGATATATGCTTGAATCCTAAAAACAGAATAAAGTGGTAGTTCAACACTAAACTTCAGCAATATAGTTAAAAAAAATGCCATTATTGTTGCATGTATAATTATATCACTGAACTGGCAGGAGTGTTGTGAGCAGTGGAAGAAGTGGGCAAAAGATATATAAAAAAATCAGTAAGATTTAAGTATAAAGAAATGCTGCTGACAGCCTTGACTGACTCCTGGCAGACATTCCACATGTCACTTGGCTGTCAGGAGAGACATGGAGACCTCTTTCTACAGGGCTCTGTTCATGTCCTGTCACATAGAAACAGATTTTCCCACAATGTGTTCCTCAAAAGAAAAAAAAAAAAAAAAAAAAAAAAACCAAAAAACCANAAAAAAAAAAAGAAAACCAACCCAAAAAACCCAAGCACACCCTGATAAACTTTTTTCCCAGTTGCTAAAGAGCATGCAAGGTTTTCACCAAGCCCCAAAATCAATAAAACTACGAAGAATTTGACAAAACATTGTGTTCCATTAGGCCAGCTAGGACACCTTTCATATTTTCCTACTCTCAGACTCGTTTCTTCTCATTTTGCCCAAACTGTTGTAGTTATTTCTCCTTGTCCTCCTGTAAAAGTGCCTATATTTGGCATCCAAGGAGGCAGTAAGTTGCTCAGCTCTCAGCAGTGGCAATCTTTTTAATAATATGCAATGTTCACTGCAGAAGGTGTTAGGAGGGACTGCATAGTTATGTATTTAACTGTTGTGAGCACAAGAAATTATTTAGGCTTCATATGCTGGGTCCTTTTCACAAATACTTATTTGTGAGACCTCCTGATAGGGAGAAACATGCCTGAACTTTCAGGTTTTTTATGCTATTATTTCTTTTCACTGTTTATGCAGTTGAGCAAGTGGAACAGAAGTCAAGTGCTGGCAAGTTAAACTTTTGTTTCCAGTAGTGATGGATGGAGCACTTAACCTTTCAGCATTAATGTGCTTCACCCTGGACAGACTGCCTTGTAACAGGGCTTCTGGGTGTTTTATTTGGTTGAGGAAACATCAGGTTAGACAGTAGGTTTATGCTCTTCAGAAAATGTTACTTGGCTGGGCCCCTCAGTTCAAGAAGGACACGGAACTGCTGGAGAGAGTCCAGCACAGAGCCACAGAGATGCTGAAGGGAGTGGAACATCTCCCTGGTGAGGAAAGGCTGAGGGAGCTGGGGCTCTTTAGCTTGGAAAAAAGGAGACTGAGGGGTGACCTCATTAATGTTTGTAAATATGTAAAGGGAGAGTGTCAGGAGCATGGAGCCAGGCTCTTCTCAGTAATGCCCAATGATAGGACAAGGGGCAACGGGTGCAAGCTGGAGCATAGGAGGTTCCACAAAAATATAAGGAAAAACTTTTTCATGGTGAGGGTGACAGACACTGGAAGAGGCTGCCCAGGGAGGTTGTGGAGTCTCCTTCTCTGGAGACATTTTAAACCCACCTGGGCACATTCCTGTGTGACCTGCTCTAGGTGATCCTGCTCTGGCAGGGGTGTTGGACTAGATGATCTTTCGAGGTCCCTTCCAACCCCTAACGTTCTGTGATTCTGTGATTCTATGGTCTTTATGTCAGAGCAGAGACCATAGGATAGTTCAGGTTGGGAGGGACGTTGGGATGTCACTGATCCAACCTCCTTCTCAATCAGCATCAATGCTGCATTCAGACCAGGCTGTTCAGGACTTTATCCAATGTGACCTTTAAAGGTCACAACACTTTTGAGAAACAGCTTTTTTTACATTAATTTCTGATTGCAAGTATCATACCATGGACATTACTAACCTTTATTAACACATTAAAAACAACCCTGAGGTCACACAGGTACATATTGCTTCAGCAAGTCAATGATAGTGAGAAATATAAATCATTGTTATTTTCCTTCTTAAAGCTTTATTCATCAAGAATTTAAATGGGATTAACTTATCTGGATTCCCAAAAAAAGATTATTTGTTGGTTTTACTCAGCAGGGTTTTAATACATTTATTTCTCTTCCACTAACGTTTCTGTGTGAAACTGCTGGGATCAAAAGTAAATATTTTCTCAATAAAATCTGACGGGTCATGTCTGAACTGGTGAATAAATATTCAATACTAGAACTGATGGAACAAGAATATATTCTTGCCTTTTGGAAAAATGAGCTGGACTTGTTCATTAATTTAATTTTGCCTCCAATGACATCTATAAATAGAAAGCTCTTCAGACAAATGAGCTTGTATAGGAAACTTTAGCTACATTGCAAAACGTCAGTGTGAGCTCCTTGATTAGATAGCAAAAGATTCATTAAGTACAGTTGCAGTGTAATCCTAAAAGGGCTAATTACTACCCTACAGGATTTGGGTTTTTGCATGAGCTGAGGAGCTTATTCAATACCCCTAAAGGGTTTTGGGCTGTTTTTATGATGAGTTTGTGTATGTTTACAGGATGCTGCCTAGTAGTCAGGCTTATTTTTCTCTGCTATTTCTTTAGGCATTGGGTTGCTCAAGTCAGTTTTGCAAGGTCAGTTTCTCTCCCTTCTTTTCACAGAGGGCAGGGAAAAAATGGTTTGATATAAAGCTGAAAAAACCCTCCCAGGTTATTGAGCCTTGTCATTCATTCTTATGATGAAACCATGGCATATAACCACGTCCATAAATACAGCAAACTTCCTCCTGGTCTGTCAAACCAGTTCAGGTGTGTGTCCCAACTCTTCTTTTAAAAAATAGTTTGGGGTTTTATTCATTCAGTTGGCAGAAAAGCTTTTCTGTTCTGGGCCAACTCATTCAGAACAAGTTTATTTTATCTGCTCTTGTACCAACATTGCCCTTAGTTTTGTTTCTTCATTCCTGGTACTTAGTCACTACATATTTCATGGCTAGTGATATATGTCATGTACTTAAAATTAATGATAGGACTTTTTGGCTTTCACTTAGTATGTACATTTTATAGCCTCAAATCTAATCTAGAAAGTGTTTTTTTTAAAGTTTGGTGGGACAAATTGCTCTGTAGAAATATCCTCATATTCTCCTGGCCTTACTGGTGACAAAAGATGCTTATTTTGCTCAGATAACTTCAACTTGCATGTAAATATGTAAAAACAAGTGAAAGGACCTTTATCCTTAACAAACCAAACTTCTTTGACTGCCTTTGTCAGATAATGAATGCTTTGCTGAATGCAGAGAACATGAAATGGAGCTCAGTACTTCAGGTCTCATCATGGAGCAAGAGCTCCACTTTTCTGAGGGTATTTCTACTAATTCATGTTTCTATAGCAGTGTGACTGACTAGAAATATGCACCAATTCTTCATCCCTTAGACTACCTTTCAAGTGTTTGTGTGCCTTCCCAAGCCACCTCCAGTACAGAAAGACATCCAGATGCTCAATGATGAGGAGAAAACTCTCACTAGGCTAGAGCAGCTGTGGGGTTGCTCCAAACAATACCTTCCAGTGGGGCCACTGCAGGTTTAAAGTTAAAATATTTTCATTATCCTCTTTGCTTTGTACTTGTAGGGGCTTCTGAAAATCTAAAACCATAAAAAACTTTTTTTTATAAAAAACTCAGAAGTCCACACTGGACCCCAGTGTGCACACAACCATTGGCTCCCATGCAGTTTGGGAACCCCTAAAAGCAAAGGCCTGGTTGTGCTTAAAGTCTTCTTCATGCATTATTTAAAGGGATATTAGAGAAAGGCCGTGAAGACCTTGATAATGACTTTGCCATATGCATGTTTTTTCTTGTCTCTTGAGTAGGTTGTAAGGATACCCAGGCAATAAGCACTTTCAAACATAGGTCATTCGACCACACCAAAGTGTGGAACTATCTCCTGATAGATAGCTTTTATTGCTTCCTTACACACCCAAAAGTTTTATAGTTTTCATTGCTTCCTTCCACACCCAAAAGTTTTGTGACCAGTGCTGACTGCCTAAACACAATGAGATCCCACCTCTACAACCTCTTCTCCTGAGCACACGACCTCCAGGTAGACATCAGCAAAGCAGTTCCAACAGCAAAGGTTCTCACAAAGTCATTGTTCTTTCTGCGTCTTCCAAAACCCCAAAATAACCCCCTGAACCAAAAATAGTTCCTCCCACCCACCTATGCTCCCCTCAAAAATAAAAAAGAGTAAAAGAAAAGGTGAAAGTCTATGGGAGCAGAGGTTAGCTAAATTATACTGTCCTCCCAAAGTAGTAGCAAGGCTTCATAAAAGAGAGGATGAGAGAGAATAATTTTAGTCAGAAGTTCAACCTTCCAGGCTAGTCAGCAGCATGTTTAATACAAAACCTTCTTATTCACCCCTGACATCTCTAGGAAATAAAACATGCAGCTCCCTATGAAGAATTCTGAAGCAAGTCTGTAAAGGAAGTAGGTTGATTATGGAGGTGATCCCACGTTGTTCATCAGGGCAGAGGAAAGGATCATGGTAGGATCACATTAAGTTCTGTGTCAAAAGTGACAGTGCAGGGTAGGAATAGCAAATATGCAGGCAATCAAACTCAGAGGACATTGTCATGTATGTTTCTTAAGAACATTATAATAGTTCTTAGGAAATAATACATTTTTTATTTAGAAGAAGATGATTATTCTTCCTTCCAGCATTACTCAAAGGAGAAGTCAATGTAAACTAGAAATTCTCCTGCTAATTATTCTCCCCTTACAAGAAAGGTGTGAAAAACTAAAAAGCCAATGTAAGCACACAAAAATAAGGTGTATTCAAAGCAAGGGGTTTGTGTGATGCTTTTGTGTTGGTTGGGTGTTTAAAAAATGAAGGTGCTCACCAGGCTAAACTTTGAAATGACAGGAATCAGTAGATCTCCTCAAGTAAAGAGCTGGTTGTATAAAACCCAGAGCTTCAGCTGGTGCTACCTCATCCATTTGAGAGCCTCACTGCTCAGAAGACATATATTTACACTGAATAAACACAGGTCCGTGGTCAAGAGTATTGAGTTCTTAATGCAATTGAGCACAGCAGTGAATGGGAATAGATATTGGCGTGGAGCAAAATCAGCCAATTCTTCTTCTGACACAAAACAAAAGTGTCAGGATGAAAATGATGTGTTACGTTCGGGAGAAGAGTGGACTGCTTTGATTTTCCTCTCTTGTGCTTTACTAAAATTTGGGGATCATTACACCATTCATAACAGGACACAGACCAGGGATGTGATGCTAGAATTGTCTTCAGGGTGTGAGCACGGGCCAGCTCACACGTCAGAGTTGAGAAAGGTAGTGAATAGCATTAGGAAATGTGAAAAATATTGGGAAAAATATTAGTTGGTCATGTTAATAGTGTGTGATCCAGTGGAAGGCTGAAAAAAACACAGGGAGAGTAAAATCTTAGAAGTTATCCTGGTTTGAGTTAGAGCAGAACTGGTTCAGTTCAGTGATTTCACTTTTCAGCTCAGTCTCTTCTCAGTAACTGCACTTTCTGGAGTTAACAGAAGGATTTCACAGTTTCTGCTCCCAGCAGTGATAACACTCCATATTTAGAGTTCCTACCAAGGGTTGGGGTGTGCAGAAAGGCTCTTGCTTAGACTTGCTCCTGTGCAGACCAAGGTCACTGCTAAATATTGTGCAGTGAGTAAGAGGTGGCACCTGCAGGGAGAAGCAGACCAGACAGGTGACCATAAACTGACCAGCAACAGATTTCATCCCATTTACGTCATATCCATAATAAAGCTGGGTGACCATGAGGGCCAATCTCTCTCCTTCAATGGCCAGCATCCTAGGAAGACTCTGTCCATTCCACCTTTGATCCCAATCCATGTGTTTCTGAATCCCATTCCAAAATCCAGCTCCTGAATCTAATTCCCATCTGCTGCTGAGTCCAGCCTAGGACTTTCCCAGTGCCTGCTCCACAGCATCAGGGGTGATGATGATGAAATTGCCTTCAGGAGGTTGTGTTAGATGTTGGTTTTGTATGTATTTGTATATATTCTGTTTTATTATTATTATTTTCATTAAAGCTCTTTTATTTTTCTAATCTAAAAGTCTTTCTCCCTTATTCCCTTTCTCTTCCCCTTTGGGAAGGGAGAGGGGTTAATAGAGAGCATGTCACTCATCTAGTGGCCAGCCCAGCCCTAACCCTTGACAGAACTACAGAACCTCCTTAGCTTTCAACATACACAGATACATTATTGTTTCACCCTAAGATTTTTTAAAAAACACAATTAATATTTGGACTATTCCCCTATAATGTAATCACAGAATTATTTTTTTTCACAGAATTATGGGAAACATTTTGAGGGGATCAGCTAAATCTTTTATTTCACTGTAACAGCAGTGATAAAATGACCTTTTAGGGATTTGATTCTCCCTGTCAGAGTGCTCTAACCACTAGATATTTGTCCAAAAGACTGGGATACCAGAACCAGTGTGCTGGTCCTCCAATAAACACATCATAAATTCAGAGGGCTTTTCTTCCTCTTCAGTTCTTCCAGCTGCATTGTCCTGTTGCAATGTCATACTTCCAGGCTAGTGAAAAAAGGTTTTATACTAATTAAGACATTGAGGGGCTGGAGCATGTCCAAAGAAGGGCAACGAAGCTGATGAAGGGTCTAGAGAACAAGCCTTGTGAAGAGCAGGTGAGGGACCTGAGGTTGTTGAGCCTGGAGAAAAGAAGGCTCATGATAACTCACAAGAGCATCAGTAGTTTCAGGAGATCTTGGCTTGCCAGAAGCTATGGAGATACTACACTGGATCCCCCATGCTCTTGAGCATAAGGCCCTTAAGTGCCCATGGTTTTTATTTCATACTCATTGGCAATGCAGGAAAAAATGCTATTACTAGAGTCTTTTATGTAATTCCACAGGAGAAAGCTGTGGATGAATTCTAGCTGTATCTTATTGTAAATTCATCACTATACTACTGAAAAACTCAGCAAAGAAAAAGAGGACAAAAATTATTTAACAGTAGTCTAAGGTGTGTGTATAGAATATATGTATGCTAAAAATATTCTGGTATTCTGTCTTGTTCTTGTATGGTTTCGACTCGATGGGAAACTGTCATGAATTTGTTTTCTTATTAATAGAGAATGCCAGACTCTCAAAACATCTGCCAGCATCTGTTAAAGGCTTGTGTAATTACAAAGCTATATTGTGTTTGACATGTTCCTCAGTTGGGAACAGTCAGAAATAGGATGGAAAATGCTTCTTCCTTGCTGTGGGTTTTGATTTCCACTAATAAAAGTTCTTTTGTGTATGACATGCAGAAATGTTAAGAATTCAGAATAAAATATCTAATATTATAGTAAACAACAAAAAAAATCGTGTTTTTCTCATTCTTTACTGTTGTTTTAGAAAAATGTTTTTTCCAATAGCTTTCACATTTTATTTTGTTCATTGTGACATATGATACAAAATTTCACATAGACTTAATCAGGTAGATGTGACTGATCTGCTTGTGTTAACATCAAACTCCTGGACCTAGAGTCTGGACTGAATCAATGTCCACTGACTAGATTTATATATCATGGGCAAAAGGCAGCATGGCATTGAAATATTCCTCTGCAGTTTATGCCTTCCCAAATTCTTTAGCAACAGGCTAAAGAATACCAAGTATTAGAAACCTGGGAGGTGGGGCATGAAGGTCTTGTCCATAGACTGAGAGGTGAGGTGCACTGTAAGTCAATTTGTCCATATTCAGAAATCTAAATAAGGGTGATGCATCCTGCTCAACAGAGAAAAAAAGCAAACCAATAAATAAGTGTTCTTCAGCTCTCTTGGTTTATTCACTTTGGTCTTTTCTCCTTCCTCCTGTGAACTTGAACTCTGCACTCATGTCTCCTTTGGAGTAGATAGAAGCAAGAAGAAAAGAGAAAAACAACTTTATTCTAGTAATCCAGGCTTGTCTTACAACTGTTACTACATTTTTTTTGTGTGTAATTGGTTCCCAAAATGAAAACAGAGTCACCAGTTGCCCAGTTAGGAGGAAATCAATCAGTTGTCAGAATAACAGGGATAGTTTTCAAGTTGTGATGCTGTAGCACTGGCAACATAAAAGTAATTTTTTTCAGTGGGAACAAAGTTTGTTTTCCCTCATCATATAAGTCAGTGCCTGTTTAAACTGAGCTTATAGCTAAATTTGCTGTCAAAGAAGCAACCTAATTCATCTCTTATTGAGATTAGGTGGAGAGAGGTTCTCCTCACTCTCTACTCTGCCCTGGTGAGACCACATCTGGAGTACTGTGTCCAGTTCTGGGACCCTCAGGTCAAGAAGGACACGGAACTGCTGAAGAGAGTCCAGTGCAGAGCCACAAAGATGCTGAAGGGAGTGGAACATCTCCCTGGTGAGGAAAGGCTGAGGGAGCTGGGGCTCTTTAGCTTGGAAATGAGGAGATTGAGGGATGACCTCATTAATGTTTATAAATACATTAAGGGAGAGTGTCAGGAGGATGGAGCCAGGTTCTGCTCAGTGACATCCAATGATAGGGCAAGGGGCAACAGGTGTGAGCTGGAACAGAGGAGGTTCCACATAAATATGAGAAGAAACTTCTTCATGGTGAGGGTGACAGACACTGGAAGAGGCTGCCCAGGGAGGTTGTGGAGTCTCCTTCTCTGGAGACATTTAAAACCCTCCTGGATGTGTTCCTGTGTGACCTGATCTAGGTGATCCTGCTCCGGTGGGGGGATTGGACTAGATGATCTTTCGAGGTCCCTTCCAACCCTTAATGTTTTGTGATTCTGTGAGATAACGTCTTCTGTCATCATATAGTTGCCATTGCTGTGGTGGTGGAGTCTGTCTGGAGGGTATTTGTAACTTTTACCTACTTCAGTGCAAAACCCCCATATTTTTCCAAGCACCTACTGGCTTATTATTCCTTTCTGCTGCACAAAACCATAGGAATAAAGTTCTGGAAGAGATATCAAGAGCACATACAGTGTGAACATACCTAACACAACTTCAAGGGAGTATTTTTTTTTGAAAATTAATTGAAGCCCATGGGCTTATAGTCCCTTCAGCAAGACTTGCCAGCAAGTACTTGGGTACCTAAGGATGTGAGCAGTCACGAACAGATAGACCCTTCTTATGCTTGCCTAAGGACAACTTTGGTCTCTCTCTGCTTTTTCTAACAACTTCAAAGGCACGTAACCCATCATGCTGAAGTGTTGAGTCCTGAGTCCTGGGCCCCAAGTTGGAGTTGACCTGTGGATGAGTCACAACCCAGCAGAACATTTTGTTTTCCCTATTGGCTTCAGGTTCCAGAGGCAGAACCTGGCCCACCTGTGTCTCTGTGGCTCCGCCCTCACCCAGGTGATTGTGGTTGGGGTGGTGGGTGAGGCCAGGACTATATCAACCAGGAGCTGATCAGTTAGAGGAGTTTCCTGTTGGTTGTATCTTCTTTTGGGGCTGGTTGCATCTTGCTGAGCTCTCTCAGTGGTGTCCTTCCACATGAAGGGCCTCGGAGGAGCCATCTCTGTCTGTTGTGTCCAGCAGGCGATGCTGGCACCACAGTGGGCAGTGGAGGAGCTGGGCCCACAGGAACCTATGGCAGGATTGGTTGAAGGAAGACTTCTGAGGGGATGAAGAAGGGGACTTCTTCAGCATTGGCCTGTGTGATCAGGAACTGGTGGCAGCATGAAATGATGATGGCTGAACCAGCACAACATAGGACCATGGACCTAGTACCCTGTCTCACCTGGCCAGCATCACCATGAGGTGAGATTGGGTTGAAGCTTGCTAATCCTGGGACATTACTTAATGGGTCCTGGCACTGCTGGCTGCCAGGTGTAACCTGCAGACTGGCTGCCCTTGGGGACAGCATAGGTACACGAGGCTGGGAGCACAAATCATCCCAGGCTTGAAGAAAATCATGACCTGCCTCCCCCTATGGGTGGCCTTATGAAGTACATGACTTCCAGTGAGTTGTGGATGCTCCCTCACTGGAGGTGTTCAAGGCCAGGTTGGATGGGGCTTTGAGTAACCTGCTCTAGTGGGAGGTGTCCCTGCCCATGGCAGGGGGGTTGGAACTAGATGATCTTTAAGGTCCCTTCCAACCCAAACCATTCTATGATATGATTCTCAAGTTACATGCTGCTGAGTCAGGGTTCTGATAGGCTGCTCTGGATTGAAACAGCCATGCTCATGTTAGACTTGCCTCCGAGCAGATGGGTAAGAGGTGTTGTGAACAGTGTGTTTATCTGATCATCTGAAGTAAAAAAAAATATATACTGCAGTAAAACCAGATATCTGCCATTCAGGGATCCAAAACACTCATTTTGCAAATGAATTGTCCAAACTTTTTTTTTTTTTCCACCAATGGCTCCCATAGGAAAAGTACCCCAAGCTATCTTTGTAAACTGTTCCCACACACACAACAACAAACAACTAACAAGCCTGTTAATAATTTCCTTTCCAAAAAGTGTAACTGAGCCTTTCTGGGACAAGTCAACTGCTGTTGAAAAGGGCTCAGGGGAATGTTTAAAAATGTTCAGTTGAGAGCTGTTTCAAGGGGCCAATGGCTGCCTTGACAGCTGGAATGTGCAGGAAATTTGGTTTACCAAAAACATCCAAGACCTTCTTGACCTTCTGGGGTTGAGTACTCACTGGTAGCTACTCCAAGGGTAGTTTCAATATTTAAAGAGTTCCCTTCACCTTGCTCAACCAACTGGCAAAATTTGGAACACCATGCCAGGAGGACAAGTTAATGGTGAATAGTACCAGGGGGGATGACAAAATAAGCCTGTAACAAGCAAAGCAGTTTTTGACGAGAAAGATTACAGCAGAATTTTGGGTCTTGAATTAGTTTGATTTTAACAGGCTGATAGGTGAGGATGTGTTCCATCTTTGGGATAAAAAATCCATCCAACTGGATTTTATAGTGGTGGCAAAAAATCAGGGGAAACTAACCACAGAGGGAACCCCCATTCACAGCTACCATTTTAAGGAACAGCCTCATCTTCAATACCACTAGTTGTCATTAATGAAAAGAAACTGTTTGCCATAGGAATTAAAATTGCATGCCCAGACAACAGTATAGGATCCACAAAGATGACTACAACCTGGGTCTATGGAGGAAGTGGCCAAATACCAGCATAAACATGTGTTCTCCTTCTGTAGGATAGGCAGTGAAGCTCAATGGAGATACTTTCCATAGCTGAAGTCATAGATAATAGTAGAACCTTCAAGATCTCTCTTCAAGAGATCTGAGAAGAAATTCTGGTAAACTATGGACCAAATTATAAATTGCAGCAAACCCAGAAACCCAGTAAACTCTTCTCTGTAATGAAGAAAGTTACGTAGAGACAGGAGGAGGTGGAAAGAAAGCTCATAACAAAACACTGTTTGAGAGGTTGGGCTGTTGGTGACAAGGCTACAGCCCAGATTGTGACTTATAAACAGCTCTGAAAATACCCCCTGGTACTGTGTAACCAACTAGAAAGTACTTAATGTAAGTACTTAATGAAAGACCAAAAGCCACCAAGTAAACATGGCACAGGACAAGAAAATAGAGGACAACACACTTTCTACAACACTTGTGTATTTTCTACTTGAGCCATAGTTTATAGGTGGTACCTTTGCAATGAAATCCTAGGAGCTGAACAAGAGCCAGGGCTCAAAGGTGGTGTTGGAAATACCAGGTGAGGATGTGGAGTTGATGCTGCCTCATGCATCATGTCATACATTTCACCTGTTCTCCATAAGCCTGTGTATCTCCTATGCCAATCTCCTGGTGATATTCAGATCTGAGGTGGTTCTTATTTCTTGATGAGCGGTCAAAACATCCATCCACTTTTCTAATATCTGCTGTTTAGGCACTGAAGGCAACCCTGGAGCACATACATATGCAGCTGGCAACTTTTCACCAGATCCTCAAATACATGCTCAGCCTTGTCTTCTAATCCTTCACACTTCTCCTCTCCACACCTTCTGGCTCCTTGGCTAGTGAAAGCAGCTGAACCACTTGGGACAGAGCAAATGCTAAGGAGAAAATTGTTGCCTTATCACATACATCAATTTTCACATGGCCTAAAATCCCCAAGTCTGATGTTTTCCATTAGCTGGACATTTATGAAGGCATTGAGTTAAACAGCAGGAAATGCCACGTATGGGACTTGTGTGGAATTGGAGCCCTATTCGGATGGCACATTCCCTGACCTTGTGCTCCACTGTCCCCTACCATTGATCCCTTCACTGTGTTCTTGAGTGCTCAAGTGTGAGCTTTCTCACATGGCTTCTTTCAGAAGATTTTCCAAGGTGAGTTCTCACAGCTGATGCTCCTGCCCAGACAAAATCCCTTAAGAGACAGAACCACTCTGCAAGCAGCTGTCTTAGAAATTTATTTGCTGGCTTGCTTCTCCTGTAAGAATTCTTGTACTCGTTCAATAAAGCCAGATGACATGTCTACTACACTACCACCAGGGATGGTGGACATTCTTCAGTACTGACAGGTTAACGTGACTTCAGTAGCTCAGACATCTTGAGAAGAAAAAGAATACTCTCCATACTCAATTCCCCTCTTGTCATTGCATGTGATGAATTTAGTTTCTCTGACTAAAGACTACTTGCATTACTTACATGAGTTCAACCACTTAGATGCAACATGGAATCTTTCCAATGTATCTGCCACAAAGACTATATTTGAATGTCATGAGATAAAAATAAGCACAATGGTTTATTCTAGGCCTGTGTTTAGAGAGCTACGGCTGAGATTAATTTAGTAAAGTGGTCTGGAAACAAATCATCTGCCTTAACTGCTACTTCAACCTGCTCACCAGCACTTCTTCTAGCCTAGTAGAGACATATGAATGGAGAAGTTGTCACCCAGTAACGTGACTTATTCCATATAACAGTAAATTTTTAGCATGCTATGGATCTTACTTGTTTATGGCATTGCAGTGAGAAAGGTGTTTCCTCTTACTGGAAAATTACTGCTGCTTTACTTCTTGTTTTGCTGTGATATTATGATTTAAGAGTAAAAGGATATTGCAAGAAAGTGCAATTTGAGGAGGTCATCCCTTTCCTTCTGCTTTGTTCCCTTTTATTTAGGTACTTTACAGGGAAAACTCTTATTGGAGAGTTCCTTCAATTCTAGGTTACTCTCCTCAATTAGGTTTTTATATAAATTTTTTCAGGTGAGGTGGTCAAAGTTTTACACAGTATTTCAGAGGTTTAGTACAGAAATTGATATATGGCCATCAATACACTCTCCAATGAGTTTGTCAGTAGTTTGGGGGTCTAGATCTGCACAAAAGCAGCTCTCTGTTCCTCAGAGAATGTCTAAACAGGGAGAGAAACTGCTAGAAAAGTCCCCTATTTGTGGCTCCTGTTGCTTTAGGTGTGGTGTTCCTAGAAGAATGGTCTCTAACACATGGTTCAAAGGCAGAAGGTTGCCAGTGAGAGTCCCATGACTCACAGCTGTAGCAAATGACCAGTTTCTTCAAGCTGCCAGAGAAGTCAAAGGATGATTTGCTTCCAGCATACTCCTTGCTCAGTGTCACTGTGGGCTAGTGATGGCTGAGGAGGGACCATTCATGCAGCTCAACTACATGTAAGGGTTTTTTTGCTCAGTATTTTAACAAGTTTCAAGCTCAATGCACGGCAATTCAGTGATTAACCCAGGTTAAAGTTTGACTGAGACTAGGAGTAGAAATTTCTCTGTACCTAGTTTCACTGCCATTACTGTAACTTCCTTTTGTATGAATAAAATTAGGTTTTATATATCTGATGTTCACAGAACGAGTGAAGTAAGGACACCTTGCTGGGAGACTTACAGTCACTCTCCATGGGAGGTGTCATCTTTTTTCCTTTCTAAAGGAGAATAACTTTCTTCTGAGTATTTTCCCAAAAGTGTCCCTTTACTACTACTAATAAAATCAACCTAGCTTATCATATTTCTATTCCCTCTTGTTTTCTTGGAGAAGAGGTTTTTTACCGTGACTGTTTCTAAGAATGAGCACTTTACTGTTCAAAATATCATGAGTGACCTTCAGGATTAGTCAAACAGAAGAATGAGAGCTGCTGTGTAGATATCCAAATAGCTTTTATTTTTATCAGCAATTAATTCGTGCCTAGAAAGAATGGGGATTATCTTGCAGAAAACCTCTCAGAAGGGCTACAAGGAAATGGAAAGAAATTTGAGAAGACAATACCTGAAAACATTTGGGCAGGTTACAATCCCATGTGCATGAGTAGAAATTCAAAGTAAACATCTTGAAAATGGTAGAGGGAATGTGAAATAATTCTACAAAGCTTCTGGAAGAATATGATGCTCCTAATTGTTAAAGCTTGCCTATATGACAAGTTGTTCTTTCTGTTAATTCATTGGATCAGTGGAATTTATCATTTATTTTCTATAGTGTATTACCAAAAAATTCAAATGAACCAGAGGCTTGTCACTCACACTTGTAATTCCTTCTCACTGCTGCACTACCTGTGAATGTAGATAATTTGGAGAGAATCTCACTTTTATTTGCAAGGCACTTTCTTACTTTGGCAGTATAGCAAAGGGCCTGTGAGTGTGCACTGAGGTTTGACTGGCAGGAAAAACTGAAGTGAGGATATAAGAATTTCAGAAAAAATGTTTATTAATGCCTGAAGATGCAATGATACCATGTCATGTAGCACATGAGGTATGAAATGCATTCTTTATCTATTTTTTGTCTAGAAGATTAAAAAATGAGAATAATAATATGTAGAAATCAGTGCAATGCTTTTATGGACAAGACTTGACAAGACAAGAAAATGCAATTGGTTTGGGGGATGTTTGAGTTTATATATTAAGATTTGTTTTCTTGAAGCATTGTAGGCTGCACTCTTGACTCTCATGTTGAAACCCAGGAACTTCCACTCTCCAAACTCCCTTCTGACTTTGTAAACATTTTGCAGCCCTTTTTAGCATCGCTTGGAGCCTGGAATTGGCAGCTGGATTGGAGGTTTTTAGTTCAGTGCTGGAGAATTACAGAATCAAAGAGGAGCACCAGAGCTATTAAATTACCATCTAAGAGCTGGATTACATCCAGCTTTGAGGTACAACCATTTCAACTCTCCCAGACAGGTTCCTAATTAAATTACAAACCAGAAAAGTCAGGGCAGTCTTGGCAAGGCACTTGAAGGCATGGACCAGTCTGCTGGCTTGGAAAGATGAAACTGGGCAGCTTTGGTTTTGGCCTACAGGCTACTGAAAGAATCATGGGTCATTTATAGCAAGAGTAGTTCAGAATCACATTTCTTTGGTCATTCTCAAGTGTATTCCAAACACCACGTAATACTTATGTCCAGGCTAAGAAACCTGTTGCTCTTTAGCCTGGAGAAGAGAAGCTGAGAAGGGATTTGGTCAATGTTTATCAATAACTGAAGGGTGGGTGTCAGAAGATGGGACCAGTCTCTTTTCAGTGGTGCCCAGTGATAGGACGAGGGGTAATGGGAATAAACTTGAACACAGGAAATTCCACCTCAACATGAGAAGAAGTTTCTTTACCATGAGGGTGTTGGAGCACTGGAACAAGCTTCCCAGAGAGGTTGTGGAGTCTCCTTCTCTGGAGACTTTCAAAACCCACCTGGACATGTTCCTGTGTAACCTGCCCTAGGTGAACCTGCTTTGGCAGAGGAGTTGGACTAGATCTCCAGAGGTCCCTTCCAATCCCTACTATTCTGTGATTCTCAGAAACTGTCTCTTTTGGACAGTTGTGATCTGCCTACAAGGAAGGATTGGACTAGATTGGTGCCTCAAAGGATTTAACTTGGATCTCCAATGTATTTGTTTTGGGCAATTTGGGATGATCTGAAATTAAGTACAGCCCATCCTAGTGCATAAAAGACTTTCCATAGTGTCCATGCCCTTCCTGCTTTGTGAAGGACCATGAACATTCTATAGAGCGCTTCACAGAACCATGGAATGTCAGGGATTGGAAGGGATCTCAGAAGATCATCTAGTCCAATCTCTCCACCAGAGCAGGATCACCTAGAGCAGGTCACACAGGAACACTTCCAGGTGGGCTTTAAATATCTCCAGAGAAGATATGGGTTTTTTGCACTGAAGTAGGTAAAAGTTACAAATACCCTCCAGACAGACTCCACCACCACAGCAATGGCAACTATATGATGACAGAAGACGTTATCTCACAGAATCACAAAACATTAAGGGTTGGAAGGGACCTCGAAAGATCATCTAGTCCAATCCCCCTGCTAGAGCAGGATCACCTAGATCAGGTCACACAGGAACACGTCCAGGAGGGTTTTAAATGTCTCCAGAGAAGGAGACTCCACAACCTCCCTGGGCAGCCTGTTCCAGTGTCTGTCACCCTCACTGGGAAGAAGTTTCTTCTCATATTTATGTGGAACCTCCTCTGTTCCAGCTTACACCCGTTGCCCCTTGTCCTATCATTGGATGCCATTGCTTCATTGGCTTCTCACTTCCAAAATACTTCAGCCCTGGAAAATGCCCCTGCCTTCACACACCCACAGGGCTTAGAGGCCAAGCTCTCTGCATGGTGTGAGTGTCATGGCACACTGCCTGCAGCAAGAACGGAACAGTCAGTGAGCTGGCACATGAGTCCCCTAGAAAACTGCAGAGCAGGAGGGAACCAGCTGCTGTGTATATTTTGTGCTCGGTATCACTACTTCTGCAGCATGAAAAAAGATGGAACAGGTTGCCCAGAGAGGTGGTGGAGGCCTCATCCCTGGAAACATTCAAGGTCAGGCTCGATGGGGTTCTGAGCAACCTGACCTAGTTAGAGATGTCCCTGCTTATTGTATGGGGGTTGGACTAGATGACCTTTGGAGGTCCCTTCCCCTTCATATTATTCTATAAGAGCCTGACTGTCAGGGATGGTAGCATGCTCTACATTTCAGGTTTCCTGCAGTTCTCTATAATAGACATCCACGTATCTCTCTGAGCACAGATCTTGTTTCTGGTCTTAGCAGAGAAAGCCTTCACCGTCTTGATTCAGTTTTGCTATAAATAGTCCTACTGTGGCAGCAGACAAAACACCAGAGACCTCCTGCCACTACCCCTGTGACCCTTGAGAAACTGCCTGGATGTAGAGACCTCCAGAAGCTTCTTCCAAATGTGATCCATCTAATGTGATTCCATGTATTAAAGACATATAAAAAGCCTTAATCTGCTCATTGCTCACCAGTGCCTGAGGTTTGAACTTTAAAAGCAATCATTTTTTTCCAATTTCTTTTCCCATCAGCTTCTTATAATAGTGTAATCAAGAAGCAAAGTTCTTCTTTATGCTATCCAATGACTGCAGCTAATGGATACAAGTGACATGGCTGATGCCCAGAATTATATTGATTGTAGCAAGGGAGGGAATGAGGCAAGGATTTGGGGAGGAAAGAGGGAATACAGACACCAAAGGGAGCCAATATTCTCTCTGCAGGTAAACTATCATGTTTGGCAATATAAAATGCTTTCACAGAGAAGGAATGGGCTGAGATCACATGACAATTCAATATTCTCACTCTATTTTTCCTGCTGTTGCCTAGCAAGAGTGGAATCTGCAATTAATAGAGCCACAGACAAACAACCGAGGCAAAACCAAGTTGATTTGAGGTCAATTACCAGCCGTGGGGTGCTCATGACTTTTGGTCGTTGCATGAGCTTTCCTTAAGCTGACAACACTTTCACAGGCAGGATGCTTTAAATAAGATGACAGGAAGCTGGAAGGAGATTTTTCTGAGGGCATTTGGGATCTCTCCAGTAGGGTTGGTGACCAAACAGTGTGTGTGCAATCAGACATCCTAGCTGGTGGCCTCTGATCCAAGCCTTGAGGGAAACTGCACAGTTCAACACACTGATAGCAACAAACAGGAAACGTGCTTCTTACACATGCTGCTCAACCTCTCTAGAATTAGGGCTTCTGAGGACTTTTTTAGTGAGGTTTTAATGAAATGGACCATCTTGTGGTGGAATTATGTTTGACTGTGGACAGGAAATCTGTGTCATTAACATTTGTCCATCGCCATTTGGCCGTTGTGTATCTATCACATTTTTCCACCAGGTCCTTGTGCTCTAAGACATTCTCAAAGTGCAGTAGAGGTTTCTCAGAGGGTAAAATGTGGGCTACAGCTCCAGCATGGTGGTTCATGCTTGGAAATCAATGACTTAGAGAAGGTCTTAATGCCTCTGGAAACAATTGTCGCTACATGCATAGGATTGTTGAGAAAAGGGCTGATGTGAAAACTGTGGTGGAGGGGGGGAGCTGGAAGTACAGCAGTGTTTGATCTTGGTGTAAACTGGAGGAAAACTCACTCCTTAGGATGGCCCCCATGCTGCTTCAGTGAAATGGCTCTGCATCAACTGGCTTGAAGATTAATCCTTGTATGGCCTATTCAAAAGGGGTTTTAACGATAGGACCAGGAGTGATGGTTTTAAGCTAGGAAAGGAGAGATTTAGATTGGATATTAGAAAAAAGTTCTTTAACATGAGGGTGATAGATCAGTGGAATGGGCTGCCCAGAGAGGGGGTGGAGGCCCCATCCCTGGAGTCCTTCAAGGTCAGGCTTGATGGGGCTCTGAGCAGCCTGACCTAGGGAGAGATGTCCCTGCTTGTGTAGGGGGTTGGACCAGATGACCTCTAGAGGTCCCTTCCAGCCTGAAACACTGTATAATTCTATGGTGTGTTCAGATTATGCAGTACATGCACCTTAGAGTGAGTAACTATATGTCAGAATATATATTCGGCAATACTTTTTTATCCTTTAAATGAGGCTGTTCCATCGTTCCTACCAACATATCCTTAAATAGTGAGTGTTTAAGGGCCCTGTTTGACCCAAATATCCTCTACCATGTGTAATGATCCTCTACCATGTGTAATTCAAGGCCATGGGCAGGGACACCTCCCACTACATCAGTTGCTCGCAGCCCCAGCCAGCCTGCCCTGAAAAATGTCCAGGGATGGGGCTTCCACCACCCACCTCTCTGGGCAACCTGTGCCAGTGTCTCCCCACCCTCATGGGGAAGAACTTCCTCCTAACATCTCATCTGAATCTCCCCACCTCTAGTTTTGACCCATTCTCCCCAGTCCTACCACTACCAGACATCCTAAAAAGTCCCTCCCCAGCTTTCTTGTAGCCCCTTTCAGATACTAGAAGGCCACAATAAGGTCCCCTTAGAGCCTTCTCTTCTCCAGACTGAATAACCCCAACTCTCTCAGTCTATCCTCGTAGGAGAGGTGCTCCAGCCTCTGATCATTCTTGTGGCCCTCCTTTCTTAGTTTACACGATAAAGCAAAGTCATGTTAAGGAAAATAGTTGTAAACACAAATTTATGACAGTATTAATTTTTCTTTCATCTCTCTGTAAGCCTAAATTGCACACACTGTCCAGAGTTTGCAGAGAAACCTAGCAGTAAATTTGGCATACTGAAGAGTGCACATCTATATTCAAAGTCACGTTGTGAGACCTGATTTTACATCAGCCCTTCCATAAACGGATCATAAAATGATCAATCCTCTTCACTGTTCTTCCTTCTGAAATTAAACCTTAGCAGCACTACACATAAGTACCTTAATGGTTTGCAGGGTGTGAAAAGTATTTTGTTTGAAAGGTTGATGTAGGTATTTTATTCACTACCTCCAAATGCACATAACTGTCAAGTTCAGCCTGTCTTACAAGGACGATGGAACATCACCTGCCAAGACTGAGCAGTCAAGTGTATCATTACCTCAATCTGCAGCTCCTTAAAGCTGTCCCACTGCTTTTCTGTAGCTAAGTGGTTCCTGGATGGTTATGAAGGCTTCAATGCCCTTGTAGATGTCAGGGGGTGGCCCCAGAAGGAAACTTCAAGGAAAAGAAACCTGAATTTAGCTTCCTGTTAGCAGGAATGAAACTTGCCATCAGGATTAATCCAGTTTTTCTATTAAAATATGTTGGAATGATAGTGAAATGCCCTCTGTAAACACGTTTAAACTGTCACAACAGGCTTTTGAAGTGACAGTCCCATGATTCATTCCACTCTCACCTCAGCACTAATAATCTGCTCCATTCTTTCAAATTATTGGAGGAGCTTCAAGTGAGATTTGGAGGGATGAAGCTGATGAGGGCAATCAGCAGCTAGAAACATCATTAACAACCATACTACAAAGGCAGGGAAAAGAGTGAAGGGGGGAGGGGGTGGGTACAAGTGTTGAAAAATGGCAGCTTCCCTCTTGTTTTGCTCTTTTTTTCCATGTTAAAGGTAAAGGGTAAATCCAGACTTTAAATAAGCAACAAATAGCTTCCAGGAACAAATTAAACACCCATCACATAATTGGTTTTCACTCTATCTCTTCTTACAAAGGTAAAATAAGGACCCCGTGTTTGAACATTGGGATAGTCAGAGATAGGGATAACAGTGGTGAAGGAAGAGGTGTAAGGAACCAGGGACATATAACACAAGAGCTGCCTGATGGAGGGGAAAAGGATCCCTGATCAATGGGGTTGGAGATACGGCTGAATAATAAATGAATGATTCTCACAGCCAGCTGGAGAAATGTTATCACCCTTCAGATCACACCACGGCTGAATGTGAAGCTGAGAATGTGCTTTCTTATCTCAGAGTCCCCGGGACAATATATTTCAGGTGCCTGATAAAGACCGTTTCTTCTGCTGCAGAATGGTTGAAAGGCTGCACCACAGGACTGAATGAATTTTATCATTAAATGATAGCCTTGGCCTTTTTCATCTTTATTTGTGGAACAAGTGTGTAGCTTTGTAGAGGGTGAAGATCTACCTTTTTTTTTATAAACACTAATGGCCACCCCATTTCAATGGTGCAATAAGAAAAGAGTTACAGGGAGTTATTTGGACACCTGCAGCTATTTAACCTTTGACTCTTTATTCTTTAGCAACAGGACTGCTGGGAGGAGGAGGAGGGAGAGAAACTGGCTTCAGGGGGCTGATCTGCCTCTTCTGATGTCAGCAGTGCTTTTGCCACAGAAATCCAGAGCTCTGCAGGATGTGTGTAATGAATGGAAACAACAGCTCATTAATTGCAAACCAGGATTCCAGGGGCCCTTGGTGTTTCATTGCTTTGTTAGCACTTTGACTGCTCCCATCAAATTTGAGGCATTATTAGTGTTTCACATACTTGTTTGTGTTTCTAAAATTAATCAGCTTTTTAAGAGAACTGCACATGGATGCTGAAGCTGACAGTCCAGACATGTGGATATAGGCTGGTTCATGAGGGTTTACTCTGATTTCTGCCCTTTTCCTTTGTAATTCACAGAATCACAGAATAGTAGGGGTTGGAAGGGACCTCTGGAGGTCATCTAGTCCAATCCCCCTGCCAAAGCAGGTTCACCTAGATCAGGTCGCACAGGAACATGTCTAGGTGAGTTTTGAAAGTCTCCAGAGAAGGAGACTCCACAACTCCCTGGGCAGCCTGTTCCAGTGTCTGTCACCATCATGATAAAGAAGTTTCTCCTCATGTTGAGGAGAATTTTGCTCATGGAAGTATTTGCTCAAAGTATTTTTCTCATGAAACTCAGCATGTTGAAGACTCCTCTTTTTTTTGGCAAGGTAAGTACAGCCAAGGGTGCATCTTCATTTGAATCCCCAGTGGCTATTAACCCTATTTATCAAAGCTTTCAAATATGAGAGGAAAAGGGTATCAGCAACTCTTCTCCTACCTCATGTTCAATTCCATGCAGCAAAGAGAGCTTCTTCCCCTTTGTCTGTCCCCAAAAGAGAGCTCACCTGCCATCCTAGCCCACACAAGCTTTCCCTGTGCTTTAAAACCTATACCTGAGCTCATGCACAGCTCATTTACTTCCCCTGAAATCTATCTGGTGAATGTAGAGCAAGCTCTGTGACTACCGTGTGCTGAAATATGGTTGGCTAAGGCATGAGAAGGAATAGATGGGTGGCATGTGCCTTGTGCATTGGTCCTGTAGGAGCATTACTGTGAGTGATACCAAAGAGCAGTAATCCTAAGAACATGAAAGCTTATAATGCACAAAAATCAATATTTACTGCAGGAGTCATAATGGCCTTTTCCACATGAGTAACTGCAGTAGCCGTAATGCAATCTGTGATGCAAAATTACTCAAGAATCTCTATTAAACTAGAGAAAATTCACTAGAAGGGACAATAAAATTCAAGATGACAACAAAATGGAGAACAAATGAGCTGAGGAAGTGGAAGAGACCTTCTGCACACATCAGCAGCTGCAAAGGAAAGGCATCAAAGACAAATAGGGCTATAAAAATAGCAACTCTGAGGAATGCTGCTATATCCAGCTTTTTGCAAAAATGCCATTACACCAGAGGTAAGAGCACTCCAGATTTCANATTATTATTATTATTATTACACAGAGCTTTGTTTTCAGCTAAGGAAACGGTCTTGCAGAAGATCATTGTTGTCCAGTATGTCCTTGTAGGGGTGGATGGTGGGGTGTATATATACGTATTGTTTTCATTCCCCTTCAACTTACACTGCCACGTTACAAACCTTTTGGCGGTTTAGAATTTTGCAGAAAAAAAAGCCAAGAAAATATTTTCTTCGCTTGATTCTTCTGAAGATGACACCCACTCATTTTTCTAGCTCTGTCCTTTCTTTTCTGCTAGAAATCAGAAGAAACAAGAGAGATTTATATACCAAATAACACAGTTAATGGTAGAACTGTCTTGTCGGAACAGATCTCTCAGTAATTTTTTGGTCTTAATGTATGATTCCAAAATAATATGGTCCTATGCTATTGATGTTTTGTTCTTCAGCTTCATCCTCCATCCTATGTCTCTAACACCTGCAGCGTGGTTATTCTAGAACTGGGAATGTTCTGGAATGTTTCAACACAGCATAGTCATCAAAACTGTTCTCCTGTGGCTGCTTTTGTGTCCTGAAAGTAAGTGCTGGATCTTGACTTGAAGTTCCTGCAAATTCAAGAGGTTCTACAAGACATCCTTCTAGGTTCTGTATTGACAGTCCCTGCCATAAAAGTTATTATGGTAGGATGATTTGGTAATTCTCAACAGATATTTACCTTCCTATTGCTGTTTCACAGTTCAGGGAGATTGATGAGGCACTGAAAAGATGGTACCTTCAATGTCTATGGATATATGTCTATGGAAATGTGGATATATGGATACATGAATATATGGATATATGTCTGTGGGTATATACTACATGTGCTTGGTAGATGGGAGCCTTGGACCAAGCAGTATTAATTGGAACAGCTCCGTTGACTTTATTGAATGCCAACAAGAGGGAGCACCACCCTTTTGATTTCCAGAGCTGCTAGTTGCTCATGTTGAAGCTAGACTAGTGTCTTGATTTCCATGGGGGTGTGCTAATTTGCTGGCTGGATTTAATGACCCTGACAACTCCTGAACCCACACAAAGAATCCTGAGAAAGGAATTCACACTGTCGCTTTCTGAGGAGGTCTGTACTTCCTCTAATGACTATGTCCTAATTAGCTCTTGTAATTATAACCAAAGTTTTGACACTGCTGTGATGTATAACAAGTTTTAGGTTGAGCCAAAGGTACACAGTGTTCTTTCCTTGAAACTGGGAGTGTCTGCAGATGCATTATTGATGAGGTTTTCTATAACAGTCCAGGTTGATTCTCCTTAGGACAGTCTTATTTCTATGAAAAATGAAACCTGGTCTTATGAATACTAACTTGAATTCTCTATGTAACTAGGAAATGTGCATATAATTTATTGAGAGGACACTGGAATATCTGCTTTATGAGTTGCCATGTTGTTAAAGAGTAATTCAAGACCTTCAGAGTTCCCTTCCCAGCAGCATTTCCATGGCTGTTATTTAATAATGTGAATATGGACGTTGTGGAATGACTGTTTAGAAAAGCCCACAGCCACGTTTGACTGTTTGACTCATGCCCCAAGAATGAGTCAAGGCAAACTCTCTTTTGAATCTTATGCATAATTAGTGGAGTGCCAAATCTTAGTCAGATGATAGCACAAAAATTACATACTCTATAAATACCCTCCTTAGTACTTTAGTCAATATTATTTATTGATTTCCGAACGAAAATGCAGTGTGACATTTCTTTGTAATCTCACATAGCTGCTGTGCTCTCCTGAGCACTGGCTGCTTCACAAAGGTGGATAAAATATGTTTATTGCCAAGCTCAGCTCTGTTTCACGTCGAGGCAATACCTGTGAAATCTTCCCTGCTCATTCTAGGCCCATCGTTTCATCCCATCCCATCTGTTCGCCTACTTTTATGAAATGCTTTTCATCTCAGAAAAAAGATGTTGCCCACAGCACTCCATTCCTTCTCCAGTAATTACTGCTCTCCAGGTATTATATGGCAATATCTACATCTTCTAGTGTCTCTCACGAGTAGGTGCTGTGATGGAGAGTTACTCAGCTGTTGGGAAGTGCTTTGGGGATGACAGTCCTCCTCCTCATTCAGTGTTCTCTGTGGTTACTCCAGCTGCCCATAATGACAACAAGCTGGAGCATCAGGCCCAAAGCCAGTCGATGGAGACACTGCTAACCCTCCAGGAGCTTATTGTGGTGTTCATTTCATACTCTGCTGCCAGAGAAAAACCGGCAGGAGAACATTATGGATCAGACATGCTACTTATCTCGTCATTAAAGGACAGACAGGTTTGGCAGTGTTCTTTTGAAGAGTTCACTCTGCTTGGTACACTCAGAAATCTCCACGCAGAGAAAAAGCAAAAGCATCTGACTACAAACGTTGGGATAGAGGAATAGCAGGGAAGTTCTACCCTGCCTCTAACAGAGGGAGGACAGTCTTCATCAGATGTAATATATGGTGAAAAAATCAGCACCCTTCCTCAGTTATGGCAATTCATCCTCACATGGAGATTCAGGACTGACTTTCCTCTGGCACCAGAAAGAAAACAGGATCAAAGAAAGTCCCTTCTTTCACAAGTGACTGGATGTGGACAGCATTTGGTACTGCCACTCCTGCCCTGATGGAGCAGTCAGGAGAGATTTGAGGGATGGAAATGTTCTGGCTACACTGCTCAGCCCAGCTGCCCTCTCTAATTCCTGACAGTTGTCCTGACTGCATCTGGGGTTTGCCGCTTGATCTCTTCTGGTCCTATTATTTGGACCACTTCCATTTGTAAAGAATGACATCCTTTTGCATTTAAGATGGTCAATGAATGTAGGATGACCCTACTCTGTCAACCTTCCTGCCCCTGTGTGGTGCTTGAGCTATTTTATTTTGGGAAGGCTTTGTATGTCCTGCTAGAGTTAGATAGCAGTTGGACTTGATGATCTTAAAGGTCTTTTCCAACCACAGTGATTCTGTGAGAGGTTATGTTGTCAGTTACAGAACACAATTGTGGAGCTTCACCATTCATCCATTGCAGTTGGATGGAGACACCATATCCACCTCCACAGTAAAAAATCAACTGTATCTTACCAGAACAGCAGCGACTTGGGATCTCTAGAAGGGAGGGTTTCTCCCAGCACAAGCAAAGCTTTGAGGTCACCCCAACTGTGCAACATGAGCTCCTGAAATCTGAACACTCATGCCAGAACCAGCACCTCATTACACAGGATTCACTTTAAGTCTGAGTATGGCTGGAAACAGCTGTAATTCTGAGTAGTTCTGATTTTTCATAGAAACTCTCAAAATTACACTATCGTGTAAAGCAAAGTAGAGCAAGATCTTAAAAAGAACAGCAATAAATTCACTGACAGATTCCTGCAGACTTCCAGAACTGTAGCTTATACTAATTCCTCATTGCTTTTGCAAATACAGGTGCATCAAAGGCCTCTTGTGACAAGTGCTATAGGATGAGTTCCTACTGACTTTCACATTAGCTGTCCAAGGGGACAGATTCAGATCTCCTTTCACAACAGGCTGATTCTTTCCAACCAAGCTTCATTTTCCCCCAGGTGGGTTGCATGAAATTTTTCTGCAATGGTTGCTTGTCTGCTGCCTCCATTACAGAACAGTGTGAGACCTTTTATTCTGTGCCACCAAGGTGTTCTGCAGTGCTCTTGCAACAAATATCACTGGTTTTGTAGTTCTTAAAGGTTGCTGTAAGTAATTTACTTGTACCTCCTGCCAGCACAACTCTGTGTTAAAGACAGGAGACAGTACACCTCTCAACTGGAGAAGTTCTGCCAGCAGAAGACACTTAGTGAAATGTAAAACTGCTCCAGCAAAACTGTAAAACCTGTAAAAACTGTAAAACCTTTTCAGCAAGGTTCACCTCACTAAAGCCCTACACAGTATGACTTTTACTGGGTCAATCACAGCCACAATTTTGGGAGACTAACTCTGCAGTTAAGCCAGTTGTCAAGATTATCCCTGAGATCAATATCTTTTAAGATGTCCTTTCTATCCCAAAATCAGTGGAGGGGAAAAGAACCTCCTTTTTCTGTAGATCCCAGGAGGAGCTTAGAAATATCAAAGTTAAAATCTAGACTGTTTTTGATCCAAGATGAATCTGGATCTGGACATGCTTTGACCATGTAGCTGGCTGGTCATTGCTATAGTGGCGAAAATTTCCTATTAGAGTAAAACTTTCAAGGCACAGAGTGAGGCAGGAGCAGGAACAGGTTGCCCAGAGAGATGGTGGAAGACCCATCCTGGAAATTTTGAAGGCCAGGCTGGATGGGGCTGTGAGCAACTGATGTAGTGGGAGGTGTCCCTGCCCATGGCAGGGGGGTTGGAACTAGATGATCTTTAAGGTCCCTTCCAACCCTGACAATTCTATGATCCTAGGAAGAGAACTTGGCAAAATCCACCCCTAAACTACAGTCTCCTTCCAAAAACCACAAGAGAATTTGTTAGTTGAAGATTTCCTCAGGAATTTAGTGATTTTAGCAAGGATAAGAACACTTTTTTCTACCCACCAGAATACACAACCTAACGAGCTACTCAAACAGGAGCCACTTCAGATGTTTTTGAGGATAGTTCTGCTGTTATACCTGAAAAGAGGGATTATGTAAGAGTGCCAGGAGAGATGGTCCTGATGTGGTTAAAAGATCAGAGCTGAATGGTGGGACTGAATTAGTGGTTTTCATAATGGAGGGAAGTAACAAAAAGGATTCTGTAGGAAAATGCTGCTGAACACATTCATTAGTAGCCTAGAAAAGTATTAACAGCGTGGCTGACAAAATTTACTGCTGATATAAATCTATTCCAGAGCAATAAGCACAAAGACCAATTGTGAAGAGTTGGAAAAACACTTCACAAGATTGATTGAGGAATAAAATCACACAATAAATTCACTGTGGATAAATGTGAAGTGAAGGGGGAGATGAATGTAAAGGTGGATGCCTGAAAACAAATCTGATGGGCTCTCATCAAATAATTACGACTCAAATGAGAACTTGATATTATGGCAACAGCTCCATGAAAACATCAGCTCAGAGCTCAGCAGTAATCAAAAAATGCTAAATCAAATGCTAAGAATCATTAGGAAAGAAATAGAAAGCAAAATAGATCGTTATGACACTACAGAAATTCATGGGTTTCCCAGACTCTGAATATCATGAACCATTCAGCCACTCAGTATGCAGGAGTGATAGATTATAAATAGAAAAGCTGATGAGAAGGGCAATGAGGACAATTAGAAACATGGAGGGGCTCCCATACAAAGTGCAATTGCATTAACTGGGTCTATTTATCCCTTAAAAAACATGAATTCAGGGGCTAGGAAATCACTTATTTTCTCATCAAGTTCAAAGCCTGATCCAGCAGGTTTTATGGTAGGAAAGGCAGTTTTCCTACAGTATGAGGTAGGTCTGGGAACTCATTGCCAAAGGATGTCTTGGATGATAAAAGTTTGGATGAAGGGAGAAGACATCTATCATGAAGTATTAAATTAGCTCAAGGAACCACTAGTTCCATGAAGATAGGGATTGGGTGGCTCAGCTAAGATATTTATCTCCCTTCAACCTCCCTTTTGTGGCTCAGATATTGCTAAAGAACTTCTATGTTCTGAGGACATCCTATTAAAACACCAGCAGCTCATAGTGCCTACATGGGAGACCTTCTGGGTCACTAGTGGGTTGAACTACTGTGCTCAGAAGCAGCCAAGAAATGCACATATCTGCATGTTCCTGGTCACTGTGGGCCCAGGAGCCATCACATCCAGCATCCAGAGAGAGGACATCAATGCACAAAGAGCCTTTTTTGGTTTTTTTCTCACTCTGCTTTGCATCTGGGTGCATTTCTTGATACAATTTTTATGTCTTAGGAAGAAGAATTGCTTGCTGTGCTTCTGAAATTCACTGTAGAGGGACTGGTTGGTTAACTGTGTGCAAGGCACCTCTCCAGGGTCCCCCTTGTGCAGTAACAGCTTCAGAAAAAACCCATATACTGCTCATATTGGAAATAGATTCTTATTGGAAATCTCTAATCCATCCTTCAACCCAATTGAGAGTGTTTGCAACACTGGATCAGGTCAGACATGGCTTTTTCTAGATGTTTGAAGGGCCACAAGGGTCTCTACTATGCAACTCTGGACATCTTATCCCTAAAGACGGATTAGTTTTCTCTTCACCTTAATGAGGTTCAAATGAGCACAAGGTCTTCTCTGAGTGTTTGGTAGGGTCTTCTGCAAAAGGCAGCATATAGAAATGAAAGCTTGAAATTTGTGGGTCAATCTTTGAAAACATACTTCATTCCTTTCTTCCTTTGTCCTCCAAAGGAAGAAAGGAATGAAGTATGTTTTCAAAGGAGTGAAGAAAGGAATGAAGTATGTTTTCATAGAATCATAGAATGTTTTAGGCTGGAAGGGACCTCTAGAACTCATCTGGTCCAACCTCCCTACACAAGCAGGGACATCTCTACCTAGGGCAGGTTGCCATCAAGCCTGACCTTGAGGGACTCCAGGGATGGGGCCTCCACCCCCTCTCTGGGCAGCCCATTCCACTGATCTATCACCCTCATGTTAAAGAACTTTTTTCTAGTATCCAGTCTAAATCTCTCCTTTCCCAGCTTAAAACCATCACTCCTTGTCCTATCATTACAAACCCTTTTGAATAGACCTTTCACAACATACCTGTGTAAGTTTTCCACAACACTAAATAATTCAGTGTCTATCTCAGTCCAGTAGTTAGAAAACTAATTTCCATGTGACATGGAGAAGAAGATAGAGGTAACTCCTGGGAGTTTTACTCTGACCACATTGAACACTGAACAATAGCCATCAATGGACAACTTCTGCCCAACTCCCCCATAATACCAGGTTACAGATGCACACCCTAGGAAGTGCTGTGAAGGGCATCTGGAAGGACTCACCACTTCTCCAGCCAAGCAATGAAATTATCTCCTCATTCCTGATCTGTCTTACAAATAGCATGGGCAAACATGACCTGACCTTGGACACCTAATGCTCCCACTAACTGCAAGACTCGAGAGACATCTCTTCACAGTGAGGACAGAGGTTATCTGAATACACCATGAAAAAGGATCTTCTCAGTAGTGTGTGGGAAGATCAGTGAAGGAATGCTGTTTGTAAGCTGAGTGCTGCTCCAGGTATTCAGTGCCATGTGTTGTTCAAGGTTCTAATATAATCACAGAATCACAGAATGTTAGGGGTTGGAAGGGACCTCCAAAGATCATCTAGTCCAACCCCCCTGCCAGAGCAGGATCACACAGGAACATGTCCAGGTGGGTTTTGAATGTCTCCAGAGAATGCCATCTAATCATCTAATGCCATTGGAGTGAGTCCCAGATGAAGGAATTTTGTTCCAGCCTGAGTTCCAGATCTTAACACCAAGTGGGAAACTCCACGTATGCAATAGAAGCTCAAGTTCTGCTCACTCATTGCTCTGGCATGTTCAGAAGAATTCCTTGGATTATTTGTGCTGAGCTGCTGTGCTTGCCCAGCTGCCCAGCTTGCTGGAGGGCAGGCCCTTTGCATCTCTCCAAACTTTGGCTTTGACTTCTGCTTGCTCTTGTGATGGCTGTGGAGTTTTAAGATGC
Source organism: Brachypteracias leptosomus (assembly GCA_013401335.1). Lineage (NCBI taxonomy): Eukaryota > Metazoa > Chordata > Aves > Coraciiformes > Brachypteraciidae > Brachypteracias > Brachypteracias leptosomus. The sequence goes on along the minus strand of VYZX01017294.1, from coordinate 104,513 downwards.
TCTCTCATATCATTTAATTGGTACCATCTTCCAGTTGATGGTTGATTCCATACAAAGCCAGCGGTTTGGTTTATGCTCATTCCCATAAATTTAAGCTGATATATTATCATAGAATCATAGAATGTTTTAGGCTGGAAGGGACCTCCAGAGGTCATCTTGTCCAACCTCCCTACACAAGCAGGGACAATTATATTACGCTGTGAGTGGGAGGAGCTCCTGCCTAGGCTCCTATTGCATACTTAGGAGAAATTTAACTATAAATCGGCCATTAATTGAATCCCTTTCCAACAGTTGGCTTTGTCAGACACTTAGATAAATGTACAGAAACAAGGTAAACTTGGCTCTTCTTCAAGGAATCCCACCCCAGCATTTGGTGATTCATGAATTTCAAATGAACTCTTTGTCTTTGTGTTTAATAATCCTCAAAGACTTTCCCTTCCAGGGGATTTAGGACTTCACAGGCTTCTCACATTCAGCAATAAATCTGTAGATTATCTACATGCTGCTGGGCAGACCAGCATTCACCCCCACACGTCACTCCTGACTTGAAATTCTAGATTTAATATTAAACATTTCCCCCTCCATACATTTTTAACTTGAAAGACAAACTTTTCCAACTTATTTGTTCCTTATACAGAACCTATTCTGCAGGCATTGCCTCTGATTTCTGCTCCTAGACTGTAGAGAAAATGAGTTTGTGAAAGGTGACTTACCTTTAGTGATAGAGACCTTTAGTGATAGAGACCTTAATTTAGCAGAATTTATTGTATATCAGCTGATCTGTGGTAAATGACAGCGTGCCCACATTTGGCCTAAGGCAAGTGCAAGGCAAATTACCTCACATAACTACTTTAGCTGTGGGTTTTATTAACATTTATGAAATAGTGGGCTTGGTTTTTTTAAATTAAAGCTTGGAACTTCAGTCAATTTTGAAAGTGGATGCTAGACCCTAATTTTCAGCACTGGATGACAGTCCCCATTTTTCTCCTGGAGTGTTCTTTCACCCTATAAGAGACTGAAAATTGGGTTGTAGGGGTTTTTTTTCCTTTTAATTCATTAAGTAGTTTAACCATATTTCCAAGGTTATTTTACAGTCTGTATATATAGTAATATTATTTTGCATTGCAAGAATAACACAAGGTCAGAAAGTTATGGTGAGGACAAAAGGAGGAACTGTTGAACCCTGTGAATATGAAAGCAGAAATCCCAAGGGCAGTAATTAGAACTATTTTAAATGAGAAAACTAATATCCATCTTGACATAGAAATTCTCCAGTAAATTATGATTCAGAAAACTTTTTAAGGCACATTTTTGCAATAGTACTAAATGGATGTTCCTTAGGTTCTTGTTATCTCTTCACTTGCTTTTGTGCATATCTGAGAGTCTGGGAATGTTTGATTTTGGGGCTGCTAATTCCATGCTAGTAATACACCTAATTAATGATATGTTAGAGATTTTGACACTCTATTTTATCTCATCTTTGCTGGTCTAGCAGGAGTTTCTCCTGACAACCTACATAAACATATGGGCTTGGTGGGATAAAGTTTTTCACTAATTCTTGGGAAACAAAAAAGTCTAGAAAACACAGAACCTGTGCCTAAAAACCCTTACCTGTGTATGTGCAGGACATGGCAGCTTTTATCTGAGCATCTGTAGGCATTGAAAATGAGATCTCAAACTATGAAGAGGAGAAAAAACCTTCTAGAAGGATAACTGATGACATGGGAGACCTAAAAGTATCTCAAACCAAACGTCAGAATCAGTAGATACACAAGAAAACTTCTAGTCATCAAGGCTGGCAAAACCTATGAAGAAAATGAACAAGCAAATAGGGGATGAGTCTAAGGGACAGCACAAAATACGGAGACCAAGACATGAGCATTTGGCATTTTCCCCTGGTTAATGCGCTTGTAGCAGCAATTTTCATGCCCTCCACCACTGCCCTGGGCTGCCTGTTCCAGGGCTTGACAACCCTTTCAGGAAAGAAATTTTTCCTAATGTCCAGTCTGAAATCATAGAATCATAGAATGTTTTAGGGTGGAAGAGACTCTAGAGGTCATCTGGCCTAACCTCCCTACACAAGTAGGGACATCTCTACCTAGGTGTGGTTGCTCAGAGCCCCATCAATCCTGACCTTGAAGGACTCCAGGGATGGGGCCTCCACCTCCTCTCTGGGCAGCCCATTCCACTGATCTATCACCCTCATGTTAAAGAATTTTTTTCTAATATCCAGCCTAAATCTCTCCTTTCCTAGCTTAAAACCATCACTCCTGATCCTATCATTAAAAACCCTTTTGAATAGACCTTCCCCCACCTTTACATAGGCCCCCTTCAGGTACTGCTAGGTCACTAAATGACAGAAGATGAATCACACCTTTTTAATTGTCATTCCCCTTTGCAAGAAAGGAGCATGTCCCTTCTGGAATACATCCTTGGAGCACACACGCTGCCTTGCCAGCTGTCTGCTGTCAAGATCCTCTCTGCAACCACGCTTGGCTGCATTTCTCTGAGGACCAAAGGCAGAGGGCAGGTCTTCTCCAGCTTCACAGCAGCATTGCACATCAGGGAGCAGTGCACGTCCACCTTTGGCAGCAAGTTAGTGCCAGCTCATTCTGCAGATGGGAACTGCCTCTCAGCCCTAGCAAGAATACAATTATTTTTATTTTTCCTGCAAACAACTCTTTTTTTTTCTGTTTTCCACCCGCCTCTGGCCTCTTTCCAGCACTTGACAAACAAGGATGTTCTGTGCTTGTTTGGGTCGCTTTCAACAACTCTTGTTAGGTTTCTAAGCAAGCACTTCCCTGGCTGCACTCATGATTTCTGTGAAGACAAAGAGATGGTGGTGACATTATCATCCTACGTTCAGTCTTCCAGGCTATCAGATCTCATACTTGGGGAGAACAACAAAACGACCTTAAAGAACATGTAGATAAATATGGTTTGAGATTTACCCTTTTCCAATTTTTCTTTTTTTCTCCTTTTACAGAGAATGCTTTGTTGGATCAAATACACAGGATATTTCTGTGGCCCTGCTGCAAAGTACTGCCAGGAGCAACAAGAGGTAGGTTTAAATAGTCGAGGGAAGTTGTCCTTTGAATTTTAACAGACATAACTCTGACCATGCTTTTCCCAAGGAGGGTTGGACCAGATGATCCTTAAGTCCCTTCCAACTTGGTATTCTATGATTCTATGATTTTATGAACTCCAGGATGAGTTTAAACCCCTCTAGGTGTCTTGAGAAAAAAAAGTGTTTCTCCCCATTCAAGAAGTGGTTTGCTAAACATCAGCACAGTCAGGTTGTGTGGCCAAGACAAGGGAATTACCTGTATTTTAACCAAGACAACAGTGCCACATAGTTTTATAGATAACTGATGAAAACTTTGTAATAGTTTTTCAGGATGCCATGTGTGAGAAATTGAATTTCTGAGAAATTCAGTGTCATAAAAAACGTTTCTTCAGTGGTTGTTTGCTCCCACCAGCCAGTGATGCTGCTTCTGTCAGCCCTGCCCTATATAATCCTGTACAAAACTTGCAATGAGTCATCAGAATTCATGAGAAAAATGCAAAGGTCTTGCACAGAGGGGGGCAGTTTTACTGTCCAAATGGTTTCTTGCTGTCACACAACTTTTATACCATCTTTAGCACTCCCAGCCTAGGTTTTCTCTCTTGTCTTTTCCCTTATCAATTGAAAACTTCCCAATTTGTTTGAAACAGTGCAGGTCTGAAGAAGAGGGACCATGGAAATGATGCATTCCCAATTTATACGTTTCTCACAGGGTTATTTTTTCAAGCTCCTCTTCCTGATATTTCTCTGCAACTCGTTGTTGAGATTTCCTACTTATTGTCAGTTATGGCCGCAGTTATTAAATAGGATGAGTAAGATACTTAGCTGATGGAAATCAGCAGAGCCCACAAAACTTAGATGGTGCTTTTGACAGCTTCAAGGCCAGAGCATGTATCAGTTAGTTACTTCAGCTTCTGAGGCCTGAATAACTCAGAAATCCCATCCACTAATCCTTGCAATAAGCCAAACAGCCAATGGTTTAAGGTCCACAGCCTTACTGACGTGCTTTGCAATGCAAGCATTGGGTTTACCAACCAGGTCATTAGAGAGCTCAAGACCAACTTTCGAATTGTTCAGTTCCTCCAAAGAGAAGGAGGAAGAGGAATGATCATCCACATACTGGACTGATTGTGGATCATGGAGTTAGATGTTGCTTCCCATACCCAGCTAGGTCATAGGATATACCATTTTTTTATTCATCACAACTATAACAAGATACTTTGCAGAAGATGGGACAAGGAATCCAATCAGTGGAAATCCCTTCCTGGCAATGGTCAGTCATTGTAAGCCCACGCCTATTCATCCATAGCCTTTCATACCTTTTTTTCTTATAGTTTGGCTGATTCACCCTCCAGGAAAAGTGATTGATATGCACTTAAGTGACCCTTTTTTCCTCCTGAGAAGTATTATAGAGCTGTTATCAGTCAAACCCCTTGTCTTTGCTTTAGCATAACTTGGCTTGGCTCCCATCTGCCTTGCCACAGCTATGACAGATGTCTGTCTGCAATACACAATTGATTCTGGTCTCTTTTCCCTCTGGGTTAGAGTGTAACTCCTCAGCTTTCCCATTGCCTGACTTGAGGGAACATTTTTAGGGCAAGTTGGAACAGTCTTTTCGTGGAAAAGTGGGTGCCCACCCTTCCAAGTTTTGAACTGAACTCATCGCAACTTAGGAGACAACCCTAATAGTCCACAGGGCAACCCAAGGGAGGACTCGTTCATGCTGTCTCCTTGAGAATCCTTATTACCATGATAAGAGGGAACAGCCCTATCCCACCTTCTGTGCAGGTGGTACCTTATGAGGATGTCCCTACTCCTTCCCTACAAGCCCCTCCACACCCTCAAATTTAACACAGACAAAGTTCTACTTTCGGTACTTATATGATCCCTGCTGCCAAGAGATGGGTTGGTTGTTCTGAAACTGATGGAAATTTTTAGTGCTCTTAGAAAACAGTGCCAGCTGGAATATTCACTCTCTGTGTGTCCAGCAAGCAGCATTTTCCATTTTCTCAGTAAAATCCACTTGGCTACAGCGAGTGCAGCAGAAACCCACACACTCATGCAAATGAGCAATGACGCAGATTGGGATCTTGCAGATTGGAGTTGCAGATTTGAGGACAAGCAACAAAATTGGAGGCTTCAAGAAGACGTGGATCATCTCCTCCAGGTGTCAGCCAGGTCACCATCTCTCAGCTGGATGACATGAGACAGCAATAATATACGTGATCTGTGCAGGCAGGCTGTGCAAGCAGCTCTTCCCTTTATCAGGCAACTGCTTTTCTTGGTGCAGGCTCATGGATTTCCAATAGTATCTATGAAAACAATCTTGTTTTGGAAAAACTTTTGGAGTTAGAGATTCGAGGCTTTCTGTATATAATACTCAGTCGATTCTCAGTTGTTAACAGAAATAACTTAATGACATCATTTGCATATATTTCTAAATCATGGCTTATCATTTCCTCTTTCCTCCTTTAGAAAAGCAAAAGTCCCCCATTTAGGGACAGATTCTCCATCTTCTTGTGACTAAAAATACACTGATTTACACCAGTTAAGAATAGGGCATGTAGATTTTCTGGGGTTTTATGCTTTTGGTTTCCTGAGTAAAACAAATTTTGTCAAAGAACAACCTGAGAGTGAGATATATCCTTATATGACAGTCATACTTAGGCATAAATACCATCCAGAATTCTGAGCTGTGCACTCCCTGTGCTCTTGAACATGAATGCAAAGAACCTGGAAAATGCCCAGTATGTTGAAGTTGGTATTCGCTGGTGGAGCTGATGACCCACACAGACAAAACTGGAATCCAGGGCAATGATGCTAGTAACCAAGCTATTTTTTCAGCATAGTTTAGTTTTGACTGAGACAGATGCTATTCTAGTTCCACAGAATAGATGACACTCTGAAGATCTAGGTCCCAGCTTTTCCCAGGCTGTGCAAGATCCCCAAGATGCTGAAGCTAGCTACCAAGACATCATAAATCCAACTGGGTGTCATGGGAATATGAAGTCTCTCAATCATGAACTACTGCTAGAGCTTTACACTTACAGCACTGCAGTATCCAAGAATTTTCTCTACACCTCCTGGTGGGCTTGTGTCCTTGGTCTACCTCAGCTTCCCAGATGCAAACTCATGGTATTAGCACACCTCTATTGTGCAAAGATTATTAAAGGATCTCTTCAGTAATGAAAAGTAGTGTAAGACACTTGAATCCATGCAGGATGTAATGGGACAATGTGACTAACATCAGCTCCTGTAGACCAGCAAGGATGAAGGAGATCTTACAAAAACCCATGTGAGCAAGGAAACTCTGCTCAGATACCTCCTTCACATACTTGTGTCTCAGTGTGGGTAGCAGCCACCAAAATTACATGGGGGCTACACACTTGTGCTCCAAAAACTTGAGAAAGAAACTCGATGAGCAATCTTGTCTGTGTTAGCAGCAGTGACTATGCTCTGATCACCAGCAAGGATGGATCTCCAAGGCTAGTAGTCTTCAGCAAAGGAGCATTTGGAGTGTTACCCTGTCTCACTTTCTAGGAAAAGCTTCAAAGCCACGTTAGAACAAGGAGCTTTTTAATAAGGGTCTGGACCTGATTCCCACCTGGTGACAGCTGCTGTAGGGAGAGCTCTGCTCAGTTTACCCTGGCTAAGGGGTAGGACTAGGAGGAATGGCTCAAAACTAGAGGTGGGTAGATTCAGTTTAGATGTTAGGAAGAAGTTCTTCATCATGAGGGTGATGAGACATTGGAACAGGTTGCCCAGAGAGGTGGTGGAAGCGCCATCCCTGGACATTTTGAAGGCCAGGCTGGATGGGGCTGTGAGCAACTGATGTAGTGGGAGGTGTCCCTGCCCATGGCAGGGGGGTTGGAAGTAGATGATCTTTAAGGTCTTCCAACCCTGACAATTCTATGATTCTATGATCTATTTTCCCCACCTCAGTCAAAATCAGCTATGCCAACAGTTTGCAAGGGAATATGTGACAACATTTCCCTGTTCTTCAGTGTTGTGGGTTTTTTTTAATATGAACATTAAGGTTGCTATCTAATTGCAACCTGATGAAATGCAGCCCCGGTTGCAGACTATGATCTGTCAAAAAGACAGACCTCTCCAACTTCTCTGCTACCTCTCCAGAGCACCACGGGGAGCCCCATATATAGAGAGGGAGTTTTGTGGGTGAAAAGCGCTGGGAAAGCACAAGACATTATTGTGTTCCATAAATGCATCTTGCCAGGTCTCAACCTTTTGGGTTCCTGCTGAATATCTCCTCCTTGCAAACAAGAGAAACGAGTTAATATTTCAGTCCTGCTTTTCAATCTCAGCAGAATCATTTTTGCCAGGGCATGAAAAGAATGAGCCCTGTCACTTCCTTCCTCCAACCTTTACAAGAAGTTTTATCTTTCCATGAACTCTGCTTTGTAATTCAAACTTACCAGGAAACTGGCATTTTAAAACTGGTTCAGGTTTCTGATCAAAGATGCTGATGGTTGAAAGGACCCATGTCACTAAGCCCTCTCCCTGGCTCAGCTGGTGTTATTTGCTGAGGTCTCAACAGATTGTTCCTTCTTGGTTTTCACATTGATCTGTCTCATTCCTTATTTCAGTACCTTTCTCAGCCAAGGGTATATAGATCATCTTTCTTTTACTCCCACAGAAAGAAATCCTCTGAGTCCATGGGCTCTGTGCTGATCTCAGACCATTATATTCTTTCCTCATTTCCACACTGCAATCACCACTAGCCAAAAGCACTTAGGATGAGAGATGATGAACACCCTCAGGAACATGGGAATGCTTGTGTTGCCCAGCTACATGTGTTTTTGAGATATTTAACAAATTCTTATTGCTCGTAACCACTTCCTTGAGTAGGACTGTGTGACTGAGGAGCTTGGACACTTGTGAAAGACTTTTCAAAAGGTCCCAAAACATTCCAGAAAACTTGATCTTTGCTTACATGTGTCACATTAGAATCAAAGAATCGTCAGGGTTGGAAGGGACCTTAAAGATCATCTAGTTCAAACCCTGTAAGGTGCTGTGTTTTAACTCAATTGTAGAAATTTGCAGTCCATACAATTTTCTTTGATTTGTCTCAGATTTCAGACTTATTCATTGTCCACTATAGTATAGCTCCTGATTTACACTCATGGAAGGGAAACTTGGATTGGTATGTTGGTAGGTTGTCCTTAGGAGCTAGACTGAAGAGTCTAAACTCTTCTCTTAGCTACTTGTAAATGTGAGTTCACAATCCAGATCCAACTGGGGTTCATTTGGACTTGAGCTAGAGCAGTTCAGAGCCCACAGAGCCCCTCTATATGAATCTGGACAGTCACATTCCCCTTTACTTCAGCAGAGCCAATATCTCGTGGCTTATAACTCAAAACAGGAGGAATCAGACGGTGATCCTCAGTGGTTATAGATGGCAATATGTCATAAATTTCAAAACAGTTGCACTTATATATATCAAGCTGGATACCTGTGCTTATTAATGTCTTTAAAAGAAGTTGAAGACATCATCTATTTGCTTACAGTTCCTTGCAACTCCTTTCTTTGGCACCAGAAGGCTGACGTTGCACATCATGGTCTTCAAAGATGTTCCTTTGCCAGTTGTACACGATCCATAAGATCCTAGGAAGGTGCTAGCAGCTTTCTTTTACTGCTTGGCCACTATAGACAGGGATTAAGACCACATCTCTAACTGGTGGAACTTCTCCACTCCTCCTTCCTCCCAGTCATCAGCCTTTCTAGATGTGGCAGAACACCCAGTAAGAGGTGATAGTTGTTTGATTGCTAAAACCAAGAGAGAGTGGAGATGAACCAGGGGTGTAGTCAGCTCTCTTCTGTCTCCTATGAAAACATAGTCTGAAGCATGAACTCTTCAGTGCAAAGACCACATCTCTTTGAAAGACTGGAGAGTGATTGCTTTCCTAAACGGGTTATAATATTTGAATGGAAGAAAGAAGAATAACCCAATTAGGAGAAAGTTAAGGGTTGAGTGAGGAACAGAAATAGCTGGAAGAGATGCACAAAGGTGCTGAGGGAGTGAAGACTGGCGGTGGCAGAGCAACCATGATGTGACTCTCAGAGGCAAGAAAAACCCACAGTGACATGGTTCTCACCCGCCTGCTCTTTTCTAGACGTTTATTATATTGAACAGGGCCCTTTCTCAGACCAAGCTGCATTTGGATTCTTGGAAATTTGACAAAAATGTCTCCTGAGAACTGGCCTGTTTCTTCTGTTTCCAAGATGACCTTTTAATGAGGTCTCATTTTGCTTCCATAAGCTGAGAACAGAGTGTACGAGACCAGCACAAGATGTGCATTGTCTTTCTAGGATTTCTCATCTGGTTTGTTCTCCTGCACATTCCTACTTTCTAGGGGCCAAATCACAGAATAATTGTCTTGACCCTCAGTGAGAGGTGCTGTTCTTTGAGGAACCATCAGAATGGATCTACTTACCCTTAAAACCACTGCTATTCTCAGAAGTTCTAAAATAGCCACCTCTTCACTGTATCTTCTTTCATGACTTAGCACAAGTCCTTCACTTGGAACATTTGTTCCTTTGTTTGTGTTTTATCAAACAAATAAAGGGAATGGGGGCATTGATCGTGTTCCTGAAATAAGGGTCACAAAAACCTCTTGTTCTGATTCATACCGAAGTGTTTTGTGGGGTTTATTGCAATACAAGACNGTGGCTCTGCACTGGACTCTCTCCTGGTATTATTCTAAGGATGCATCAACAGATGCTGAAAGGAAAGACTAAATCAAGGGCATGGGTACTTAGGATCATACTAGGAGTGGAGAAAAGCGCTTGTATTCAGTTTGCTTCTTCCCAGTTGTTATAAGCATAGCAAAAAAAATAGAGTAGCAAATCACTAGCCCAAAAATTTGACATCATCAATGGAGCAGGTTGAATGGGATGTAAAGTTATCCAGGTTCCTTGATGGAAGACTTTGGGAGTTTCTTTCCTTCTCTGAGAACTGTTCAGTCCTGCCAGGAGAATATGACTAAGTAGGAGTGGCACAGGGTAGCTTTCCTGTCCAAGGTCCAGATAGATAACTGAAGGAAAGTCACCTTGTGGTCAACCTGAGCTTCTGAGGTGAATAAATCTATGCTCACTATCCCATCTCCATCTTTAACATGATGTGACTACTAAGGGCATGTGCCAGAACTAGAGGCTTGGTAGCAAAAGGAAGATTTTATGTCCTCAATCAATCTCCTGGACAGAGACCATTATGCCAAGGGATTTCAAAAGCCTGTTCTACTTTAGGCACCTGGAAGCTGATGCAGTTACTCTTTCATGGCAATTTGTGCGTAAGGGACATTACTACCCACTTCTCTCTTCTTCCATCTAACCTACCACAACAAGATCCAGTAGCTGGGATGGGGGCCAAGAAACCAGGTCACAATTTCAATGATGGGGATAGTTGAGGCAAACAGCAGGTTCTTCCATGGCTGAAAGGCTTAATTATATTATTTCTTTATTCAAAATGAGATGCTCTAGCTAAGCTGGAAATTGATGCAAGATTTACTGGGTGGCCAGTATTAGATTGGATGGTGATGGAGTTAAAATTGATAACATGGTCAGAGGGACCTCATTCAGTAAATACAAGCATGCTGGGGAGCCAAGGAGGGTACATCCAACTGAGGGTCACAACACAGCTCTGTGCACTGCTGTCCTTATGCTCCAGGATCTTTAATCAAAAAGCTCAGAGCCAACATGTGTGTATTTTCTAACAGTTCCTTGCAGCTTATCTCAAAAAGAGGAGTAGAAAATAACTGCTTGATGGGAGACAGGGATTCATGCTCCTGCTCCTCATGATAAGTGACAGAAAGTGAAGTGTTGATACTCCTGCTAATCATGATAAAGCAGAGCTGGGAGTTTGTGGGGTTTTGAAAAATGGAAGCAATAATATTTCATCAATGTGCTCAGACATATATAATCCTGGTTATAGGACCGTTTCTTAAGTGATGTTTTGGTCTGTAGACCTCAACAACTACTTTAACTGGACAAAATACATTCACTCGCAGAAGAAAATAAATGGCTTGGCACAACAAGATGATGGCCTGGGGTGTTCCAGGCTGAGACAGCAGACAACTTATGATTTCTTCCTATAAGTCTTCCCAGTCTCTAAACCTTGCAAAAAGACAGGGAGATTCATCCTGGTAGGTCAAAGGAAACAGAACATGCTAACGACAACTGCACTAGCCTGATGTGTTCCTAGGTTTGAAAGACCTTTGCTATATAGATGTCACGTCTGTAAGAGCAACCCAGCAAATGTTTAGTGGGTGTCTTCAGAAAAACTGCAAGGACAGTTGGAAATCATGAGGCAGCCACTGAAGGCAAGATTTGCAGGGCTGCTCAGGACAGAGATGGGGCTGCCAGAGGCTTTCCAAAGGCAGCTGGCACATCTCGGTAGTTGGAAGACAAAACAGTCCCCAAACAAACCAAGAGCTCAGCTCTGGACAAATACAACTCCTGGGGAACATTGCAAACTGGATTATAGTGTTGTCTCATGTCAACAGCTAATTATTGCTCTGCATAAAGTCCCTGAGATGGTAAAATATGAGGGACTGAGACCATCCATCTTCTAGTTGCTCCAGATAAGGTTCACAGAGCTGGTACTGAAATTACTATATTTAGAGATGCAAAAGTTTACCCACTAAAGATATTTTTTGTGTATATATTTTATTACTTTCGTTACGCACTTAAAATAGAAAGTTTATGATCAGCTCTTTTCTGTGGAAGAAAGAATTAAATCACATTTATAGTGACTTCCCTCCTTCTTCCATAAGCTTCATATATTATTTGCTACAGGAGCAAAATACATTAATTTGATTTTTTAAAGGATGTTCCTATAGACTTTAATTTTACTGAAGACTTTTGTTCTGACGAATAAAGGTGGCAATTATTTACATATATGAAAACACTACCTCTGCAGTCTCTTCTTCCCTTCTTCAGTTGAAGCTCATTGATTTTCTCTAGACAGCCTCTCTGGGACCTGCAGAGAGATCGATATTAGAAGAAAATATGAGGGAGCTGTAACACGGCCAAGGCAATCCAGAAGAAATAATTTGGTATTAACTCATACAGTTTTTGCATGTGGCTGACAAAAATGGACATCTTAAAATGGCAAAGAACTATTAATATCTTCAAACGTGGGTTAAAAACCAAGAGGTGAGTACACAATGCTAGCAAGAGACACTCCAGCCAAAACGAATTAAAGCAATGGCCACTGGGCCAGATCTGTAGCTGTGTAAAAGGAAAAGTCCATTAAATTCAAGGCTCAAAAGTTCCATTTCAATTAATTCCTTTTTAATTAAAAACATATCCAGGGAGGCTGCTGCTACAGCCATGGACATCAGATTGCCTTCAGTCTGGGAGTTTTATGAAGTTATAGGGCCAACATTCTCTGGAGTTCAACTGTGAGAAAAGAAATATTATGCTTTATGACAGTTGGGGTCAGGAACTGGAAAAGGGGGAAACAAAAACTCTTGGCACTTATAGAATCATAGAATGGTTTAGGCTGGAAGGGACCTCTAGAGGTCATCTTGTCCAACCTCCCTACACAAGTAGGGACATCTCTGCCTAGGTCAGGCCGCTCAGAGCCCCATCAAGCCTGACCTTGAAGGACTCCAGGGATGGAGCCTCCACCCCCTCTCTGGGCAGCCCATTCCACTGATCTATCACCCTCATGTTAAAGAACTTTTTTCTAATATTTTTTTCTAATATCCAATCTAAATCTATCCTTTCCTAGCTTAAATATTGTTGGATATCCAAATTTTCTGTGCTGTGTGGATGCAGAGGGACACAGTAGCATGAAGAGGCTGATACTGAACTGATGAGTTCTGTGCATGGATTAACTTCAGTGAAGAAGAAAGAACTGGAGAAACCAAATGATAGCTCCTGACCCATTCCCTGTTTTTCCCTTCTTTGATATGTATAGCAACTGGTAATAAGTATTTAGAACATGGGCCAGGCATCTACAGATCTCTATTAATTACTGGCAGAAACAAATAGATGTCCTGATCTAATCATTATTACAAGGTCTCTTGTGGCTCCACCCGTATCCCATCCTGGTTGTGGATTGTCTAACAACTGGACCTATTGCCTTGATGATCTAAACACGATTGTATTGGTGGCTGTGAGTTCATGCCCTGTTTCCCTACAGCTCCTCTCCCACCGTGCACGTTCAATTTTATTTCAGAAAGTATATCTGCTCTGAGTTGGACATAAAAATAGCTGGCAAAAGCCACCTGGTACACTGTGACTCAACCACAGGGAGTAGGAAAACTTATTTTAGTAGTAAATGAACAACAACAAAAGAAATCACTATGTTTTCTAGGTTTGCCAATCAAGGCACTGGGCCAGTATATATGATTCAGCCAAGACATAGGAGCACAGTTTCCCCTGCCCCCAACATTCAGCACAGTGGAGATGTTTAAGAAACGAGTAGATGTAGCACTTGAGGCTATGGTCTGGTGGTTGGGGAGATGTTGGGATGAAGGTTGGACTTGATGATCCTAGAGGTCCTTTCCAACCATTACAATTCTACGATTCTTTGTATGTTTTTAATTGATGGCATTAAAGACACAAGGAGAAATTTTCTGTGAGGAGGCAGCAAAGCAGCAAGATTTCCAAATAAAACAAGTCAGAGGTTTATGGAGGAGAAGGCTTCCTGCTTACTCAGTTTGGGAGGGAAAAACTCATTGCACCTCTTTTTTTGTGATACTGCTGAAGGCATTGCTGAGAGTTCATCTAATGCCTCTTCTGCCAGGGAATGGCATCACTTCTTCAAACACCCAAGCAAACCTTGTTCAACTTATGCTTAGAGACCTTTAATGATAAAGACTTTCCAAAGCCAATTAGAATTAATTTTGAAGTTAAGGATTTCAGTTGTATAATTTGCTTTCTGGCAAACTTAGATTTCGTCTGGTTTCATCCAGTCCATCCTTCTCCCAACAAATACTGAATATGTTGGCTTGAAATCTGATTATTTTTTTCTAAATTATATATTTAAGCTGCTTAAACATATTTCAAAGGTTATCTTACCTTTTATGTAATTAGTGACATTTCATTTCACTATAAAATTGACCCAAGATCACAAATTTACAACGGGAATTGTTCAAGAAGTTTAACCCAGCAGAATGCAAAAACCCAAATAACCAAAAAGCAATAATATCAGTTATTGTAAACAGGGAATTTAATATCCAGACTAAATAAGAGAGCCTCGACATTTTGCTGTCCAGCTAAAATTGATGTGTACCCCAACAGAAATGCCAGCTGTGGGGTTTTAATGTAAAAGGCTTTGTCAAAGGGATATTTCTTTATACTTTTCCTTTAAATGAATGAATAGATTCCCTCTTGACCCCTCTTCTTGACTTCTTTGTCATATCACTATTGACTTAGTGTAAAAGGATTTTTTTTTCTGAATTATGCAAAGGAAGCATATTCTAGTTTGGCCATATAACTATTATCCTGAAATTTAAGCGTGTTCTCCTCACCACCTTCCACCTGTATGCTGTGGGTACTTCAAGAAAATCCACTTTTCTAGCAGTTTACTGGGTCAAAACTCTTCCCCACAGATGGTCTGCTCACAGTCAGTGCAGCTAAATGATCCCTCCTGAGTCATTTGCCCAGTAGAAGACATCAATGCATAAATTATTGGCACCACCTATTGGCCAAAAAGGCAAATTATACAGGATTTGTAGGTTACTTTAAACCTTTTGAGTGAATATGGCTTCAAATGTTCCTCGTGTTAAGATTTATTTTAGCAATAGAACCCAGTAAGACCACTCAAGCTTTGCATTTCTCTGTGGCAGAGAGAGCTTTGGGTTTGATCATCATCTCCTCTGCAGAGGAGAAGACAGGGCATGAAGCTACAGGTGAAACAGGTCCCATTAACTCAAGTTTTGGGTTCTTCTAAGTACTTTTCCTCTAAGATGCAAACACAGCTCTACAAGATTTTTTTGCACTCCATCACCACAAGCACGAGCCACAGCTGGTCCATGAAATATGAACCTGAGTGGCCTCAGTTCTCTTTGTATTTTGTGATTGGGTGAGAAGCTGCAAGATACAGAACTTGCTGAGGAAGATGTAAAACTATGGGAGTCTCATGAGCAAAGCCCCAAAAGGGCTGGTATCTCTGCAAAAGATGATGATGTGAATGTAACTGCAGAGATCAAAATCATGATCTGGAGGCAGAAGAACCTGCACTTTTAATTCTTGTGCTTATCCTGGTTCTTGTGTCTGTGATAAGTTGTAGTTATCAAGTATCTCTAGAGTAGGTTTGTTTCTTTGACTAAGTCAAGACACAAGTGAGTCAAGATTTTTCTCGTGATCCCCATAGAACACGAAGTAGTGAAAGGGATCTGAAAACATTTCAAGTGTTTTGAATCATTTCCTATCAAGAAGTTCTGAGTTGAATTATCTGTAAGAGACTCAAAGAAAAGTGATGAAAAACCTCTTGGTCATGGGACATGCTGGTTCTTTATGACTTTTGGGTTGATGGTTGGACTTGGTGATCTCGGAGGTCTTCTCCAACCTTAATAATTCTGCTGGTTTGAATATGACTTGTTTGAATAATTTGCATTTTCATTGAATAAAAGAGAGGGGAAAGAGAGAATGATATTTTGCTTCAAGCTACTTTTTGTCAAAACCCAAAGTATTTTTGTGATGATAACAGCCCTAATTTACATACTGAGAGGAATTTTCAGCTCTTAGTGTGATAAACTACACCTCTCTGCCTTCTCCTTCTCTCAAAAATCTTCAAATTGGAGGACATCTCCCTCAGCATTCTGGTTCTTGTGGTGTTGCACATGAGGTGATTATCTTATAGTAGCATGGGCAAAAGTCATCCTTTGCTGTTATTAGCTTGCCCATCAGGATGGGCTCCTGTGCTCCACTTCTAAAGAAGAGTAGGAATATATGAGAACACTTGATAGACATAGAAAGACTCAGAGAGACTTTCTGAAATGTATAAAGTATCTCTTGATCTGTCTGAAAGTGTATCTAGGCAGTGACATGACCTAGCCATTAAAATATCTGAGTTCTTATCCCCTGTGGAAAAGGACTGGCTATGATACATAGCAAATAGCTAAGCTCCTACACCTTCATTTATTTTTAAATAGAATACTGTTTTACACATTCTGAGATGAAAAGTGACTTTTAGCAAAACTAGCACATGCATAAGCAGTGCTAATGGCAGAACCATTTTCATTTGCAAATTGATTGTACTTACTTAAGAACATTAATAAAGATGCCCTATTGTGTCTAGTCTTCTGCTTTGATCCAGTGGGAGGGCAACTTCAGCTTTTGGAAGACCAGTTTTTGCTTGAAAATGTACCTTTCTCTATGGGCTTGTGCTGCAAAACACAACCATATTATTTATTTATAATGAGTGCTTATTATCTTTAGACAAGTTGGAGAGAAAATTAAAAAAAAGCTTGGAGACTGAATTTAGAAAGTGCCAACTTTTATTGTCATTATTTAAATCTATCAACCAGCCAGTAATTTACAGATTACCACCACTGTGTGATTCCTGCTTAAATGAACTGAGAAGAAGAAAGCAGGAATTTAACATTTCTTCCATCTAACAACTACCAAGTCCTTTCCCTGACAGCTCCCATGCTTAGGAAGACCTAGAGCATCTTGCATATTTTTCACCCATGATGTGCAGCAAAGTACTAAGTATGTATTGACCCAACAAGNTCTGATCATCTTCGTAGCCTCCTCACATCATGTGATTAAAGGTCTGCAAGAAATGAGATGACTGTATAGAGGTAAAATGTCAATGAAATCTATTTCCCCAGCTTGAATCTGGTCTGCAATGTGGACATTTGGAGGTAGGTGTGGTATGGATGATACTCCATCCATGATCTGATGTCCTCCATGAGGAGAGAATGAACCTGCAGCAATTGCTCAGTAGCACGTCTTATCTGCTTGGGACTGGCAGGATCCATGTGAGTTGATATGGACTGTGGGCAGGCAGTTCTGAGTATTTCTGGTCAGATGGTGGCAGATGGGTTGTATGGATGGCCTTTCCCAGGAGCCTACAGCTGTTTAAATAGCCACCCTCTGGGAGCCACAGCACCAGAGCTATGTTTGACATTATTAAACCCCAGCAGGGACAGGGAAAGCCATGGGGACAAGGAGTCCTCCCTGCTTCCCGGCTTCCATAGATTACTTTAATTGGTAAAACTATGCTCCTGTCACTGGAGAGGGCATGTCATAAAACAAAACATGAACAAAACCCCAAGCCCAAGAATTCATTTGCCCCGAGGCTCAATGAAACCCTTCTGGGTAAAGCTGTGTCCATGGGGAGCCAGAGCACCAGCAGTGAGAGGAATCCCTTGGAAAGAGGACAGGCTTGTCACACCTCTCCAAGGGGGACATAGTAAACAATCTCTATGGCTTCCTGCCAGCCTTTTCTTTTTTACAGTGATTTTTGGCTTTTCCAGCTGCAGAAGTCCTTGCATCCTCAGCATAGAGTCATTATCTTTCTAGAGTGAAAGAAAAAATAAAACTGTTCCTCTGTGTGTGTGCATGCACATAAATATGTGATGTAAGGGACAATATTCAATTAATGTGCCTTTTTCATGCCCTCAGAATTCAGTTCTGACAAGCCTGACTGCACTATTGGAAGCTGTACTTAGCAGCTCTCCCATGTTTAAACAGATCTTTCTTCATAAGTTAATGGATAAAACTTTTACAGGAACAATTAATTCCGATTCGTAACTGAACTTTAACAAGTACTGTTAAACAGACCCCTTTAATCTATATCTGTTTATGTAAGCCTGCTTTATTTGTGCTAGGGATGGACAAGATACACTCTACAATTTTAAGAACAGAGAGAACGAGGATTTGAAGATAAACTGTACCCTCTATAGTAAGCTAACAATCCCTTAGATACTGTGTTTCATCCGGCCTATATTAATCCCACAGTAGATGGGAGATAAAAGCCATCTTTAAGTGCTCAAAAGATAAAGTAATCCTAAATACAATCCTGATACTGTTCAGAGTTGTTCTAGAAATATAACGTGATCTTACCCTTCAGCATCTCTGTGCTACCTGTAGCTGTTCTGTATAAAATCGGTAAAGAAATTCATATATTTTATTTTAAATTTGCTACCAAATGATAACTACTGCTCTCCTCAGCCTACCTGCCTGATTTCAAACTAAATGATTTCCTATCTAAAGGGTCTTTGGCAGAGTGTGCTCAGATCCCATCCCCCCGACTCACCCTCTACCCCCAAGCTTCAACACAGCCTGGGTGGGTCCTTCCTCCTCAAGCATCACATTGTGTAGGATGAGAGGGTTTCTTCCACCTCTGTTTTCACCCACAGCACTCAGACTTTCCCCCCTTCCAAACTCAAAAGGAAATGCATTATTTTTCCAGTTCCTCCATGTCCCAGTCTCTCTAAGATCTCTCTGTAGGACAGTAAGACAGTGCCTCAGAGCTGCCCTCCATAAGTACACACTGCTGATCATGTGTGGAAGTTTCCAAGGACCTCAGGCAAGACCCTGGAACCTGAAATCAGAAAAAAGTTGTGTGAATAATGTGTTTTAAAGCCTGGGTTTGTGCTTGCTACTCAATGAACATTAGCAGGAAAGCACACACATGAGCATGTGTGGCCAACACTTTATACCTGTGAAACTGGTAATAAAACTTTTCAGAATTTGGGTTGGATTTACTTTTTCCAACGAGCAGAGTCCCAGAGATAAAGTAATAGTCATTATTTTTATTTCATAATGCGTTTTATTTTTTAGTCTAATTTTGTTTAAAACTTCAGATATCTCCAAGATAAGTTCACTGAAAGAAAGATTTGATCAACAAGTTTAGTGTTGGTCTGATAAACTTGGCTGATGGGTTTCTAACTTTCTCTCATGATAACCAAAAGAGAAACAGAATGGTCTTTTCCCTAAGTAAAATGGCAGCCTTTAGACTGCTAATCCATGTCTCAAAGGCATGGGAGATGTCATACCAACATCTTCATGTCTCCCATTTTATAAGAGTTTACTCTATAAGAAGTTCCCATGACCAGAAACCCAAGTTTCATTCCAGAAGGGTTTACTTTGGAAAGAAACATGTTCCTGCAGCTTGTGTCCATGTGATTTCTTCCAGCCTCTAAGTGAAACTTGGGTTTGTTCCAGCAAATGTTACTAGATTGAAAAACCAAGAGTGAGAGATTTCCTGCCCGTCTGTCACATAATTGCAGTCGGATGGAGACAGAATTGGTGTTTGATCTCCAAGATGGCTCAAACTTCTGCCTCTCCATCATGGACTGGCCAATATCTCAGCTCCAGCCTTTCCAACCTATTTGTGGAGCATAGGAGGGACACTAAGTAATCATAATCAATCTTTGTAAAGATTCTAGATAAAAAGATATAAATAGCCCTTGGAACAGGAACTGGAAACCAGCCTCTGTATTTCAGGTGATGGCCCTATTGCTTTGGTTAGCAGATGGCTTTCCTGCTACCCCTCTTTGGTCCTGAAAAGATTTCATTCCAGATCTGCTGCATATAGACCCTGTTTCAGCATGGTAGACAAAGAATGCTCTCTCTTGCCTTCCACAAGTAGGCTGCTGTCTGCTGACAAAGCCATTAGTGGACCCTCATGAGAAGAGTTTGAACCTCCACAGATGATAGGGGCTGGAAGACTTTCCACTTCCCAGAATACGCTTGAAAGGGGGCAACAATTATCTTCTCTTCCTGTGGCACTCAAAGAAAGCAGAAAGAGCCTGTTTCATTCTTTTAAAAGCAAAAACGTACACATTAGTGCTAGCAGAGGTGCCCCAGTTATTAAGGGTCTCCTTATGCATAAGAGCCACACACTCAGCCTAAGGAAAGGGAAGGGGTTTAGACACACAGCTTTCTTTGAAGGTTCCTCTGATGTCTACCACCCCCAGACATTGAATAACCCTTTTGGAGCCACCTCTTTTCCCTGAGTGTATTAAGGGCTCTGAGGCTGAAGAAACCAGTTTAGGAGTCAGGAAACTCCAAGTCAGATGTTGTGACTGGCATTCAGTTCACCTTCAATTCAGCTCCATTTAAAGTGCACCTTCTGGTAAAGAGTGTCATCTAACCCAAGGTTTGTGTAGAAGGATGCCTTTCTAGGGCATGACTTGTTGTTTCCCAAGTTAGCTGAAGTACTGCTACTTTCTAGAGATTTTTCACTCTCTCTTCCCCCTCACTCTGCCTCTTAAAGGTTATATCAAACCCTGTACCTTCAAGTACTTTTACTGAAAATCAAAAAATCATAGAATAGTTTGAGTTGAAGGGACCTTTAAAGGTCATCTAGTCCAACTTATGTGAGAAAAATTACTCTGTGAGCACCTAACCTCTGCTGGATTTAACCCTTTAGCTTGTTGAGTGAGACTTTTATAAAAATGAGAGAAATTATTGAGCTCACTTAGATTTTTGCCTGTTTTCTCTATTTAGAAGGCAATTTTCCCATGGTAGGGTTGCCTTTTAGTAAGTGTGTGTCAACTTGCTGGCACAACAGCATCTGAGCCTTAGGAATGTGACAGGCTGAAGGTGTGCATTTGTCATTTATAACCTGTTTTGGTTCTAAAAAAAAGACATTTTGCTTTTAGCTTTCCTATAGCCTTCAGTTTGTCTCAAAAGTGATACATCCACACTTTTTTGCAGTGGGCACTTTAATAACACAAATGATCTGTTATCCAATGAACAATGATTATGGCTGTTCCTATGTCTCCTCCCTCCCCATTATCTGTTGCTTTGCTTTTTTATTAAAGATCCTGTACCAGCTGAAAACCAGAGGGTTCCTCTGGGTGAATTTTAAACACGTATATCAGATGGAAAGTATTGATTTCCAGTCAATTTGTAATTTTATTTTTTTGTTAAACACTACACATGTTTTACAAGGGGAAAGTTCACACAGGAAATAGAGAAAAATGTTTCCTTCCCACTTCAGGGCAGGAGCTACACAGCGTGTTCCAGCTCAGAGAACACGCAAACAATGTTCAGTCTTCAGGCAAAGTCAGCAAAGCAGATGTGACTTGAAGTTTACCACTTGTATAGCGTGAGAACAACCCCTCAATAATGGAAAGACCTTCTGGGGAAGCCATGGAGTTTGCTAAGTGTCTTGGCTAAACACACCATATGATTCACTGCGCCATTTCCACATTGCTCAATGCTCCTGGGGCTGCTGCAACGGCAAAGATCTAAAAAAAATAATCACTTGGAGATAAATATCAGATTTTTATCTTTTTTTTAATCAGATAAAGATTTAGGGGGAGGGGAAAAGAAAACATCAAGACTCTAGGTCTACTATTGCAGTCCTCCATCTCCTATTGGGCAAAGACCTCTTTGAAGGATACCTTGCTCTCCATGGACTAGTTACATTACTAAAGAGGAGTGAAGTTCATAGAATCATAGAATGGTTTGGGTAGGAAGGGAACTAAAAGATCATCTAGTTACAACCCCTCTGTCATGGGCAGGAACACCTCCTACTAGACCAGCTTGCTCAAAGCCCCATCCAACCTTGTCTTGAACTCAACCAGTGATGGGGCATAATCATCCTAGGGTGAGATACATCCTAGTCAGCTCCTAGATTTTCAGCCACTCTTGACCCTTCCATTGTCAGCTGTGAGCTAAGACGTCTGGTATAAAACCTAAATGTAGACATGGCCTTTGTGATTAAGTGATTTCAGTTCACCATCTAGTTTCTTGCATGCTTGATCCTCAACAGAGATTTCTGTGTTGTATTTCAAAGAGGACAAGGAGATGAAAGGATGAATTAATGTTAGAGAAAAAAAAAAAAAATCAGGGCATATTCCTTGGAAACTTCTCACAGACGTTTAAAAAAGTGAGACCTGTCCAAACAAATATGCAGTTCACTGACAGCTGAAGACTATCCATTGGTAGTTCATTAGTGTGTTATCATAATAAAAACATTAAGGAGATGGTATTCCCTTTCAAGTGTTTTTTGGAAGGGGAAGAGCAATAACATGGTCAAGTGATGTATGTGACAGAGTAAGTTAACCTTTGCAACTTTGAGCGAGGTCAAGTGACTAAGGGTGGAAAATAAATTTTAATCCCCCTGTATCATGTGGATGCTGGGATTTGCTGGCTCTGGAGCTCACTAGTACGCAGATGTGAATCAAGCTCTAGTTTTCTGCTAATCTGCTATTCTGTGAAGCTGTAATGAACTGGAAGCTGAATCTAGCAGAACTCTAGTGTGATATTATATAGCTGGGTCTTTTTCTCTAAGCATACTTAGTCACTAACACGAGTATCCCCCAAATGTAGTTACATTCTCCTTCATGTAGGAGTCTTTGAACTAGTAGTCTATGTTTCCCCCCACCAAAAAAAACCCCAAACAATTGAAGGATCACTGGCTGTTGCTTGAGGTCTGCATTTTATTATCAATAAGCAATCACAGAATCACAACAAGGTAGGGGTTGGAAGGGGCCTCTTGAGATCATCTAGTCCAACCTCACTGCCAAAACAACATCTAGAGCAGGATGCACATGAATCAATAGTTTTATTCTGTAGCTGAGGAAAGTAATGGATTTTTAATGGATATTTACAGCCCTTAGTGAAATGCATGTCTTTGCAAATCAGTATAGAAGAATAATCAGCAATGACCCCTTGTCCAACATATATGTCATACTTTGAAAATAATTTTACTTTAGTCCAGGTTCTGAAGCACAGATATCACAGAAACATTGACTCATAGAATTATTTTGATTGAAATAGACCTTTAAGATCGTTGAGTCCAACCATTGACCCAGCACTGCCAGGGCATCACTAAACCGTGTCCCTCATCACCACATCTACATGTTTGTTTAAACCCCTCCAGGGATGGGGACTCCACTGCTGCCCTGCACAGTTTGGGCCAGTCCTTGACAATCCTTTTGGTGAATAAATTTTTTCCAGTATCCAACCCAAACCTCCCTGGTGCAAGTTGAGGCCGTTTCCTCTTGTCCTGTTGCTTGTTCCCTGGGAGAAGAGACTGACCCCCACCTAGCTCCAACCTCCTTTTGGGGAGTCCCCTGAGACTTCTTCTCCAGCCTAAGCAGCCCCAGGTCCCTCAGATATACCTCAGATAACTTGTTCTCTAGAAGCCTCACCAGCTTCGTTGCCCTTCTCTGGACACGCTCCAGCCCCTCAATGACCTTCTTGGGGGGCCCAAAACTGACCCCAGGATTTGAGGGGCAGCCTCCCCAGTGCCCAGTGCAGGATACGGAGGGTGGGGGTGGATTTTGACATTAAGCAATTACTTGTATAGCAGTAACATTAATAAAACTGGGTTTAGGACTCCATTTTCACCATGAATTGACAGAGTGCTCTTTGCCATAAGCACAACCATGGCTCCACCAGCAGCTCTGCATGGCAATGCTCTCCTTGGTGGTCTCAGGTCAGTTGGTGCTGAAGTTATTGGTGAAAAATGACTTCTCTGCAAAGCAAATGGGACCATTGCATCAGTGCATATGGAATTGGGGAGTATTTCAAAGTACAGGTCAATGGTGGTGCAGGATAAAGAAGGGGACATCATGCATATTGTTGGTGTGTGGAAACCTGACAGACCAAGTTTGACTTTCTAGGTATAAAGGGGGAGGGTAGAAGATCACACTTCAGTGCAAGGGCTGAAAAACAGGTTCATATTTTTCTCTTGAATTTCCTACTCTTGTATATGATCACAGAAGTACTGTGGGGACTCTACAAAACCTCATATGGACGATGTGCATCTTATTTCAAAAGGTTTTAATGCCTGAGTTAGAGACATGATTCCCTTATGCCTGTACTCTATGTTAAATTGCCAACAGCAGTGAAGATACACTGACAGATCACTTTCTCAAGGTTAGGATGCTGGGGGAAAAAATCAGAATAAATAATAATTTTAGGAAAATAATTACCATGAAAGTTATGATGAGTTTTAACATCCTGCAATAGCTGTTCCTGTGTGGTTTTATTTCTCTAAATGTTCAAATGTCATTCATGGATGTGCAAGAGTACAGAGGTGCAATTCAATTTATCCCGGAGAAATTCAGATGCCCTCCTGATACCAGATCTTTGGCCAGGCCAAGTAAAGATTTCTGATATGGCTGCACACTTTCATTTATCAGAGAGATTCACAACAAGATTGAATACCTGCCAGGAAAGCTGAGCAAATTCAGATAGAAGATCAAGACTCTCACTTCTGCTTTCCAAACTAACTAAACATTCTGTCAGTTTACCACAGGACATGACAAAGTCAGTTTTTCTTAAGTCTTTAAATCAAGACAGGTGAGTTTTCTAAAACAATATGATGCAGCTCAACAAAGTGAAATTCCCCCTCCTGCCTTTGTTCTGCAGGATGTGAGTCCATCTGGGTGACTCCTGACCTTAAACATGAAAATCTCTGAATGTTAAAGAGATTGAATGCAAAAGGGACAGAAGGATGATATTTAAGTACATACATGTATTTGCTGAAAACACATTTCACTAGCCATCCACTTGGACAACTGCTTCTCTTCACATCATTCTGCTCCCTGATAAAGTGATTTTTCTGCCTTGTTAATAGAGAACTTATTGTACATAATGATTATTTTCTTTTTAAAAACCTAATATGATCTTTAGGCAGAAATTAAAAAACTTCTCCTTTTCTTCTGGAAACAATATATGGGTTTTTACAGTTCAGTGTAACTACTGCACATCAGGATGACCTTCTCCATCACAGGATCCTCACAAAGAATATGTCTACTGAAACATCAAGAATCTTGGTTTTTTAGATGCTTAAAGAAGAAATAACTGAAATAATGAATCTAATGTCTACATTAATACATGCTTTATCCATGGACAACAAAAAATGAGCAGAGTATGATGGCAAGATAAAGGAAAGCTGGAAAGGGAGAGGGGAAAACAGTGGTGAAAGTTCAAGAGAAGACATCTCTTCTCCCTGCATCTCTTCTTCCCTGAACCTTTACTTCCCCCCCACCCCTTTCAGCATTTCATTATCCACATATAAACCCTGTGCCACTTGCACCTTTTTCATCCCTTGGTACCATTATCCTTGAAGAAGTGAGGAAAATTTATATCTGCAAGTCCACTAATGGCTCTTCATTTATGGCCAAAAGTGCTTCTTCACAAAGGTTTCTCTATTCTGAATAGATCAGTATGCACACCCCCTTCCTTGCTTAAAATTCTCTTTGAGTCTATAATTACCCAGGAAGACTTTCAGGCTCCCTTTTTCCTGCTGTGCTTTATAGCAAACACTTTTTATTGCCTTTGTTTTAATCTTTTCTGTTTCTTCAGCCAATTGATGGCACATTTTCCCTGTTGCTGCATTGGCACAGGAATAATGATGTTCTCACTCTGTCCCTTTCTATAGATAACGCTGCATCCCGAGGATTTTGTATCAAAATGGGGTTTTCACGATGTTCTCCAGACAGTCATAGTCATGACTGATCATCAGTGGGGATATGGGTATACCCACATCCAACTCTGCCCCTGCCCAGGTGTAGATAAGACTACCCAAAGCATGAAAGTCATGCTTTGAAAAACATGCAACAGTCTTGGGAATGTCTTTAAAACCTTACACTCAAGCTGCCTGGAGACGAAAATTGGCTAGACCTTGGATGAGTTGTTTGTCTAACTCAGAAATGTGACAGGGGTGTGAAACTTGTGAAAATTAGGAGATAATCTGTTTATTTTTCTTTTATATGCTGCTTAATGCAATACCAGACTAAGAAAAAGTTGTAGCTGTATTAGGGAAATCAAGTGTTTCATCTGGTCCTACCTGTCTCTGGTATAAATGCCTCAGAGCTGTCAATTCTTCAAGCCTGGACTAGACACTGGAAAAAGTCTTGTGCAAGCCTAATTTGTGGGTAAAACTAAAACTGACAGACACTCCTCTTATCAAACAACTCTTGAAACTATAAGCCAATGTCAATAAGATGCTATGGACAGAGAGCAGAAGCAGATATATTACAACTACGTAGACTCATGGAATAGTTAGGATTGAAAGGGACTTTTCAAGGTCACCCAGTCCAACTCCCAGTGACATCTGCAACTAGAGCAGGTTGCTCAGAGCCCCAAACAACCTCCCCTGCAATGGTTCCAGGGATGGGGCAGCCACCACCTCTCTGGGCAACCTGGCACAGGCTCTCACCACCCTCACTGTAAAAAATTTTGTTCTTGTCTCTAGTCTAAATCTCCCTCTTTTAGTTTAAAACCATCACCCCTTGTCCTGTCCCAACAGGCCCTGATAAAAAGTCCCTCCCCAGCTTTCTGACAGGCCCCTTTAAGTCCTGCAAGGCCACCAGAAGGTCTCCCTGGAGCCTTCTCTTCTCCAGACTGACCAAGCCCAACTCTCCCAGCCTGGCCTCCCAGCAGAGCCTTCCAGCCCTCCCACCATTGCTGGGGCCTCCTCTGGCCCCGCTCCACCAGCTCCATGGCTCTGCTGTGCTGAGGACTCCAGAGCTGCCCCAGCACTCAGGGGGGTGTCCCCAGGTTGGAGCAGAGGGGCAGGATCCCCTCCCTGCCCTGCTGCCCACGCTGCTGGGGAGCAGCCCAGGAGGACATTGGCTGCTGGGCTGCGAGCGCACGGGGCCGGCTCAGCTCCAGCTCCTCACCCCCAGCACCCCCAAGTCCTTCTCCTCATTCTGCTCTCCAGCCCTTCATCCCCAGCCTGGGTTGATACTGAGGATTTCCCCGACCCAGTGGCAGGACCTTGCACTTGGCCTTGTTGAACCTCATGAGGTTCACACAGACTGACTTCTCAAGCTTCTCCAGGTCCCTCTGGATGGCATCCCATCCCTCAGGCATGTCAACCACACCACTCAGCTTTTGTGACTTGCAAACTTGTGAAGATGCACTTGATCCCACTATGTTGTTGATGAAGATATTAAACGGCACTAGTCCCTGTATGGATCCCTGCGGGACACCACTTGTAACCAATCTCCATCTGGACATGGAGGCATTGACCACTACTTTCTGGATGTGACCGTCCAACCAATGCCTTTCCCACTGAACAGTTGACCCATCAAATCCATATCTTTCCAATTTAGAGAGACTTCTTTGCTTTATGACTACAGAGGAGAGGGAAATTCTGCTTCATGTCCTCTCTGAAGAACCCACTCAAGTGCCCACAAAAAGCCACTCAAGAGCAAACCAGGCTCCACTGTTCCTTTACTCATGAACTGATCTCTGCACTTCACTGTAGTCTTAGAGATACAGGTTTCCTGGCACTCAGCCACAGCTTGTGCTAGAGAGAGATATTTCTAGTCCTGGAATTGTGTTCTACTTCATGTAGAGACCCTGCTATAGGTTTTTAATTATTTTCTTCTAAAAACAAAAGATTAATTAGCAAACAATTGGGAAAACAAGAGGCTGAATCTCTCTCAGGAATAGAGTACAACAGAGCTAGAGTTAAACCCAAAAATGGCAGAGTTCTGACATGATGCAGTGATGTTTTGGAATACTCATGATTTAGATGAAGCAGGCTTGGAATCAGACCACAGGAGTCTTAATAGTTTGTGGCAGGTGTAACACTAAGATGTGCCAGGGATGTAATTCTCTCCAATTAAAGTAATCACATGATTGGTGATCAATTACTGCACTTCTGGAAAATAACTGGGAATCCCTCACCCATGGATATTCTGAATGACTATTTAAGGCTTTCTGTCAAAGAGAGATGATAATCACTGCTCTGTATGGAGTATCATACCCACAAGCCCTCTCAGTCCCAGCTTTTTTTTGGCAGGTTGTTTCGAGCTGCATTAAAATGGCCTCACAAATGTGAAAAAAAATCCCTTCTCATGCATTTTTCTAACTAATTCCAGGAAGCTGGTAAGACACCAGATTTCCAAGATGTAGAAATGCTAAACTGGGATAAATCCTTCCTTCCCTATCTGTACGTGCCTTTGAATATTTGATCTGCAACCCCAAGATCGAGCACTAAAACACAGTCTGAGCTTTATCTTATGCTAAGCCACCAGTAAACTTCTCTGTCACTTTACAGTTACTTGTTGGAAAATTTTCCTCGTAGTCTTTCAGAAGATACCAGATAAGAAGCCTCATCCTCTCAGAAGGATGAGGGACCTCATAAAGGGGGGGGGAAAAGCAGATTCTCTCTGTCCCAGGATCCCCCTGATCTGCTGCAATCACAGTGCTTAGACAAAGCAAAGCTGTCTGGGTGCAAGAGCAGCCCCATGATGGTAGAAAAACCCAACTGTTGTTGTTAAGTGGGAACATGAACTCCTGAGGAAACCATAAAGCATCACAGGGGTGGGAATTCATTGAGCAATTGTCCAAGGCTGCAAATGAGTCCATAATGCATCATTCCCCAAAATAAGTTGAATGCAAATGTGGGGGTATAAAAACGGCTTCTCCAGCAGAGAGAGTGTCACACAGAACTGTAAGACCTTCAGGAAAAGAGACTGTGGTAGAAGGAGAAGAAGCTCCCAGAGGAAGTTCAAATCCAGTGAAAATCATTCAAAGGAAGGGGTGGAAGGTCAAGTAGATGGACACCAGGATGCTGTAGAGAGGAAAGAAAGTCAGGAGAGCACTGCCAGTCTATAGAAATAGGAAGGCACTGTTAACACATCTTGATACAACACCTGAACCAATTCAGAGGACTGCAGAAACCCTGAAGAACTTCTGGGCCTTCTGGTGGAAGAAGGTTGGTAGCCTTGACTTACAAGGTTTCATTTTCAGGTGCAGCAGATGAACTAACATCTTGGTGCACTCCCAATAGTGATGAACATTCCAGCTGCAGCTCCTGCTTTAATTCCCTCATACAATCTCAGCTCCTGCACGACAAGCTCAGCCAGAGCATCAAGCCAGTGCAAAGCAATGGAGAAAACCTGGAGGTTTGTGTGAGGTCTTTATTGCCCCAAGACACTCAGAACTGCAGAGTTTAGGGCCTAACCTCAGACATTAAGACTTACATGTGGAGAAAGCATGGCTAAAATCACTCTGAGCTCATGAGATATGTAAGATGTCATGTAGAAGTAGTCTTAAGTACAATGGTCTGAGAGGCAAAGCTGTTCTCCTCCACACCACCATGGAGCTTGGGCCGTTGACCACAGACATTCAACCCTCATGTGAAATTTAGATTTTATAGAATATGGTTTCAAGACAAGAAGTACCTCACACAACAAACAAGGCCAAACTTGGGCACTCCCTGGTTTACCTCAAGCTCAGTGCAGTGCTGTGCTTGTCCCATCTTCAGTCAGGAATAGCTCACAGCCAGGGCAGGGGGTTTTTTTCAGTGGTTTTTGTTTAGGAATCACAGAATCATAGAATTGCCTAGATTGGAAAAGACCTTTAAGATCATTGAGTCCAATCATTAAGCTAACACTGAGAAGTCCTTGACTAAGCCATATCCCTCAGCACTATATCTATACATCTCTTAAATACCTCCAAGGATGGGGACTCCACCACTGCCCTGGGCAACCCATTCCAGTGCCTGACAACCCTCTCAGTAAAGAAATTCTTCCTAATATCCAATCTAAACCTCCTTTGGCACAACTTGTGGTCATTTCCTCTTGTCCTAGGAAGAGGATCTCAAGGGTTAAACGTTCTATTAACAAATCCTGCCAAGATTTTGCAATGTTTTTAATACATGGGGGTATTTTTAGACAGAGAACTCTAAATTAACCATTCGGCCTTCCTAAAAATATTCTGCCACACTTCAGTAGCTCCCATTGATGAGACATGAATGTAAAATACATTTTAATTTCCTACAGCCAAAGGAAAGAAAAGGGAAAAGGTTTCTCTCTCTAAACAGAGGGAGGGAGGTATTTGCATCAAGTCTCACATCTCAACCCTGTCATCTCTGAAAGGTCCTGCTTGGTGAATCATCAAGTTTGTGGGGGAAGGAGAAATAACCCTGAAGACCTCTGTGCTTGAGATGTCAGGTGGAAGGCACATCTTTTTGGATCAAAGCAGAGCCTCCAAATCAGGCATAAATGAAATATATATTGTTGGCTTTGTAAAGCGTTTGCTGCAGTTTTTCGTGATAAAATCTGGTTTTTTGCCTGGCATATCAGTGGTAAAATCCTGTCTCCATGGAAGTAGGAATTTCTGAAGGATTTCTAAACCTTCAGAACTTCATCCATCATCTTGCTCTTTTTTCTTCTTCAACCTTTAAATAAAGGGTGTTGTGCAATAACAAACAAAACCTTCAGTTCCTCAAACAAATGGCGTATATATCAACAATGTTTCTGCAAATGCTCAACTGAGTTAAATCCATGTAATTCCTTCAATGCTGCAGAGCTATGATTATTCTTGACTTGATTGATGCTTTCAGCCTTCCTCTGATGTCTTCAGAGCTTGATACTCCATGCAACCATAGCCCCAACTCAGGCAGTGGGACTACTGTTGTTGACACTTGGGTTGAAAAAGACCTATGGGCTTGGGAAGCTCAGATAAACACTTCCAATTATCAATCACCTTTCACACTCCAGATCACACTGCAAATCACCACAACTGTTTGGGGAAACAGTCTTGCAGGACACTGAGACTATCAAACAGAAACCTCCATGTGTAGGTTCCGAAATCTCCTGTCTTTTCCTGGGTGAAATCAATTATAAAATTCTTATGTGCTCCTTGGAGACACTGTTCCAGCTGACTTTTGGAAACTTAAATGGTTTCACTGGTAAGCTATCATCTCACTGGACAGAATAATAATCACAGTCAAGGGATTATTATTTGCCTGGAGAAGAAAAGACTCCAGGGGGACCTTATAGTGACCTTCCAGTATCTGAAGGGGGCCTACATAAAGGCGGGGGAAGGTCTATTCAAAAGGGTTTGCAGCAATAGGACAAGGAGTGATGGTTTTAAGCAGGGAAAGGAGATATTTAGATTGGATATTAGAAAAAAGTTCTTTAATATGAGGGTGATAGATCAGTGGAATGGGCTGCCCAGAGAGGTGGTGGAGGCCCCATCCCTGAAGTCCTTCAAGATCAGGCTTGATGGGGCTCTGAGCAGCCTGCCCTAGGTAGAGATGTCCCTACTTGTGTAGGGAGGTTGGACCAGATGAGCTCTAGAGGTCCCTTCCAGCCTAAAACATTCTATGATTCTAAGTTTGTTCACTTCCATTCCCATAACCAAAATTCCAGAAGAATTTAAAAGTAGATTTCATTTTTCTTGATGGAAGATGTCTTCTTGAGTACCCAGCATCAGCTCATCACTTCCTAATCTCCTACAATGTTATGACAACCAGGGATATGTAAACTGACTACTTGCTCTTTTTGAAGGTACCAATGATTTCAGAGGCCAAATGGAGCAGTGCTCACTGTGGTGAGGGATCAACCCCACACCTCCTAAGTACTTTACATATTCAAAGCCCTTTTGCCATCACGATAAAAACCTTTCTGAATAAATCACTTTTAGATGACGTTCATTAGCCCACTTGGGCTTCTGAAGAGTTCCAGTGAGACCAGGTATAGAACTATTTTTACAATCTGGTCGAGAATACTTTAGATGGAAATAAACTGACTTTTAAATCTCCATCTCGGGGATGTCTTCTGGGACTATCTCTTGTTTGTGCATGCACGATCCTACGCACTGGCTGATGAGTGAGTCATCCTGCCTGCCACCTTATCTGCACAATATCATGCAATCTGGAGAGTGTGGTCACATCAGAAAGTGATTTGACTACCCCTGGCTGCCCAGGCTAAAAGCTAAATCAGAAAAAGGAGACTTTTTACTTCAATATGGGTTATGAAAATCCATTACACCTCTTTTTTTTTTCTTTAATTGCTGAATTTGTTTGGCAGTTTAAAACTGCCAGGAATGAAACCTTCCATTTCTCTGTGGTTCTTTTGCTCTTTCTTGTCTTAGAACTGCATCTCTAATTTAATTACCATGACACAGAATAAATTAGAGCTGGCAATTAAGCACCACACAACCACTTGCTCACCCTCCCTTCCCAGTGGGATGGGGGAGAGAATAAGGAAAAAAGAAGTAAAACATATGGGTGATAAAGGCAGTTTAATAGGACAGAAAAAGAAGATATAATAATAATAATAATAGAACATAAAAAATAAGTGATGTACAATACAATTGCTCAACATCCCCTGGCTGATCCCTGAGCCACATGCCCCGTGGCCATCTCCCCCCAGTTTATACTCTAGGTATGACATCATATGGTCTGGAACATCCCTTTGGCCTTTTGGGGTCAGCTGTCCTGGCTGTGTCCCCTCCCAGCTCCTCGTGCACCTCCAGCCTCCACTGGCAGGACATGAGAAGCTGAATTGTCCTTGCCTTGGTATAAACACTGCTTAGAAACAACTGAAACATCAGTGTGTTATCAACATTGTTCTCATCCTAAACCCAAAATGCTGCCCTGTACCAATGGGAAGAAAATTAACTTTATTCTAGCTGAAACCAAGACATTCTGGTAAGCAGGGTCTCCTTACTCCAAATCTGCCTTTACAATGCAAAGTTGGTTCCATATACTTATCTCTGCAAGTGAAATCAAGGTCAGGTCCCACATGCCCTCGAGGTCAGGCAAAAATGAGCAAAGCTCTCCTAATATCAGATGAGACCCATGCCAACATCTTTTCTGCTTCACTCATGACCATTCCTGGAGCACCTAGTGCAACTTCTGATGTATGCAACCCCTGTTTTAAAATCCTCTATCTTTATTCAAGCCAACACTACCTTACTCACACCAGATAACAGCTGGGTGGCAAAATACCTGCAATATTTCCCTTTGAGTTTAAAAAAACCCCTTTCCCTTATGATTTAAAGAAAGCAGCTGATGAAGAATCAAGAAGTCCTTAGGGATGTCATTCCAGTGCTACGTTTCTCTCACTGTTCAAACATCTGTTCTTTATTTCTAGTCTGAATTTCTCCAGCAGTTCACTCTAGCCTGACCTCCACCTATCACAGTGTCCTTTTCTCCTGGATGGAAGAGCTGTATTCTCTCAGGGAGAGATACTTGCAGAAATGAGACCAAGTCAGGTCTTAACTCTCATGGTGAAGCTGAAGAGAGAAAGCTTTTAAATCTCTTGATTAAAGTTGCCATTTAAAAGACCACTTGTTGCTGCTTTTTAAAAAGCTCTTTACATTTTTTGTTCAGTTTTCTCATTAAAATATAAATATCGAGCCTGATAAATACATCTGTAATTGTCCAATTAAGGCTGCATTCAAAATAATACAACCTATCTGATAATTCTCTACTAGAATGTCAAACCATGGCTATACTCAACAGTTTCTTGCTACCCAACTGTTTCTCCATCATGGCCTTGTTGTAACCCTCCATAGATGTTATTGACCCCTTTAGTGCTGCACTTTCAAATCCCCAGAGGGAAATGGTTCACACAACCAGGCAGACTCAGGAAAATACTGGTGTTTATGCCTCATATTGATCAGAAAATACTGTTTCCCACAGGGGTAGAATAAAGTCGCAAATGCCAAAAGTATCTTGGGAATGAGTGGAAGATAAATTGGAAGAAGGTACAAGCTTGATCCTCCTGCCACTAAACTCTTGCTATATTTAAGGGTTCGGTGACACCAAGTTTGTTGATGATACTATTCTTGTCTTTCCTCATTTAGTTATGGGAAAGTGTCTGTCTTGGAACTGCCTGGAAAGGTGATCTGGGCTGACCACTCAAATCCTACCTATATCCATCAACCTATGGATAGTTCACCTCTCATTTTCACTGCCTAAAATCTGAAATGTTTTAACTGAAATCAGCAGAGATCACAGAATCACAGAAGGTTAGGGATTGGAAGGGACCTCGAGAGATCACCTAGTCCAATCCCCCCATTGGAGCAGGATCACCTAGACCAAATTGCACAGGAACACATCCAGGGGGGCTTTAAACATCTCCAGACATGGTCCTAATTCTTCACTGTGCTCTTGGTGACATGGTACTACACCAAGATCATGCCTGACATGGGAATCTGGGCACAGCAGCAGCCACTCATCAGGTTGTTTCCCTTTACCTTTGCTATTGCACAAGTTTTGTGGCCTCCCCTTTATTTCAAGTCTAATCTGTTTTTAATTTGAGGGTTGGAAATCTAATGGATGAACACAAAGTGAACCATTTCCACTTTCCCCTCTTTTTAGCCTAGTTCAGCCTGGAAAAAATGTCTCTGGATCAGTATAGAATCATAGAATCAGTTAGGTTGGAAAAGACCTTCAGGATCACCAAGTCCAACGCTGTTGAAACCAAGGACAAAGCCCCTGGCTCCAAAAGGTATGTGTCTGAATTTTGCCTTTGCATTTATAAGCAATTAGGAGGCCACAGGAGGCCTGACATCTTTTATTTTTTTCCTCAGAAAACCTTCAACAATTTAAATTCTGCTTCTCAGTCTAGCTGGAGATGTGATTGAGGAACTCCACAAAACTATACAGAATCATAGAATCATTTAGGTTGGAAAAGACCTTCAGGATCACCAAGTCCAACCTTCATCCCAGCATCTCCCTGACCCCTAGACCATGTCCTGAAGCACCACATCTACTCATTTTTGGAACTCCACCACTTCCCTGGACATCCTGTTCCAGTTCCTGACCATTCTTTGAGTAAAGAAAAGTGTATACCAAAGTCAGGAGCTGGGTGAAGTTAAAAACTTTTATCTCACTTCTCTATTACATTGTCTGTCTAGACAGGATCTATTTATACTTGGCTGTAGCACCTAATTTGAATTAAGTTCATTATGGTAGAAGGTAAGTCATAAATGGCACAAGCATTGCTTTCTCTGATCTTTAAACCTGAACCATCATACTATGTCTCTATCAAGGCTTCTGCAGATGAGGAATTTCCAAGCAGAGACAGATGGTAGACTAAAAGGAGAGGATTTCACATCACTCAGCACCTCCACTGCAGGCAAGATCACAAAGAAAATCTGTTCTCAGTGTAAATAATCTGTGGAGGCCCTCAGAAAACCCCCTTTTCTCCTCTCCAGACTCTTCCCACTGTTATTAGGCTTCATTCTCTGATCAGTGTTAAGATAAAAACCTACAATGAGTCACCCCTATTTGTAACGTCCTATATCATGGGATGAATTTATTTTCACATCCATGGACTAGCAAAAGCCCAGGTTGCATATATCTTAATAAACTGCTAATATTCTTTGTCCTGATAAAAGACCAATGCTTTCTTAGGAGGCAGCTGCTAAAACTATTTTCTTTTCTAATATCTTTCAATAGCAGGGCCTCTAATGCCTTTGTGCCAGGCTCTCCAAAATGCTGATCAGACCTAAAGGATCTGGGAAGAGCAAATGCTCAACAATTTTCCTGTGGCACAGGATGTCTTCAATAAATTTTATGATATATCTGTGAAGAGAAATTAAGGGAGGGGGTGTGCCAGGACTAGTTAAGTGAGGTGTCAACAGGCCCCTAAGATGGGCTTGTTGGTGGTACTCACATTGCACTGTTGAGCTGGATCAGTCCCCTTGTGCCAGAAGCTATTTCCATTTAATTGCACAGAAAATGTTTGCGCAGAGCCTCTTCCCAGCCCAAGCATCCTGTGATGCCATGAACCATGAATGATATCATCTGGAGGGGCTTGCAAAACACCTATTCTCCAGGTTGCTATAAAACTCTTCCCAGCAAATGTGGGCATGTAGAAGAGGTTTGCTGGTTAAAACTCTGCTGGGCCACAGGAGAAAGCTGCTGAAAGCAAGCCTGGTAACTCACAGGTAGGATCCTCTATTAAATAAAAGTCTATCTAATAATAATAATATCTAAATAAATNTATTATAAATAAATATAAATATCTAATAAATCCTGGATATATTAACAAGCTGGGGTTTTTTAATTTTTCTTCTCTTGGCTGTCTTTCTCCTAGTGTCCCCATCCCTCCACTCACACCAAAACTAACCCTTGAGGGAAAGAAGAGGTCTTGCTCCTGCAGCTTCTCTCTCTTCTCTTCAGCCTCCCATGGCTGGTGACCCACTCTAATGGCTAGAAAGGATCACAATGATGTTCCAGCCTATTGCTGTCCAGTGTTCTAGGCACTGGTTTTGGAGATAGAGATTAAAAATTCAAGGTTAAGAAGGACATTCCCAGGCAGGGGAGGTCTCAAAGACCCAAACCACCACTTACAAAAAGAAGACCAGTGCCTTTGCTCTTGGATATGGCTTGGAGGAAAAGGACTGTGGCTTTGTGGCTTCTGTTCTTTGTTCCACACAGTGCTATCAGTCTGTACCTGTGATATAATCACATCCATGGGGCAGCCTGGCCAGAAATGTCTGCTCTGCAAATCCCAGGATTATTTAGGCTTGATATAAGGCTGCCCAGGGAGGTGGTGGAGTCACCATCCCTGAAGGTGTTCAAAAAATGAGTAGATGTGGTGCTTCAGGACATGGTCTAGGGGTCAGGGAGATGTTGGGATGAAGATTGGACTTGATGATCCTGGAGGTCTTTTTCAACCTACATGATTCTATGATTCTGTGTAGTTTTGTGGAGTTCCTCAATCACATCTAGAATTTAAATTGTTGAAGGTTTTCTGACGGGAAAAAAAAAAAAAGTCAAGCCTCCAGTGACCTCCTAATTGCTTAAAAATGCAAAGGCAAAATTCAGACACGTACCTTTTGGAGCCAGGGGTTTTGTCCTTGGTTTCAACAGCGCTCAGTGAAACCTCTGCTGCAGTTCTTCCTCTGCTCTACCTTTACAGGAGTGTTGCAAAGATAAATCATGTTTGAGTGCTGGTCATGCCCATCATTACGAGGCCTCCGTCAGTATCAAGGATGGGTGAATGGCTTTTGAAGCAAGCCCTGGGGACATGAAAGAACCACTTGCACAGAGCACGTCTTCCGTTAAGTCTCTCTTTTTGACAAACTCTCCATTTTGGGAAGGCAGAAGGACACCAATTGAATTTCTTGCATTAAGACAGCCCATGAAAGTGATTTAACTCGGGGCACTTAAACACCTGCACTGAAAGGCACAAATTCAGCTAGTTTCAGTCCCTTTGGGGATGAACTTTGGTTCATCTTTCTCATTTTTCTGGAGGGAAAAAAAAAGTGACAGCCAATATACCAAGCTCTGAGCCATTGTTTGCAATACATAATGAAAATCCCTGAAGCTGGAGAAGACAAAAAAAGGGCAAGTTGCTGAATACAGATCTCTTGTCCCATCACATCCTTGCTTGCCTGCTTGTGCCTCACTTGCTGTACATTATTCCATAAAAAAAAGGGCATTTACACCTCTTCAAGTGGGAGCTTCATGATGGGGCTGGGTCAAGAAAGACCCAGTAAGTAATCAGAGACTGTCAGGAGCTCAGGAGGCACTTCCCTGCATGCCCAGGAGTCAAACCTTACCCAGACTGAAGTTCATTGTAAACCTACTGCAACTGGAAAGATATTTTTGTTTGAGATTCGTGTGAGATCTTTTTTTTGTTGTTTTTTTCTTGTCTTACTACTGCCCTAGGAGCTTTCAAAAAATTGCATAGAAATCCTCATCCTGGGCTTGAATGAAGCAGCTGATTTTATCACTTCCCACAAAGAGTAGGGAGAGTATGAGGAGAATAATGAGCTTGCAACAGCACAAAACTTACTATGCTTGGGAGTTCTATTGCTTT
Organism: Brachypteracias leptosomus; assembly: GCA_013401335.1. Lineage (NCBI taxonomy): Eukaryota > Metazoa > Chordata > Aves > Coraciiformes > Brachypteraciidae > Brachypteracias > Brachypteracias leptosomus. The sequence continues at coordinate 66,971 of VYZX01017294.1, read as the reverse complement.
TTTTAATGTCTTTTGCTATTAAACCTTTCTATAATGCCTCCAATCATTACCCTTATTGCAGATGCTTAGATAGAGCAGGGGACCTCCTAGATAGATTTGAGGGGCTGAGAATAACTCTGCCTGCATGCTGAGGAGGTTGGGGAGGAGGTTATAATCAGTCACCAGCATGGAAAGCTCTGTGATATGCAAAGAAGAGGGTGTCATAGGCTATTTGCTAAGGAGGCTTCCAGCTGCCCAAGAGGACAGTCACTGCAGCAAGGCAATTGCTCCCACCTTTGAAACATTCTTGTTCTTTTCTATCTCTTTTACTTCCTAAATATTTCACCCAGTTCCTTACATGCCACTTGTTCTTGATAGATTAAAAGCATCACCTCCCAGAGGCATTCAGTCGTCCCACCCTGCAAACATGGATACTGCTGGCAGGTTCCCAAGGCTGCTTCTGGGTGCCAGGAGAAGCCTTTCCAAGCCTGACCAGACCTCTTCAACCTGCTCTTTTGGGGGGCAGGTATGTGATTGTTGATATGTCCAGAGAAGTTGTGGATGCCCCATCTCTGGAGGTGTTCAAGGCCAGGTTGGATGGGGCTGTGAGCAACCTGGTCTAGTGGGAGGTGTTCCTGCCCATGGCAGGGGGGTTGGAACTAGGCAATCTTTAAGGTCCTTTCTGTTCTATGATTCTATTATTTTGTCTTTGGGGTGGATGTCCTAGAGGGAGTTCTTCCACAAGCCTGGAAAAGCATGAGAAGGAGGGTTGTGTTGCTGCACCCTGTCCACCCTGGCTATGACTCTCTCCAGCCCTTGTGTTCATACAGAAGCTTTCATTGCTTGGCTTTTCTGCACTGGATGCTGCTTTGATTTCTTTAGTGCCATCATGGAAAGCATGATCAGAAACAACATTATCCAAACTGTGTTCTGGTGCAGCTTGTGCAGCCCCATGTGAAAGTTTGGAGACCCTCCAAGAGGACTTCCTCTGGGAGCCAGCTCTGCAGCCAAATAGTTTTCACTGCTATGAAACGTTTCCTGATATGCTGCTTGTTTGTCCCCAAGGGGACACCCTCACCATTTCCTTTCCTTCTGGTATCTGCCCCTTCACATGCTTCAGAAGGACCCCCAGGCAACCTCAGGCTCAGCCTTCTGGTGACATGCTTATGCCATTCGCATTTTTCTGAAGGATGGGTCCCAAGTTAATATTTAGGTCATTAAATCTTTTTGTTTGGTGCTGGTGTTCATGGAATCATGGAATGTTAGGGATTGGAGGGGACCTCAAAGGATCATCTAGTCCAATCACCCCCCTGGAGCAGGATCACCCAGAGCAGGTCACACAGGCACACATCCAGGGGGGCTTTAAATGTCTCTAGAGAAGGAGACTCCACAACCTCCCTGGGCAGCCTCTTCCAGTGTCTGTCACCCTCACCATGAAGAAGTTTCTTCTCATATGTAGGTGGAACTTCCTCTGTTCCAGTTTATATCCGTTGCCCCTTGTCCTATCACTGGATGTCACTGAGCAGAGCCTGGCTCCATCCTCCTGACACTCTCCCTTAATGTATTTATAAACATTAATGAGGTCACCCCTCAGTCTCCTTTTCTCCAAGCTAAAGAGACCCAGCTCCCTCAGCCTTTCCTCATAAGGGAGATGTTCCACTCCTGGTGTTGTGATGAAGGTTCCTGCTGAAGGATGCAATCACACGCCTTCCCACCAAATTCTGCATTTCTGAGCTGTGCATTTGTCTCCTCACAGAAACTTCAGTTCTGCTGCTGTGTTTTTCCTTCTGATGTAACACCATTGGAGGCAGAGAAGAGAAGAGCTTATAGGTTATCAAAAGACATTAGGAGACAAGAAATTAGATCCCACCTGCAGTACTGCAGACAGCTCTGGAGACCTCAGTATGAGAAAGACATGGACCTGTTGGAGTGGGTCCAGAGGAGGCCATGGAAGTGGCATGAGGGCTGGAAGCCCTGTGCTCTGAAGACAGACTGAGAGAGTTCAGGTTGTCCAGCTGGAGAAGAGAAGGTTCCAGAGAGAGCTTACTGTGGCCTTTCAGCACTTCAAGGGGGTCTACAGGAAAGATGGGCACAATCTTTTTAGCAGGGCTTGTTGCAGTAGAACAAGGGGTGATGGTTTTAAACTAAAAAAAGGAGATTAGACTAGAGAGAAGGAAGACAATTTTTACAGTGAGGGTGGTGAGAGCCTGTGCCAGGTTGCCCAGAGAGGTGGTGGCTGCCCCATCCCTGGAACCATTGCAGGGGAGGTTGTTTGGGGCTCTGAGCAACCTGCTCTAGTTGCAGATGTCCCTGCTCAGTGCAAGGAGTTGGACTGGATGACCTTTAAATGTCCCTTCCAACCCAAACCATTCTATAATTCTATGAAATAAACTTCCTCATATGTGCCCCACAACTCCGTGCAGTCTGCACTGGTGCTGCAGAGCAGGATTTATTTTTAATAACAACTAGGGAATGAAATGTGAGAGTGGAATTGTGGAATATAGCTTAAGGAGAAGCTTTGCATGGCCAGAACGTGATGAACCAGAGCAGTGATGTACCTGCCCTGACCCAAGGGGCTGAAATCTAGAATCCTGGTGGCAACGAGGCATTTTCTCTACTTTCTGTCAGTGGCAGATGAGGGGCAGCACAATTCCCAGTCCACAGCACAACACACTCTATTACCTCTGCACCTGGAGTTCAGGGAGCTCATCCCCCCAAAGCACTAAGATTAGTACATTTTTTTTTTTTTTGGCCAAGTTGTTTGGGGTTTTTTTGTCTTTTTACTTGGCATTGTCAAATAAAACCAGAAAAACATTGGAAAATGATGAGAGAATGTGATATCATTTAAGCAAAGAAGTTCCCACTAATTAGCTTCATTCCTTTGAAAAGATGGGGAATGGGATTAAGCATCCCTGAGAAAACAGGTTCTTCAAGAATAGTAAGATATTTCAAGAAATAATAAAAAGAAACACAAAACAAAAAGTGTGAGAAAGATGTGTTGCCATGGTGACATTGTGTATCACACTGATGTCAAACACTCTGTGAAATAATCTCACCAAGTTGTAAGATGGGATGTTGAAGGAGGCTACAAGAGGAGTCTGACAGTGGTTTATTTATGTGATTTTTTAATATACTTCTCTGCCTGCGTAGTGTGCATATGTCACACCCACACCACCACCCACAGCACATAGCTGTCCCACTGTGGTGTCTTAGCTCTGCTCCAGAAATTCAGGGGATGACAGGGGAGGAAGGACAAGGCGAAGGAGAAAAGGAAAGAAAATAGCAGTAAGATCTGGGAATTAAAAAATAACACTGCGTCTTTTTAATACTACAGAGACATCAGTCAAGTGGGCCAGATTTGGTTCTCACCTCTGCTCTTTGCTGTACAGGTTTCACAGAATCACAGAATCAATGTCAGGGGTTGGAAGGGGCCTCGAAAGATCATCTAGTCCAACCCCCCTGCTAGAGCAGGATCACCTAGATCAGGTCACCCAGGAACACGTCCAGGAGGGCTTTAAACATCTCCAGAGAAGGAGACTCCACAACCTCCCTGGGCAGTCTCTTCCAGTGTCTGTCACCCTCACCATGAAGAAGTTTCTTCTCCTATTTATGTGCAACCTCCTCTGTTCCAGCTTACACCCATTGCCCCTTGTCCTATCATTGGATGCCACTGAGCAGAGCCTGGCTCCATCCTCCTGACACTCTCCCTTAACATATTTATAAACACTAACGAGGTCACCCCTCAGTCTCCTTTTTTCCAAGCTAAAGAGACCCAACTCAGCCTTTCGGGAGTAAAATTCCAGGTTTGTGCCAGTGGAATTAAGATCCTAACATTTTCTGTGTTGATATCTTATTATTTAATTTGTGTGCTCTGCAAGTGTCAATGCATGGACATCAATCAGTCTGAGAAAATGTGGCTGGAGATGCTGTGTGAAACTAAGGCATGAGAAAATGTGGCTGGAGATGCTGTGTGAAACTAAGGCATGAAATCACAAGAGTGGTTGGGTTTGGAAGGGACCCCTGGAGGTCATCCTGTCCATTGCTCCTGTTCAAGCATGGCCACACAGAGCTGGTAACCCAGGTTCATGTCCAGATGACTTCTGACTATCTCCAAGGATGGAGACTCCACCACCTCCCTGGGCAACCTGTGCCAGTGCTTGGTCATTGTCACAGTCAAAAAGTTTTCCTGATGTTGGTGGGACCCTCCTGTCTTTCAGCTTGTGCTCATTGCTCCCTGTCCTGTCACTGGGCACCACTGGAAAGATCCTGGCTCCATCCACTTTGCATCCTCCCTGCAGGTACTTACAGACATTGATGAGACCCCCCAGAGCCTTCTCTTCTCCAAGCTGAACAGTCCCATCTCTCTCAGCCTTTCCTTATGTAAGACATGCTTCAGCACATTCACCACCTTGTGAGCCTTCACTGGACTCTATTCAACATGTCCACATCATTCTTGTACTGGAGACCCCAGAATAGGACTCAGTGCCCCACCTCCCTTCATCTTCTGGCAATACCTTGTCTAACACAGCCCAAGACACCACTGGCCTTCTTTGCCACAAGAACATATTGCTGGATCATGGTCAACTTGGTGGCACCAGGACCCCCAGGTCCTTTTCTACTACTTTCTAGCTGGATGGCCCCCAGCATGTACTAATGCCTGGGGTGAATAATGTTAGACCTCCCCAGGTGCAGGAGTCTTCAGTTAGGTGACTGAGCAACTCTCTTGTCTTCATCCCCTCCTGCTGCAAAAGAAGAACCAAAAGCTGGTGACACAGTTTTATGCTTGTAAACACAACGATGAACTGCTCAGAGGACAAAGCTGCAGCTTGTAATTACCAGCATTAGTATTTCCAGAGTTGCCAGAGGAAGCACCTGGGCCCCCTGATGGGATCTTGGAAAAGCAAGAGGAGATACCTTGATTTGCAGCAAAGCAGGCAGAAGAGAGAGTGCCATCATCCCTGAAGGCTGGAGGGGATTTGGAAGCAGGCAGCAGCTTTAGCAAGAGCAATTATTTTTCTGAACAAAATAAGAATTATTTTTTATGTGTCTTGCACCTTTTGACCTTCTGTTTCTGTCTTAACCAAGTATAGAGATGCAGGCACACCTATCCTTCTCTACATGGGCTTTCTAAATCACTCTTCTATTCTCTTTCCACCTTTATGAGGTAACTTCTTGGGTTCATTAATGCAAACCCTTGGCTCCAGTGAGCAGTGGTCTCATGATCACAAGGGTGTTACCCTAATCCTGCCATATCCTCTTGACCCACCTTTGCTGTGCTCCCAGACATGTTCCTCCTTGCTTTTACATAGGATCATAGAATTGTCAGGGTTGGAAGGGACCTTAAAGATCATCTAGTTCTAACCCCCCTGCCATGGGCAGGGACACCTCCCACTAGAGCAGTTGCTCACAGCCCCATCCAGCCTGACCTTCAAAATGTCCAGGGATGGGGCTTCCACCACCTCTCTGGGCAACTTGTGCCAGTGTCTCCCCACCCTCATGGGCAAGAACTTCTTCCTAACGTCTCATCTGAATCTCCCCACCTCTAGTTTTGACCCATTCCCCCTAGGCCTACCACTACCCGACATCCTAAAAAGTCCCTCCCCAGCTTTCTTGTAGCCCCCTTCAGATCCTGGAAGACCACAAGAAGGTCCCCTGGGAGCCTTCTCTTCTCCACACTGAACAACCCCAACTCTCTCAGTCTATCCTCATAGGAGAGGTGCTCCATTCCTCTGATCGTTCTCGTGGCCCTTCTCTGGACACATTCCAGCAAGATGAATATACATCCCCTCTGCTGCTTTGTTCCCCTACCATCAGATCTCATCCTTTAGAGTCTGGTAAAAATAACCAATTTCCTCAAGCTTTTTGTGGTCCTTCCTCTCCCACCCATGGACCATTCCTCTTTCACAAGCTATGCCAACCTCCACCCCATGAATGATTCCCTGACTGCCAGACAATGACCTAGTTCACCTCAAAATGCAACCTACTAAGAAACCTCTGCAAAGACCAGACACCCAAATTTCACCACAAAGTCATGTGAGAAAAACAAAGATGGATGGTGTTGCAACTCCATGAAGAGAAGGACAAAAAAATTACGACTGCTGTAAATCTGAGTAGCCTTCTTATTGCAGGTGACACTTGGGTTCATTATATGACCACAGGGGAAGCACTGTGCTCCTTCAAAGTGTATGACACTTCCTTGATGATCTCAACTAAACACCAATTTTAGGGGCATAAGAGCTGAACTAAAGCATTGTACAAAATTATTCAGATTATAGGATCATAGAATCATAGAATGGTTTGGGTTGGAAGGGATCTTAAAGATCATCTAGTTCCAACCCCCCTGCCATGGCAGGGACACCTCCCACTAGATCAGGTTGCTCAAAGCCCCATCCAATTTAGTCTTGGTCATGTAGACTTGGTCATTTATTGTTGAAGTAGGATTTTGCTCTGCACAAAACTAAGTGGCTGCTTTGGGGTTTTTTTGATACTTTCAGTTGATCAAACTTTGCCAAAGACAACAACTCAATTAGATTAAAGGTTACTTTGGATTTCTTTTCAGGAGCACATCAACTTTGTGCAATTGAAAATGTTTACAGGAAGCACCTGATTTCAGGGAATTGTTTGGGTTTTAAACAGAAAATCTGTGAGGAAACAGGAGGAAAACTGTGTGATACTGTGCATTTCATCTCTGACACTTTCACAAGAAAAAAGTGATGTTTTGTCACATGGATCAAACTTCCATGATAAAACAGCTGCTGCCCCATACAAGTACCTACTGTTAAAGGTTGAAACAAGGATAAACAGAGGCATCTTTCCTCCTCTTGCAGCTAGTCTGTGATCTGTGAAGCCAATTTACAGCTTTGAACTACATGCAGGGAGCTGCACCAGTAAACCCTTAGGAGACCCAGTCAACACCCACCTTTGCTAGTAACCTTGCTCTGAAATGAAAATTAAACTCACTGTACTATGTGATGCTTTGTTCTCCCGTCCTAAATCTTAGGATTTAATTAACTGGATTGTTTTATCCTCCTCTGAAGTTCCTAGCCCTGCATTTCTGCACTGCTTACAGCTTGCAAAATACTCCAGGGTCCTTCAAAGTATGGTGTGATATCCTTGGCATGATGTCCAACTCTTTTTTTCTCTTCATGCCATGCTGACCAGTGTAGGAGAAGATGTTGCTCACAACAAGGCAATGCTAATCCAACAGCAAAGCCACAGGGTTAAACATGCACAGAGATAGGTTCTCTCAACCATTCAATGGGGCCACCTAATGCTTTGTCACCAGTCCTGTCACCCTGGTAGCTGAAATCCCTTATGCATGGTGGGCTCAGGTGTCAGGACACTGTAAGTGCCTGATCACAGCTGATGGTCTGGAGCTCTGTAAAAGCCACAGAGATGAGGAGCTCAGTAGAGTTTTATTCT